>CM069906.1:82062404-82463479 GCA_036172215.1 Camellia granthamiana | reverse complement strand
AATGAAGATCGAAAGGAAAGAGAGACAAATTTCTTGTAATAACCCGACCCTCATATTTGTTTCTGGTATATTTTCGGTCCCTTATTCTGCGCATTTACTTGTTTTCGTGTGAAATGAGGTTTAATTATGAAAATTGAACCATATCTGTTCCCTAAGGAAGTATCTGTCACAATTAAGAAATTAGAGTTAGAAATTGAAAGCCTTAGAGACTTATTTTCTGAAATTGGTTTGATATTTGGCATCTGCGTGATTTTTAAGCTATAATGAGATTTTCTGTGAAAATTTCAATTCGGGATGATTAAACGATTCCTTTTTGTCTTATTCACTCTTTGTGGTTATCTATATATGTGTGTGTTCTTGCCATGTGACCAAACAAAAACTTCCTAACTCAAAACATAAGAGTTGAAGGGTAGAGGGAGAAAATCTTCAAGAAGGTTGGAATTTAAACTTAAGGTATGTAAATGTTTGCCTAATTTACTTCCACAACTCTTCTTGTCATAAGTTATGTGAGATATTTCCATAATCATGTTACCTAAGTGTTGGGATTGTGGTGTTGTGTGTGTAAGAAATGAGATGGCAAGATAACCTCACTCTTGTATGTCCTAACTCAATTTGAAGTATCTATAGAAAGCCTTGCTCTATTCCTTCAATTGATTCATTTGAATTCAAGTATGTGGCATAGCTTTGTGTGTGTGTGTGTTTATATGTGTGTTAAGTTAAGAATCATGTAGAATAGAGTATGTTTATGAGTTGTGGATTCATGATCTAACTTGTAATCTAATAAAGTATGTATTTTGATGCTTATGCACATACATTTGGACCTTTATATTGGTAATTTATAGTTGAATTTTGAGGCTCTAGACATGTCTATGCAAGGAGGAAATTATGCAGAATTTTCGGACTTTTTGAGCAGAATCGCCGCACGTGCGGGAACCCCAGCCGCACGTGCGGGAGTCATGGCCGCACGTGCGGAGAAAATGGCAAAATTCGGCCTTAAACACTGCTAAAAAAGCACGTGCGGGGCCTCAATGCTGCACGTGCGGCCCGAGCTGGAAAAGATGAAATGCTCCATTTTGCATATTGGATCCTCTAATGTTGTCAAAACCTACAATTTATGTTGTTTTAATGTTCGTTAATTCAATCAAAGTAAATGAAACCAAATATTGATTTAACAAGAAAATGAGGAACTAATGTGATTCTTCTTTATGTGTTTAGGAAACACTTCAAGAGGAACTAGTGCACCGCCGCAACACAGTGAGTAATAGTACTTCAATGTACCTCTAACCGTTATTAATTATTATTATTGACATTGTGATTTTTATTGTAAGATTTATGTTGACATGAAGTTATGTATGCTATGTGAGGAACATTATGGAATTATGGAAACATCAAAAGAAGTTGTGAAGCGATGTATGCTATGTGTGAAACCTTGTGAAACTATGGAAAGCATCAACAGAATTATGAACTTATGCGGCCAAGGGCCATTTGTGATCGATAAACCTATGTGGCCAAGGGCCATTTGTGAACTATGAACCTATGCGGCCAAGGGCCATTTGTGATCGATAAGCCTATGTGGCCAAGGGCCATTTGTGAACTATGAAGCTATGAGGCCAAGGGCTGATGTGTGAAATATGAATTTATGAACTTGTGAATCCAAAGAGCCAAAGATCAATATGATAAGTAGTGAATCCATGAAACCCAATGACTCTTGTATGAATGTGTGAACTCCTCAGGCCAGGGGCCAAATAGTGAAATTGTGAACCGATAAAGTTGTCCTACAAAGTTATACAGGAGCAGACTCACTACACGATTATTGCATTCTTTATGTTTTACATGTATATAAGTATTATTGTTCACTGAGCCTGGCTCACTCTATGTTTTACCTGTTTCTGTAGGTAACCAATCAGGAAGTCGACCTTAACTCGACACTGTCACACTTTTGTCAACCTAAGCATAGCCAAGCTTTGGGTCGAAACCATACCTTTTGTGGAATTTGCTAGACTATAACTTATGCTTTAGCTATTGGCTTCGGATGTTATGTACATAATTGTAGACTTCCCCGAACGTATCCCGAGGAGAGGAGTGCGAGTCCCCCCCGTTCTGGTTCGATATTGGGTCACTACAGTTCGAAGGACTCAAATGTCACGGTTCTAAATCTCGAACCAAAGAGTCCAAATCCGGCAAATCGTTTTGAAAACAGATTTTTTGAAAGAAGTGCCAAACATGGACTGCTTTGCCAGATACAGAGTCGCCACCTAAATATTTTATTTTTGGGAAATTTAGGAAACCCTGACTCGGTGCCAAAGGCCACGTGTCCGTCATCACCAAAGTTGCCTCGGCTCGGGAACTTGGGTACGATTGGGGAAGGTCACTTCGTGAGCACCCCCGCTCGCCCGGTCAAAGACCGGCCTCTACTAACCATGATATCTGTTTTTGAAAACATTGTGTGTTCTTATTCCGGTTTATTAGCCTAGGTTACTATGTGATGCGCACAGCATACAAGTATAGATTGAGTCGTCTGAATTGGAACAAAACATTTCATGTTTGTTTGTTTAAAAGATGGTTTGCTACCCGCAGGTAGGCTTAAAATGCAGATTTTGCCACCCTCGGGTGGGCTTAGAAAAACATGGTGTTGCCACTATCTAGTGGGCTTAAAACAAACATTTGATGAATTGTCCCAATTCAGATAACTCAACCTCCACCCACAGGCATTCAAGGCAGTTATATCATATAAGCAAATAGCTTCATGGCAAGCATGCTATTCATGGCAACACTCACACGCATGCAAGGATGCTAAAGCATAAAACTTACCGAGTACTCCAAGCCAAAACAAAAGCTGATTAGAAATCATGCATGATCCTAGATATGCTGAAATGCCTAATGCAACACATGCAAAGATGCAACTATAGCAGGCTCGGCTATTCTAAACATGGCATATGGAATGCTACAACTAACACGTATTCAATTAGGAATTGAAATACGAATGCAGTTTGTATGATGCGCCGAGCCCGGTGTGTGCAAAACAGATGAATGATGCAAACATGCTGTCATACTATATGCTAATTGAAATATGTCCTATATCTAACCATTGTAAGCAGGTAAATAAAAGGGAAGAAAGACGTGGGGTTAGAAGACATACATCACACTCACCCACACTTATTACAATTATGCCCTCGCGCAGAGGGTCCAAATAAATATACAGTCCGAAATAAAAGAATAATACAGCCTGAATATTGCAGTCCCAAATAATATACAAATTCCTAATTAATTAACAAATTAACTAAGAAAAACTGTAAACTGGCATGCAAGCCAGGGACTGCCTTGCTTCTGATGAACGATATATGTTTGGGCTGCCTTGCGCGGAAATCCACTGGGATGCCCCAATTAGCCTATGTTTGCAATGTTTCTCGAGATGCGTGCCAAGTCCCGGAAGACCGCTGATCCTGGATTTTGCTGCAATAGAGAGCAGGAAAGGGGCATAGCAATGTATTTCACAAATATATGCATGCCTCGATCCTCGTGCCACCAATCACGCATATCGATGCATGATGGCCGAGGAGCCGAATTGCATAACTCAATATAGGATGAATGCATATGAATGCTACAATAAAACCTAACTCCATCACGGATAATCCGGAGTGTCGGTGACTTGGGAATTGAGACACGTTCCGTCACTCGGAGTACGAAACGCGCCTCGTTTCCCGTGCCCGGGCTAACTCCTATCCCGAACACGATGCAATATGCATGATATGCATGAAATGCAGCTAATATGCAATCCTAACATACACAATGCTATGAAAATGAGATGCCTCGAAATGCGTGCACGCGGGCACGCAAACTGAGGCAATGATCCTAAGATATGAAATGGCATACGCAATGCAAATTGGACTTATACTAACACGAGTGGACCTCAGCCACACTCACATAAGAGGCCGATGGATGAAAAATGAAGTGCCTCGAAATGCGTGCACACGGGCACGCATACCGAGAAATGGCCCGAAGGCATGGAATGACATACGAAATGAAGTGAGGACTTACACCAACATGAGAGGGCCTCAGCCGCACTCACATAGGATGCCGTCGGATTAAAAAAAAAAGTGCCTCGAAATGCGTGCACACGGGCACACAAACCGAGGCAAAGACATACAGGCATGAAATGACATACGAAATGAAATGAGGGCTTACACCAACATGAGAGGGCCTCAGCCGCACTCACATAGGATGCTGGAAGATGAAAAATGAGATGTCTCGAAGTGCGTGCCCGTGGGCACGCAAACCGAGAAATGGCCCGAAGGCATGGAATGACATGCAAAATGAGACATGGCATATGGAATATGGAACATGCAAATTTTAGCAGCCAAAATGATGCAAAACAGCCCCCGAATCATAGCAAAATTACACCCGATGCCCGAAATAAGTCCCGAAATGCAATGGAATGGCCTACAGCTATGTCGAACATGCACAATATGGACATGGAGTGTAAAGACAGATGCTAGGCAGTCCCTAAACTAGCATTTTTCCAGTACAAAGCATGGCCAAACAATAATCATAGATGGGGCAAAAACAGCATGCAAAAATGGGAAAAAGGGAAAATAATGAAGTAAGTGGTATATGCAATGCTCAAACTGAAAAATACAGTTCTACAAAACTGAAGAGGGACCAAAAATATTAATATTTACAGCTTATGACAACCCCCAAAACAGTATGTAGATATGCTCAACATAGCATGCGAAATATGAGCCAAAAGAGGGCTATAAAGAGAGGTATACCAAGCATTCACTAAACAGCCTAAGACCCTTAATGAAATATGTCAAGAAGACCAAAATATGACTCTTTCCAGACCTGATGATGGCCAAAAACAGAATCTAGATAGGCTTAACAAAGCATGCAAGAATGGGGGTCAAAGAGGGGTATAATGACAAGTATAACATGGAGACCCCCAACAAAGTTGATCCCTTCTACAATGTTGTAGAGAGACCCAAAATAAGCCTATTCACAGTTCATGACATGCTCCAAAACAGATCACATGTAGGCCAAACAAATCATGCAAATTTACGGTAAATGTGGGAAATTATGAAGCAAGTGCATGATAGAGAGGCCAAACAGGGTTAAGCCCTTCTTCAATGTTGAAGAGGGGCTCAAAATAGGCCCACTCACAGTTTATATCAGGCTCAGAAATAGATCACACATGAACTAAAAATAGCATGCAAGATATTGACATACAAGATGATATTGAAGCAAGTGCATCATAGAGGGCTCAAACAGGGTTGAGCCCTTAAACAAACATGTAGAATAGCTCAAAAGAAGTCCCCTTTCAGTTAAGGTTGGAGCCTAAAACAGTGAGAAAATAGGGTAGAAGAATGGTGCAAAAAAAGGTGCCAAAAGAGGGTGATTGATACTTACCCTTGAAGATCACACTCTTGTTGCTTCTTGGCTCAAGTTTGCTGCTCCTAAGCCTCTTAAAAAACCTTCCTTGCAGCTGGAAATGGAGTGGTGGTAGTAGAGCTTGAAGATGATGAAGGAATGGCACCAAACTTAGGAAAAATTAGAGAGATAGAGATGGAGATGTATATGTATGCTTGAGGAAAATTTTCTAACCCTAGTCCAAGAGTTGGGAGGTCCCTTATATGGGCAAAAAGAGGGGTGTAAAGGTGGAGGGAAATGCACCTAAGTGTTCCCCTCCAAAATATCCCCCGGATACAGATCTTTTCTGGGGGAAACAGCTATACAGCTGTGCAGCACAGGTCCCAAGGAGCATGGCCGGCTAGGCACCTTTACTGGAGGTGGCCGGCCGGCTACCCCCCATGGCCGGCCGGCCAGGGGCAAAAATGGAAGTTTGGAATTGCTGGCCGAGCTCTACATATTAGTGTCCTCCCATGTATGTACAACAAAGCCCTGTGGTTGGAATTTGGCAACTCTGAACCAAGAGAGACAACAAGCCACTTTTAAAAGGGGTTCAAAAGGGTCAATTAGAGTTACTGGCCGGCCATGTGTTTTTAGGGTCCTCCCATGTGTGTACAACACAAATATGTGGTTTTGGCTCGAAGAAAATGGCCCTAGGGTGTTCAACATTAGCCCGGAAGTGAGAAAAACGGGCCCCGAGGGGCGCCGGAGGAGCATAACTGGTTGTTTGAGACAATTACTATCCTCCCACCCTTCAGTGATCTTCCTGGTGATAAAACAGAGGTACCTGCCAAAAATGAACGAAAACCAATGCAAAACGAATGCTCGGGGGGCCAAAACACGCAGTTCGGGATGGTTAGGCGGTCCCGAACCGAGGCACACGGCCTGACGGCTCCGAAAACCGGGAACCGGGCTCCGAGATGGGCAAAATGGCCTACGGGCACGAAATGTAGCCCACGGCCACTGAGAGATGGTCTACTGGACCTCTCCCTCCCCTCAGGAAAGAAAACAGAGAAAACCGAGTCTGGTTCGCAAACCGAGGCAAGGCACAGAAGAGGGTTCGGAAGTCCGGAGGCAGGGCTCACGGCCGCGACTCTGAGACTTCTGAACGAGCACAATATGCAACATCACCGGGCGCTCAATCGGTGACGTCTGAGTCTTAAGGTCGGTCAAAAATGGGGTGTCTACAGTTGCCCCTCTTTGACAGAACTCGGAAGTCAAGAAATGACGGGAGTGAATGTCAAAGCCCAGAGACGACCCATTTTTGACAAGGCCGAAGACTTAGACAATCATACAAGATAAACAGAGATATGTGTGCCCGCAGGCATGCCCGCAGGCAGGGGCAAAATGCAAAATGATATGCAAGAAGCCAAATGCAACTCGATGTTCGTGCAAATGCAGCAAGTTGTAATGAAGCAAGTATTCGCAAATAAATGCAACAGTTTTAAGCAAGAATGCAAAGCAACAACTACATTTCATGCAGTTAAGAATGCGGAGAATCATTCAATTCTCGTCGCGTCTCACACAGAGAAGATACGATACCTGCGCAATTCGTCTGGTCGCACCAGCCTCAAATGAACCGTACATACAATATCGTGCCTGCAAAAGAGAGAAATTCAACAAGAACAATATGCTAACAACATATATTCAATGTGATTCTTGTGGTTCCGAAAGTTTGACACACGCAGTGTCAGCGAGTGAATGCATCGCAATGCGAGAAAGGAACATGCGTGACAACGCACGCTCAAGCACAGAGGTATGGTACACCGAGAAATCATGCATGACAATGCAAAATGTTCATAAGAATGCAAGTTATATGCAAAACAATGCAAAATGAGCACGAATCAGGTTGCCCGTTTGTCGCGAAACAACGAGCTGGGAAACGCGCATTTCGGTGAAGGCAACTTGATCGCGGCCTCTGATTCACCTCCCGGAGGGGTTACAACATGTTCAAAAAGGATACACCTTGATTTTGATGAGTAATGATGAGACACATGTCAGAAATTGCAGCTGAAGTTCTGGCGGAGCAGATTTCGCGCCAGAAAGTGCACTTTTCTTGAACTTTTTCAGGTCCCGGGAACTCCGATCTTCCTCAAAATTTGCAGAGAGCTAGAGGGGGGTGTGGGGACCACCACCGGCCAGGTGGTTGCCCTTGGGGAGGCCACCGGCTAGAGACAAAAAAGCAAATGGCCGGCCAGCCAGAAAAGGTGGCCGGCCGGCCACCTGCCCAAAAGCAGGGGCATTTTGGTCATTTTTCTCATTTCTATATATATCCACCTCCATTCATTCCGAAATCACTTCCATAGCTGCAAAAACTCCTTCCCTTGCTCCCCAAACCATTTTTTTCTTCAGATCTGCACTTTATACGCGCTTTTCGGCCTTCCACGCAAGTTGTTTTCGCGAAATCTTTCAGTTTTAAGCACTTTGAACCGATTAAATTTTGGTTTCGGGGCTTCTTTTCTCATTTTCACCACTTGAGGTAAGTTTGTCTTAATATTTGGAAGATTTTCTCGGGAGTTGACTTTTGTTGACTTTTCCATTTCCCGAGAGTTGACTTTTGTTGACTTTTTCCAATTTTGGCTCATTTTGCTCATTTTTGCTCCTTTTGCAGATTTCTTGGAATGGCGGGTGATTTTCCTCACGGTGGAGGCCCTCCAGGTGCCGGGGATGACTTTGATTTTATGACACTGCCTCCGAGAGTCCGCCCTTTTATTCCCGGGAGATACGCCCCACCGGTACATATGCTTCCGCGGCCGTTTTTCGTCGTTTCACTGGGTTCAATGACCGGGCACCCGGGGATTTACTTCTGCGAGAGCTGGAGCAGCACCTCTCTCACGATGCACGAGAGGTATTTTACTTTATTTCCTGCATTTTTCTCGTATTTGGTGCCTTTGCCATGCTTGTATACATAGTCTAGTCTATGACATAGTACTTTATTTACATCCTGAATACACGGTTCGAACACTTGAATTTCTGAACACATCAGCCTATGAATTAATTGTGAGCACACGGCATACACTGATTGAAAATTGAACTCACGGCCCAATACTTGAATTTTGAAATGAACGCACAGCCCATCCTTGAATGTTGAACGCACAGTCCATTGTTTAGGTGAACACTCGGCACACACTAATTCAGAGTTGGACACAGAGCCCAAATTGGAGTGAACACGCAGCCCACTGATTTTTCTGAAATTTGAACATGCAGCCCAAATTACAAATTTACTAAACACGCAGCCCAGATAGAGGTGAACACGCAGCCCACATAAATAGAGAACAAAAACCGCAGCCCTGACTCTGATTTTCTGAAATTTGAACACGCAACCCAAATAACAAATTTACTGAACACGCAGCCCAGATAGAAGGTGAACACGCAGCCCACTGATTTTTCTGAAATTTGAACACGCAGCCCAAATTACAAATTTACTGAACACGCAGCCCAGTTAAATAGTGAACACGCAGCCCACATGGTTAGAGAACAGAAACCGCAGCCCTGACTCTGATTTTCTGAAATTTGAACACGCAGCCCAAATAACAAATTTACTGAACACGCAGCCCAGATTACAGGTGAACACGCAGCCCACTGATTTTTCTGAAATTTGAACACGCAGCCCAAATAACAAATTTACTGAACACGCAGCCCAGATAGAAGGTGAACACGCAGCCCAGATAGAAGGTGAACACGCAGCCCACTGATTTTTCTGAAATTTGAACACGCAGCCCAAATAACAAATTTACTGAACACGCAACCCAGTTAAATAGTGAACACGCAGCCCACATAGTTAGAGAACAGAAACCGCAGCCCTGACTCTGATTTTCTGAAATTTGAACACGCAGCCCAAATAACAAATTTACTGAACACGCAGCCCAGATAGAAGGTGAACACGCAGCCCACTGATTTTTCTGAAATTTGAACACGCAGCCCAAATAACAAATTTACTGAACACGCAGCCCAGATAGAAGGTGAACACGCAGCCCACTGATTTTTTTGAAATTTGAACACACAGCCCAAATAACAAATTTACTGAACACGCAGCCCAGTTAAATAGTGAACACGCAGCCCACATAGTTAGAGAACAGAAACCACAGCCCTGACTCTGATTTTCTGAAATTTGAACACGCAGCCCAAATAACAAATTTACTGAACACGCAGCCCAGATAGAAGGTGAACACGCAGCCCACTGATTTTTCTGAAATTTGAACACGCAGCCCAAATAACAAATTTACTGAACACGCAGCCCAGATAGAAGGTGAACACGCAGCCCACATAGTTTTTTCTGAAATTTGAACACGCAGCCCAAATAACAAATTTACTGAACACGCAGCCCAGTTAAATAGTGAACACGCAGCCCACATAGTTTTTTCTGAAATTTGAACACGCAGCCCAAATAACAAATTTACTGAACACGCAGCCCAGTTAAATAGTGAACACGCAGCCCACATAGTTAGAGAACAGAAACCGCAGCCCTGACTCTGATTTTCTGAAATTTGAACACGCAGCCCAAATAACAAATTTACTGAACACGCAGCCCAGATTACAGGTGAACACGCAGCCCACTGATTTTTCTGAAATTTGAACACGCAGCCCAAATAACAAATTTACTGAACACGCAGCCCAGATAGAGATGAACACGCAGCCCACATAGTTAGAGAACAGAAACCGCAGCCCTGACTCTGATTTTTACACACGGCTCATTCATTTGATTCGCACACGGCTCATTCATTTGATTTGCACACATGCATCCATTCTGAATGCAGGTTGGCGATCGCACCGTGCGCGAATACGGTTCTACCGCCGCGAGAGACTGGTACGCTGAGCTTCCAGAGGCTGTTCGGGATCTGGTTGATCTAGCAGGATTCGGAGCATTCTGCGTGGGATTATCACGCTGCCCTGCCAGCAGGACATTGTTAGCTACCTTGGTGGAGAGATGGTGGGGACACCACCAATTCTTTCCATTTTTCTGCTACCGGGGATATGACCATGACTCCGCTAGACTTTGCCGTACTCACCGGCCTAGACATAGGCGGTTGGCCCATTCCTTATGACGAGGATATGGGAGAGTGGGAGGCCGTATGGTTACATCTGTTGGGGGCCCGTCCACCTGTAGACAGAGCTTCCGGGAGAGTCCGGTACACTTGGTTCTCTTCCCATTTCCGGAGGCCGGAGATGGAGCCTGAGTCTCCTGGGGAGGTCGAGCAGTACGCCCGTGGCTTCCTTATGTTCCTCTTTGGCACCACTCTGTTTGCCGATAGGGGGAACACTGTTGGGTTGTATCTTCTGAGTGCCCTAGTGGACCTATCACAGGTCAGTCGTTACGACTGGGGTGGCGCTGGCCTGGCTACCCTCTATTGTTACATGAGTGCAGCCTCTCGCGGGCGGGGAGACTTACTCGGCGGCTATTGGAGAGCCTGGGAGGTACGTTCTGTCCTCTTGATTTACATTTATGCTCCTCATTACTTGTTCATTGCACACACGGCGCACTTTGCACTCTGTATTCTGCCCTTGGCACTCTGTATTCACATTCTGTACTGTTTTCTCAGCTATGGGTGTACGTATACTTTCCCACATTAGGCCCGGAGATGGAGCTGGCAGGACTCCTTACGACTCCGTTTTCACTGGTATTCGAGGGCGAGCACCGACCGAGACCTCGAGAGACTCTCTTCTACCTACGACAGTATTTTGATACTGTGCGGGCGACAGAGGTATTTCAGAACCCTCAGTCCCTTTTATTTTCATCTTTGACCTACCCTGTATGTTCATGATTTCTGATGGATCTGTGCACTGGTTATCCGCAGATTACTTGGCAGCCCTAGGCGGTCTTAGGTGATGGTCTCCGACATCAGTACCCCGGAGGATCGAGCAATTCCCAGTATAGGTTCCTACTCGAAGGACCTGTTGGTAGGGCATGGTTCCTGGGGGAACGCTTTCTGCGTCAGGTGTGGGGGTACGATTCTCAGGACCCTCCTGCTGTACCTCCAGCCACTATGCGGACTGCCGATAGACTCTCTGCCCAGGAGGTCATTAGCGACATGCAGGGCACCGATGCTTTGTTACATCTCATGGAGGGGGGCTACGCCACCTATCGTCGCATATATCTGATGCCCCCCTTGACGGGAGTGCGTGCTCCGTCACGGAGGTCTATTGATGTACCATCGTCGAGTCGGGCTCATGCCACGGATATCCCCTCCTCTAGCAGAGCTGGTGCGTCTAGGGGGAGAGGTAGTTCGATTCCTCCGATCCCTCCGTCTCTTTATCATCCTGGGTGGCCAGATATGCCGACCGAGTTGACGAGTTGGCGGTTCGGGACTCCTTACCAGGTCCCGCTAGAGCCTCCTCTTCCTGACCACGGATATGTCAGAGATCCTGATTCACCCCCGGTATGTTCTTCAGCTTTGATTCATCAGTTAGATATTTGGACGTTCATCCCTTTACTGATAGTTTTGCATTTGTATTTGCAGCCTCCAGTTGAGTACACGGATGAGCTACTTGGGATGCTAGCCACATTCGAGGGCATGATCCTACGGAGGGAGGCACAGCTGGCCATTATGGGCGTACAGGTATTGTCCATCTTTCCTGTATTCAGCATACTCCTGATGACATACTGGTTTTGAACGCTCTGTTGTATTGATAGGCTGTATAGAGCACATCTGACACACACCCCACTCGTATACTGTACTTGCATCTGCTTTTCATATTTAAACTGATGTATTGCACTCTTCATTTTCAGATGCCTCCTGTATATGCACCGTCGCAGGCCAGGCCACCCGGGCCTTCTCAAGGAAGTCGAGGTACTGGGCCTGTTCGAGGTACTGGGCCATCTGGGCCTTTTCGGGGAGCTGGGCCATCTAGGCCTTTTCGAGGAGCTCGAGGAGCAGGGTCGTCTCGCAAACGCAGGGCACCCATTATTGAGGAGGAGGAGGAGGAGGTCGCAGACCGTGAGTCAGAGACATCTGCTGAGGAAGGAGGCTCTGGTCTTGGTTCCGGGAGTGGAGACCAGGCTGAGGGGGATCCGGAGGATGATAGCTCTGACTCGGATGGTGATGATGGTGCAGAGGTTATCCCGCAGAAGAGGATGAGAGGGCCCCCTCATTCCCGTTCCCGAGGACATTGATGCTATTTCCTGCTTTATTTTACTTTTTTGCTAGTAGTTTGTAGCACTTTGCATATTGTTAGGCAGTTTTATTTTCTGTAAAACTTGTACCTTTATTTGTTGTAAAAACATGATGGAATGAAACAGCTTTTGAAAAGGATGTTTGTATTTGAAAGTCTTAGCATCACATCGCGTCATTTTGCACAAAATGGAATTGAATGAAAATGTGCCTTGTGTATTTACCGGGTCAGGTAATGAGTCGACACAACAAAACAAACAACTCAACTCGTTAAGAAAAGACAAGATCTTAACAAGTTTACAACTCGATAAGCAAAATACAACAATGTTAACGACTCGATAAACAAGACTTAACAAAATTGCGTAAACAAAAGAGTAACAACTCAAAACACCAAATGTGACAGCTCGACAAAACTTACAACTCGATAAACAAAACGACAACTCGATAAGCAAAACAACAACTCGATGGGCAAAACAAAGCGTACATTCAGATGATCTGGGTGACGGAACGAATCCGAAACTGAGAGAAATGGAGGCCTTTGACATTCCCGATGCATCGAGATGCCTCAAATTTCCTTCCGGAGGGTAAACAGGACCAATGAGCATGGTGGGCCCCACTTTGCTTTTGGGGAGCCATAGGTGGCCGGCCTGCTAGAATAGGTGGCCGACCGGCCACTTTTCTCTGCAGCCTCCAGAATTTTGACACTTGTCCCCTGAATAGTGTTTTCTCCTCTATAAAAGCTCTAACTTCGAGATTCATTCATTTCATCACTGCTTTGCACAAAAATGGAGGCATTTCTCTCAGAAAATCTCACATCTTGGATCTCTTCTCTAGATGGCTCGGAAAAGTTGAACTTCCGGGGTTTCGGCTTGAATGCACTATTCACGCTGGGCCGGACTCCACTGCACTTTCCTTTCCTCCATGCGGCGGCGAGATTTTGGAACCCGGGTGACGCACGTTTTCAGCTTTGGAGGGCAAGAGGTATGTCCCCACTTTTGAAGATTTTCAAGTTTGATGGAGTCTGAACATTCAGAAGAGATCTTGCCTCAGTCTCGTTTCGGCCACGCCCAAGCTTTAGGGCGGATGTGCGGTCTCAACGCGCATGATGCTCGATCCCTGATTTGTAACGGGAGGTTGGATATCCCGAGCCTGATTTACCGATTCTCCGATGCCGGTGACCGCGGTGACCATTATCGGCAAGGTTTTCGTCAACATGCCCTCTGCTTGTGCATGCTATCTCATTTTCTGTTTCTCTCGGGCTCCGGGGGAGCTAACATTCGTTTGATTGAAGTTGCTCAAGGCTTGAGGGAAGGAAAGAGCTGTACCGCCATGACATTGGCTGAGACACTGCTGGGTTTGGATGCCTTCCACCGCCAGGAGACAACCAGGTTTGCGGGGAGCCCACTACTGTTGCAGGTAATGTTTCCCATCCAAGCTCACATATGTAGTTGCTCACATCGCTCGGCCCTCAGGCTCGATTTTTCTCACAAAACCCTCATCTTACTTTTCTCTCATCGCACATCTCTCTATTCTTTATTCTCTTATTTTTCGTCCCTCCCCAGATATGGTTGATGGATAAATTGCAAGTTGTGGACTCTTGCCCTGCTTACTCAGTCCGCGGCTACTTCTTTCGACAACGCCTGGTTGACGCCCTTGATGAGGGATGGTGGGTTGAATGGATGTGCAACTTGTCAGCTGAACGCATTGCTTGGCGCTGTCCTTGGCTTAACCTTCCGGTGATGAGCTATAGCATATTCCAGGATACTGGGATCCGGTTGATTGGCCTGACCCATTGTGTATTCTATTTCCCATTCTGCATTCTGTGCCAGTTCGGCCATGATCAGACTTGCCCTCCGGAAGGGATAGAGTATCTGGTCGCCTTCCCGATCCGAGGTGCACACCTCGCCCGACATACTACGGCTTGGAGGACTAGAGAGCTCCTGCCCCCCGCCCCTATTTTCAGTTGCACTTTGTCTGATGAGTGCTGGGATTGGCTCAATGAGGAGGCACAGATTGGGCCTAGGTCGGCATCGGAGGCTTCGACTAGCTCCAGGAGGGGGCGCAGGGACATCTGACCTGACTATGCCCCAGATTTATTACTTTATTAGTACTTTCAAGTTTTCATTATGAGTGTAATAAAAAGCAACTTCAATTGTATGCAAGAGCAGGAGAACTCTGTTTTGAAATCAATGAAATTGAAGGTTGTGGTACTGAAAATTTTCCGTTTTGGTCCAAAAATGGTCTTAGTTGTGAAAAGATTAATTTGAACAAAGTCAACTTTTATTAAAACTTTTCAAAACTATTTTCGATAAGGATCAGAACTGGACACGCCTGAGATCTGTCACTGAGATGCACAACCCCGGATCCTAGCAACTGGAAAGTTGCCCCTAGTCTGAATGGTACCACAGCACTTCCTGGCAACGGAAAGTTGCCCCTAGTCTGAATAGCACTGCACCGGAGATTACGATGAATGCTGATGGACAAGGATGCCTGAGATGATCAAAATGGACAAAGTTGATCGGGGAAAATGTTTATGGCTGAACTTCAGGATGAAGCTGCCTACGTATCCCAAAGATAGGAATCAAGCCTTACGTAGTTCAGGCTTAGGTTCGTTTGGGTATTTTTGCTCTCCTTTTGCGCTCTAACTTTTGCCAAGGCCGCCCTTTGCGGGTTTTCAACCTTGCGAGCTCAGTTTTATATTTTCAAATTTTTTGTGCTCTGAGTTTTGCCTAGGTCGCCCTTTCGGGTTTTCGGCCTAGCGAGCCTCTCAAGGGTAGTATTTCTTCAACTTGTCCATGTTGATCGGTTGTGAAAACTCTAAGCCATCCAGATCCATCAGAACCACAGCTCCACCTGACCAGATTGACTTGATGATGTAGGGACCAGTCCAATTAGGTCTGAACTTGCCCCTAGGGTCGTGGATGGGAGCTCGGTTGTCCTTGAGTACCAAATCTCCTTCCTTTAAATTCCTGGACTTAACCTTCTTGTTAAAAGCCCGGGCGATTCTGCGTTGATAGCCTTGAATGTGGTACAGTGCTTTCAGTCTTCTCTCATCAAAGAGCATGAGTTCCTCAAATCTATTTTGCTGCCAATCCGCTTCGGCTATCTGGCATTCAGCCAATACTCGTAATGACGGAACCTCAATCTCAATAGGTAGAACGGCCTCCATCCCATAAACCAATGAATACGAAGTCGCCCCAGTAGAAGTTCTGATTGAAGTCCGGTAGCCCCACAGAGCAAACGGCAGCTTATCTGGCCAGTCCTGGTAGGTTTCCACCATCTTCTGCAGTATGCGTTTGATATTCTTGTTGGCGGCCTCAACCGCTCCATTAATCTGCGGTCGGTAGGTAGACGACTTATGAAAAGCCACATTGTATTTCTCCAACAAGTCTATCACTTCCTTCTTGAAGTGGGAACCGTTATCTGAAATTATCTCATTTGGGACCCCATAGCGACAGATGATGTTGTTTCTGATAAACTTTGCAACATGCGAAGCCTTCAACACCGCATAAGATTGGGCCTCAACCCACTTCCTGAAATAATCTATCGCAACCAGGATGAACTCATGCCCATTCGACCCTTTTGGCGTGACAGCTCCGATCACATCAATTCCCCAAACTGAAAATGGCCATTGCGAAGTCATGTTGTACAGCTTTGATGGCGGGATGTTCATGCGATTTGCATGGATCTGACATTTATGGCATCGCCGAACAAAACCAATACAATCCTCCTCCATGGTGGACCAGTAGTAACCTTGTCTGAGAATCTTCCGTGCTAGCATTACCCCATTCATATGTGCTCCACATTCCCCTCCATGGATGGCTTCCATTAGACTCTTTGACTCTTCGGCATCAACACACAGTTTATGCATTCCCAGATGACCTCTTCTATACAGCTTACCCCCATAGATGATGAACTGAACGGCCAATCTTCTTATTGCCCTTTTGTCCTTGGCGTTTACCCCTGGCGGGTATGCTTCATTCTCCAAGAAATTCCAAATGTCGTAATACCAAGGGTGTTCGTCCTGAACTTCACCTACGGCTGCAATCGACTCATAGGCTGGTGCAAATTTCTGGTCAATGATGACTGGACGCATCCGGACTCCACACGGGATGTCTATCATGGATGATAGAGTTGCTAAAGAATCTGCGAACCTGTTGTTCTCTCTTAGTAGATGAGTAAAACTTAGCTTCTCAAACCGAGGAATTAGCAAATCCAAGGTTTGGTGATACATCATCATCTTTTCCTCTTTTACTTTCCAGTCTCCTTTAGCTTGAGACACAACAAGGTTCGAATCCCCAATGACGTCCAACCGTCTTGCCCCTAGTTCCAGGGCTGCTTCTAGACCAGCGATACACGCCTCGTATTCTGCTTCATTGTTCGAGACTTTGAATCGGAGTTTGAAGGCTAGGGAGATACGGGAATTGTCGGGTGCTATCAGCAACACCCCTATCCCATACCCATGTTGATTTGATGCTCCGTCAAAGTACATCGTCCAAGTTTCATCGTCGATATGCAGGATTGATTCATCCGGGAACAGGTACTCATCTGCTTCATCCCCCTCAACCGGATGGTCGGCAAGGAACTCTGCTACTGCTCTTCCCTTCACTGACTTGCGTGTGACATACTTCAAATCAAATTCGGAGAGCAACAGCAACCAACGAGCTAGCCTACCCGTAAGTGCTGGTTTCTCGAAAAGATATTTGATGGGATCGAGACGTGAAACCAACATTACGGAGTGAGCTAACAAGTAGTGCCGCAGCTTCCTGGTAGCCCATACCAAAGCTAAGCAAGCCTTCTCCAACGGCGTGTACCGAGTCTCATACTCTAGCATCTTCTTGCTCAGATAGTAGATGGCTCTCTCCACCCTGTCTTCTGATTCTTGAGCAAGCATGCAGCCCATCGTGGTCTCAGTCACTGACAGATACAAAATCAACGGTTTCCCCGGTTCTGGTGGCGATAAAACGGGCGGGTTCTGTAAATATTCTTTGATCTGCTCAAACGCTGCTTGACATCGGCCGTCCCATTGAAATTTCTTGCCTTTCTTCAGGAGACCAAAAAGTGGTTCACAAGTCAAGGTTAATTTTGAGATAAACCGTCTTATGAATTGCACTTTACCCAGAAAGCCTCTCACCTCCTTTTCAGTCCTTGGTGGTGGTATTTCTAGGATGGCCTTGATTTTGGAAGGGTCGACTTCGATGCCCCTTTGTGTAATTAGAAACCCTAGCATTTTTCCCGCTGTAACACCAAACGTACATTTTTTAGGGTTCAGCCGCAACCGGAATTCCCTGATCCTTTGGAAAAACTTATGCAAGGCGGTATAGTGGCCCTCTTTTTCTTTAGACTTGACAATCATGTCGTCCACATACACCTCAACCTCTTTGTGGATCATATCATGTAATATTGTGGTCGCGGCCCGTTGATAAGTAGCTCCAGCGTTCTTCAACCCAAACGGCATTACCCTGTAGCAGTATGTCCCCCACGGGGTGGTGAATGCAGTCTTTTCCCTGTCTTCTGGTGCCATTACTATCTGGTTGTATCCTGAGAAGCCATCCATAAATGAGAGCAATGCATGCCCTGCTGTGAAATCTACCAACTCATCGATGTGCGATAAGGGGAAGTCGTCCTTCGGACTAGCTCTGTTCAAATCCCTGAAGTCCACACACACCCGGATCCTGCCGTCCTTCTTCGGCACCGGAACAATGTTGGCCAACCAAGTCGGATATTCAGATACCAGTAGGAAGCTTGCGTCGATTTGCTTGGTGACCTCTTCCTTAATCTTGAGGGCCCAATCCGGGCGGATTCTCCTGAGTTTTTGTTTGACAGGTCGAGCCTCGGGGTCAAGGGGGATCCGATGCTGTACAATCTCAGGATCGATTCCAGGCATGTCTTCGTAGGACCACGCGAAAACATCTTTGAAATTTTTTAATAAAGCGACTAGTCGCTCGCGTTCCGCCGAAGACAACGTGGACCCGATCTGGACCAGCCGCGGGTCCTCCTCAGTACCAATGTTCACGGTAATGATTTCATCCATTAATGGTTTGACAAATCTCTCTTGCTCTTGCTCAATTAAACGTTGTAAAACCGGAGGAACTTCGTCCTCTTCGTTTTCATCAAAGTTTTGAAAGTCTGAATTAATGCAATAAATTAGGGGCACAGAAAAGTACTCGGAAACCACAGATAGTTCATTCTCATTAGGCACTGCCAGATCATCCAATTCATCGGTTACAACAGACTCAAATGAAAAGGAAAAAGACGACCTAGACAGGACTGTGGCATCCGGGTTAACATCCCCAAGAGTACCAGACTCAGACTCAGTCGAGCTGGAACCTGATTCCGACTCACAAGACTCGGTGGAATCAGATTCCGGCTCACTACCTGACCCGGTGCTGCTGGACAAAAATCCCTCCTCGTACTGCCAAGTGAGAGAGGGTGCGATAGATGCATCCAAGATAGCTGCTGGTTGGCTCGCAGCCGTTTCATCCCCAATCATGGAAACCTCGGAGTTATCCCCCAAGCACTTATGGTTGATCGGAGGATCAGAGAGTAGACATGCCAGCGCTACCCCCCATTTCAAATTCTGTGCCCTCAGGATCCACTGCCTTATTCTGCTCAACCTTAGCTGATGGGTCCGTCTGCTCTTCGGCAACATCCTTCCCGGGTAGTTGCAGGTCGAAAAAGATCTCAAAACCGGGCACGCGCTTCTTCTCTGCGTTTATCCACGGCTCTGGGAAGCCGCAAAATGAAAAGTCCTCCCCCTCCCGGACGAAGCGTCCGTTCAGGGTGCCCTGAATGGGCCTATGCATCAAGTCGAATGGCTTCCCAGCCTGCTTTGCTCTGGCCCTTCCGGCCATTTCTTTCCCTTTCCTCACCCAGTCCTCTTTGGTGGGCAAATAACCCAGTCCAAAGGTATGCGGGTTGTGTGGCACTTCGGCCAATGTTGCGACGCCTTTCCTGCCGCTCCTTCCTAATCCCATCCCGGGGATGTGTTGTAGCTTGTTCATGAGGTAGACGGATTGAGCACTGACGTACATACCTTCATTCACAGCCATAATGTTTTGCACAACCCGGGCCTCGGCCAGGGTAAATCCTGATATAAACACGTCCTCCATGCCGTGCTCTATTTCTAGGACTGGTGTAGACACCTCCGGAGGGGGATGGATCGATGAATTCCCAAACACAATGGCTACTCCCTTTCCATAGGGGTATTTCACCATCTGATGCAGAGTGGACGAGACGGCCTTCACCTGGTGCAACCACGGTCGCCCCAAAAGTAGGTTGAAGGTTGCGGGAACCTCCAAGACATGGAAATCTATCTCGTGTTGTCCAGGTCCAACCTTCGTTTGAATCTTGACGGTCCCCATCACTTCCCTGCTAGTATTATCGTACGCTTTGATCACTTGAGTTGTCGGGATGAAGTCCGCGGGCTTCAAACCGATTGCATAAGCTGTTCTGGCTGGGCAGACATTAATGGCAGACCCGGTATCAACGAGTACCACCGGTATCCACTTGTCTCTACATTCCACGGAGATGTAGAGAGGTTTGTCATGATTCACGCCCTCAGGCGGCAGTTCCTTGTCTGAAAAGGTTAAAGCCGGGGAACCTCCTCCCGGAAAAACCAGCCCGACCAGTTGCTCTGGTGTAGTATCGATTGAGAGTTTGGCCTTATCCATGGCAGATAGGACAGCCTGTCTGTGTACCCGTGAAGCCATAAGCAGTCCCCAGATGGAGATGTCTGCTTGTATCTTCTTCAACTGCCTCAGCACAGCTTCTTCTTCAATTTGTCTCTCTCTCTGTTTCTTTGCTTCCTTGTCTTTACCAGATGTTTCTAGTTGGTCTAGGTGCGGGGGCTTGAAGTACCGCCCACTCCTGGTCATGTGGTCCACCTCATCGAGGTACCAGGTGCTGTCTGGTTGATTTACTCCCCAATCTTCGTCTGTGTGGGCAAGACATAAGTCGTCGTCTTCCCACCACATCCCGTTAGCATCCAAAAGACACCTGTCTGGTTCTGACAAATGTGTACTCTCAGTACCTTCATCCCATATGCTCACAGCATTTTCCGTTCTTGTGCCCACAGCACTCTCAGCCCCTTCATGGGCTTTTGCCTTTCTGATTCTCTCGGAATCCCAAAACTTCTCCTGTTCTGTCCGCGTTGCTGCAGTTTGTTGTTCCATTGTCTTTGCATCCATAATGCTTAAGTCCCGAGCGGAATTCTTTATACCGGCGCTCTCCGGCAATCCATTCTGACTCTCGCCCCTTCCGGCCACAGTTGATACCCTCGCCCCTGCCGGGCTCTGCTCTGGCTGAAACTCCACAATATCAGGCTGATCATCTAACCACCCGGTGGCCTCCGCCGACTCCTCATATTCAAACCAGTTGATTGTTGCATCTCCTGATTCTTGGTCGTTGAAGAACTGGAGGTTGGCGAAGTCCTCCTCCACTGTTGCTAGATCATCCGCCCCCTGTTCAAATCCGTCCCCCTGAATCATGCATAGTTCAGCTTTCTCTGGCAGCCCCACACTCAGCTCAGACCGGCCCACTGATAAGATGTATTCGCTTGGATCATAGGCTCCCCCAGCATAATTCCCGGGCTGTTCCATCCCGGACTCAACAACTCTGTTCTCCTCTGAAACCCGCCTTATTCCGTCTTCAGTGGTCGCCACCTTTGACTCGGATTGGGTTGTGAAGGTGTCCAACACGCACAAGTCAGTGCAGTCGGGAAGGATCACCTCCGGCTTGGGTAGATGAGAGGGAGTAATATAGATACTGGGATCGTAGGACACGTCCCCAGTTTGGATGAGATTGACTCTTTTGGGCGGTGGAGCTTGGTTATGTGCGGGGAGTGGGTTGGTTGTGACGTTGGGTCTTTCGGGAGGTAGAATAATATTTTTGTCGATGAGGTCCTGAACCTCGTGACGCAGCCTGAAACAATGGTCGGTATCATGACCATGCTGCTGGTGGTAGGCACAGTATTTGGCTGGGTTGTGAGAGGGGGGGAGTGGATTTGGTGGCGGCCTCGGCTCCAGGGGTTTTAGATGTCCCTTTCTAATCAAGACCCCCAGAACCTTGGACAAAGGCATGTATAGTGGAGTAAAGGTTCTTTGGCCTCTGGGCTGGAATCTCGGGGCTTGGGTACTGCTCCCGGATGTACTGGAAAAGGGGGTGGCCGCCATGGGCCTTGGCTGGGGAGGGGGATTGGTGGTGACCATACTGACCTCCGAAGTCCTTATGTTTGCAGCGCCACTCGGGCCCGCGTTATTATGGCGGTTGAATGTCCTCCGGGGTTGCTCCCGGTCCTGGTCAATCAGACCTTGCTTCATCGCATCCTCGATCTGTACCCCCATCTCGTGTAAGTCTGAGAAGGCGGGAAAGGGGAGTACGATCATCTTCTGCATGAGTTTTGGTTGGAGATTGCGCACAATCATCCTAATTTGATCTTTGTCTGTAGGCCTCAAGGTCATCATCGATGCCTTTGCCCTCCATCGAGTTACGAAGTCTGAGAAAGTCTCATTGGCCTCTTGCCTCGTCGTTTCGAGATCACGAGTTGTAATCTCGATCTGTGTATTGTACGAGTACTGTGCAACGAAGGCCTCAGCCATCTCATCCCAGTTTCTTTTCACGTCATCTTCTAGCTTCGCGTACCAAATGGCTGCCACACCCGACAAAGTTCGGCCAAACAGGGAAAGCTTTTGTGGTCGGGTTAGGCCCATTGGCCGCAGGATGTCTGAAAACAGCCGGAGATGGACCATAGGATCTCCGGATCCGTCGAAACGGTCAATTTGCGGCATCTTGAATCTGTCGGGCAGTGTCACGGCCACATCAGTGTACCCATCTTCGATGTCTGGGATGGCCTTCACCCCCTGCGATTTCTTAAAAAGCTTCTCCAGTTTGCTCAATTTCAGAGCTGTGTGGTCTACCTCGAACTCGAATGGAGAGTCCGGATGGTTGGCAGGTGTATGAGTCTTGGACAGTTGAGGCAGAAGCGGGGGCGGAGCCAACCCCGTTGGATGGCCTGTGTCCTCTTGAATATTCTGGACATTGGGTAGGGTGTTCTGGGTATTCAGGGGGGTATTCTGGGGATTTGGCAGGGCATTTTGACCAGTGGATCCCTGCTTGGGTAACAGAGCTCCGGGTGGAGGAGGAGCCGGGTGCGAGGTTGATGTTCCGGTTTGCTGCTGGAGCCTGGTAATGAGCTCAGCCTGTTGGGCCATGACTGTGGCCTGTTGCTTAGAAAATTCCGCTTGGCGGATGGCATCCTCTTGCATCTGTTTCATGCTCTCGTGCATTTGGCGCATCATCGCCTCCATCCCCGATGTATTTTGCTGTTCCATCTGAATGACCGGTAAAGGTACCTCTATGGCAGACACAGAAATCCCAGCCTGACTGCTTACTGTCAAAGTACCCCTCTGTTCCGGTAATCCCTGTTCTGACACACTGCGCCTCCTCGGCCTTCTTCTAACAACCGGGGGTAGAGAGTGGAACACTGGATGTCCGTCAACCAGATCCTCGGATCGATTGAGTCGGCGACCTCGTGTCCAAAGTGCTTGGGGAGTATCTAGTGGTTCAGAAGCAATCGTGCTGAAAACTGCCCTAGCAAAAAGATAATAAAGCGAAAAAGAAATAAATAACCAGAAAAACGGACAGCATAACGGCTTAAATTAAATACACAACACACAGTCGGGCATACAACACACGGTTGATAAGCTGGGTATACACTGTCCTCAATCACTGATTACTGTCCCTATATCACTGTTTCCCAAAACCGAATCTGATATCCGCAGACAACTGATTCTCAAATGACTGATGCCCGTAGGCGTCATGTTCCAATCTCAAAAACCGATGCCCGCAGGCCTGATGCCCAAACTCAAACACTGATACATGCATTCCCTGTAGAGACGCACTCTAACAAGCACATAGCAGATAAGTGAGAACCAAAACACCCCTATGTTGGGGTAGGGTTTCCCTGTCCTATTTTGTCAGGAGTTAGGGTTTCACTACGCACACAGCGGTTTCAAACAACCTATAAACGGGTAAGCAACCTGTCCTAGTTTGGAATGGTCACTATGGATCCGAATATGCACTAGGTCGAATAGTCAAAAAGGGTGCCCCAGTAAAACCGGGGTTTGTGTTCCCATACTGGCAGAGCCCGTAACCGATCAGCCTTATGGACATGCCTTGACAAGACAAGCCTCCGGCAAACCGCTCAGGAATAGCAGATGGCAAACACGGTGTCCTAGGCGCACCAATGCAAATGCAATGCAAAGAAACACACAAGTGTAGTCAAAACCAGATATCACGAGTTCGAGTCAAGTTCTCTAAATCCCCAGCAGAGTCGCCAGAAACTGTAGACTTCCCCGAACGCATCCCGGGGAGAGGAGTGCGAGTCCCCCCCGTTCTGGTTCGATATTGGGTCACTACAGTTCGAAGGACTCAAATGTCACGGTTCTAAATCTCGAACCAAAGAGTCCAAATCCGGCAAATCGTTTTGAAAACAGATTTTTTGAAAGAAGTGCCAAACATGGACTGCTTTGCCAGATACAGAGTCGCCACCTAAATATTTTATTTTTGGGAAATTTAGGAAACCCTGACTCGGTGCCAAAGGCCACGTGTCCGTCATCACCAAAGTTGCCTCGGCTCGGGAACTTGGGTACGATTGGGGAAGGTCACTTCGTGAGCACCCCCGTTCGCCCGGTCAAAGACCGGCCTCTACTAACCATGATATCTATTTTTGAAAACATTGTGTGTTCTTATTCCGGTTTATTAGCCTAGGTTACTATGTGATGCGCACAGCATACAAGTATAGACTGAGTCGTCTGAATTGGAACAAAACATTTCATGTTTGTTTGTTTAAAAGATGGTTTGCTACCCGCAGGTAGGCTTAAAATGCAGATTTTGCCACCCTCGGGTGGGCTTAGAAAAACATGGTGTTGCCACTATCTAGTGGGCTTAAAACAAACATTTGATGAATTGTCCCAATTCAGATAACTCAACCTCCACCCACAGGCATTCAAGGCAGTTATATCATATAAGCAAATAGCCTCATGGCAAGCATGCTATTCATGGCAACACTCACACGCATGCAAGGATGCTAAAGCATAAAACTTACCGAGTACTCCAAGCCAAAACAAAAGCTGATTAGAAATCATGCATGATCCTAGATATGCTGAAATGCCTAATGCAACACATGCAAAGATGCAACTATAGCAGGCTCGGCTATTCTAAACATGGCATATGGAATGCTACAACTAACACGTATTCAATTAGGAATTGAAATACGAATGCAGTTTGTATGATGCGCCAAGCCCGGTGCGTGCAAAACAGATGAATGATGCAAACATGCTGTCATACTGTATGCTAATTGAAATATGTCCTATATCTAACCATTGTAAGCAGGTAAATAAAAGGGAAGAAAGACGTGGGGTTGGAAGACATACATCACACTCACCCACACTTATTACAATTATGCCCTCGCGCAGAGGGTCCAAATAAATATACAGTCCGAAATAAAAGAATAATACAGCCTGAATATTACAGTCCCAAATAATATACAAATTCCTAATTAATTAACAAATTAACTAAGAAAAACTGTAAACTGGCATGCAAGCCAGGGACTGCCTTGCTTCTGATGAACGATATATGTTTGGGCTGCCTTGCGCGGAAATCCACTGGGATGCCCCAATTAGCCTCTGTTTGCAATGTTTCTCGAGATGCGTGCCAAGTCCCGGAAGACCGCTGATCCTGGATTTTGCTGCAATAGAGAGCAGGAAAGGGGCATAGCAATGTATTTCACAAATATATGCATGCCTCGATCCTCGTGCCACCAATCACGCATATCGATGCATGATGGCCGAGGAGCCGAATTGCATAACTCAATATAGGATGAATGCATATGAATGCTACAATAAAACCTAACTCCATCACGGATAATCCGGAGTGTCGGTGACTTGGGAATTGAGACACGTTCCGTCACTCGGAGTACGAAACACGCCTCGTTTCCCGTGCCCGGGCTAACTCCTATCCTGAACACGATGCAATATGCATGATATGCATGAAATGCAGCTAATATGCAATCCTAACATACACAATGCTATGAAAATGAGATGCCTCGAAATGCGTGCACGCGGGCACGCAAACCAAGGCAATGATCCTAAGATATGAAATGGCATACGCAATGCAAATTGGACTTATACTAACACGAGTGGACCTCAGCCACACTCACATAAGAGGCCGATGGATGAAAAATGAAGTGCCTCGAAATGCGTACACACGGGCACGCATACCGAGAAATGGCCCGAAGGCATGGAATGACATACGAAATGAAGTGAGGACTTACACCAACATGAGAGGGCCTCAGCCGCACTCACATAGGATGCCGTCGGATAAAAAAAAAAAAGGTGCCTCGAAATGCGTGCACACGGGCACGCAAACCGAGGCAAAGACATACAGGCATGAAATGACATACGAAATGAAATGAGGGCTTACACCAACATGAGAGGGCCTCAGCCGCACTCACATAGGATGCTGGAAGATGAAAAATGAGATGTCTCGAAGTGCGTGCCCGTGGGCACGCAAACCGAGAAATGGCCCGAAGGCATGGAATGACATGCAAAATGAGACATGGCATATGGAATATGGAACATGCAAATTTTAGCAGCCAAAATGATGCAAAACAGCCCTCGAATCATAGCAAAATTACACCCGATGCCCGAAATAAGTCCCGAAATGCAATGGAATGGCCTACAGCTATGTCGAACATGCACAATATGGACATGGAGTGTAAAGACAGATGCTAGGCAGTCCCTAAACTAGCATTTTTCCAGTACAAAGCATGGCCAAACAATAATCATAGATGGGGCAAAAACAGCATGCAAAAATGGGAAAAAGGGGAAATAATGAAGTAAGTGGTATATGCAATGCTCAAACTGAAAAATACAGTTCTACAAAACTGAAGAGGGACCAAAAATATGAACATTTATAGATTATGACAACCCCCAAAACAGTATGTAGATATGCTCAACATAGCATGCGAAATATGAGCCAAAAGAGGGCTATAAAGAGAGGTATACCAAGCATTCACTAAACAGCCTAATACCCTTAATGAAATATGTCAAGAAGACCAAAATATGACTCTTTCCAGACCTGATGATGGCCGAAAACAGAATCTAGATAGGCTTAACAAAGCATGCAAGAATGGGAGTCAAAGAGGGGTATAATGACAAGTATAACATGGAGACCCCCAACAAAGTTGATCCCTTCTACAATATTGTAGAGAGACCCAAAATAAGCCTACTCACAGTTCATGACATGCTCCAAAACAGATCACATGTAGGCCAAACAAATCATGCAAATTTACGGTAAATGTGGGAAATTATGAAGCAAGTGCATGATAGAGAGGCCAAACAGGGTTAAGCCCTTCTTCAATGTTGAAGAGGGGCTCAAAATAGGCCCACTCACAGTTTATATCAGGCTCAGAAATAGATCACACATGAACTAAAAATAGCATGCAAGATATTGACATACAAGATGATATTGAAGCAAGTGCATCATAGAGGGCTCAAACAGGATTGAGCCCTTAAACAAACATGTAGAATAGCTCAAAACAAGTCCGCTTTCAGTTAAGGTCGGAGCCTAAAACAGTGAGAAAATAGGGTAGAAGAATGGTGCAAAAAAAGGTGCCAAAAGAGGGTGATTGATACTTACCCTTGAAGATCACACTCTTGTTGCTTCTTGGCTCAAGTTTGCTGCTCCTAAGCCTCTCAAAAAACCTTCCTTGCAGCTGGAATGGAGTGGTGGTAGTAGAGCTTGAAAATGATGAAGGAATGGCACCAAACTTAGGAAAAATGAGAGAGATAGAGATGGAGATGTGTATGTATGCTTGAGGAAAATTTTCTAACCCTAGTCCAAGAGTTGGGAGGTCCCTTATATGGGAAAAAAGAGGGGTGTAAAGGTGGAGGGGAAATGCACCTAAGTGTTCCCCTCCAAAATATCCCCCGGATACAGATCTTTTCTGGGGGAAACAGCTATACAGCTGTGCAGCACAGGTCCCAAGGAGCATGGCCGGCTAGGCACCTTTACTGGAGGTGGCCGGCCGGCTACCCCCCATGGCCGGCCGGCCAGGGGCAAAAATGGAAGTTTGGAATTGCTGGCCGAGCTCTACATATTAGTGTCCTCCCATGTATGTACAACAAAGCCCTGTAGTTGGAATCTGGCAACTCTAAACCAAGAGAGACAACAAGCCACTTTTAAAAGGGGTTCAAAAGGGTCAATTAGAGTTACTGGCCGGCCATGTGTTTTTAGGGTCCTCCCATGTGTGTACAACACAAATATGTGGTTTTGGCTCGAAGAAAATGGCCCTAGGGTGTTCAACATTAGCCCGGAAGTGAGAAAAACGGGCGCCGGGGGGCGCCGGAGGAGCATAACTGGTTGTTTGAGACAATTACTGTCCTCCCACCCTTCAGTGATCTTCCTGGTGATAAAACAGAGGTACCTGCCAAAAATGAACGAAAACCAATGCAAAACGAATGCTCGGGGGGCCAAAACACGTAGTTCGGGATCCCGAAAACCGGCTGTTAAGCACCGAAAGTGGTGTTTAGCCACGAAGTGGGTATCTAAGACCCCAGTGTCCCTTGAAAGGGAGTAAATGAGATGCATGCCAAAAACCGGAGGAATCGGAGATGGTTAGGCGGTCCCGAACCGAGGCACACGGCCTGACGGCTCCGAAAACCGAGAACCGGGCTCCGAGATGGGCAAAATGGCCTACGGGCACGAAATGTAGCCCACGGCCACTGAGAGATGGTCCTACTGGACCTCTCCCTCCCCTCAGGAAAGAAAACAGAGAAAACCGAGTCTGGTTCGCAAACCGAGGCAAGGCACAGAAGAGGGTTCGGAAGTCCGGAGGCAGGGCTCACGGCCGCGACTCTGAGACTTCTGAACGAGCACAATATGCAACATCACCGGGCGCTCAATCGGTGACGTCTGAGTCTTAAGGTCGGTCAAAAATGAGGTGTCTACAATAATATTTTTGTTATACACCGAATGTTGGGGCGGGATCTGTCTATGCTTGTATATATCTAGTTCTCAAAAGTGTATCTCTTTTGGGTTATCCGTCTTATGTGATGTTTCTGATCCTGGCATGATTTAGTAGCTCAATGGATGTCATACTTTCTTGTTTTGTATTACTTATTGTTACTGCTTCCGGTCAGGCCCCGATAATATGTCAGGCTAAGTATCCTGTTCTGCAAAGGTCATACACAAACTTTTAGGGGCGAGTTTGGGGTGTGACATTTTTCTAATCTGATATACGGGTGTGGGTTTAGGAACCTTAGACATCAAAAAATAATATTGTGAATCTCTTTAATTACTAAAAATGTGAGAGGGATCTTAAACTAATTTTTCTTATTTTTAAAGTATTATTTTTTATTTTCACAAAAATATATATTTTATTATTTCTACTTTATGTTGTCATATGTTAGCAATTTCTTTTTTATTTTTGTTTTGAATTTCATCTACGAGCCAATTGGGTTCACGTGGGTGTGAGATGGTTGATTCGCCATCCAAACTGTATTATGTAAATATAAATGTTCTAAAAAATTATAATTAAGACAAAAGAAATAGAGCTCTTTAGTTCATACGTATTTTATGATGGAATAATTAGTTTAACATTCCTTTCCAATTTTTAATAATGAGAGAGATCCATAATATAAATATATATATATATTTGTTGGTTACATATTTTGTACAAGCCAATTACAGTTCAACACATGACAGGATGAGGGCAATACGGGAAAACAATTCAAGTCTTCAATCATAATCACACATGTGGCAGTTAGTATTGGTTATTGTGGATCTATATAGTATGGAATCAGCAGAGAGGTACAAGATGATATGGCCTTAATGGTTACTCATATTTAAATTCAAATATTATGAGGGAAGCCTAACTACAGACATGGCGTAGTAGAGCTAACTGTAAGGAAACATAATCAGCAATCATGGAAGGATGATTCGACGGTTAGAAGCTCATTTCGACGGTTACCATTGAGAAGTATAAATAGTAGAGAAGGTCCTAGAAAGAAGCCCTCAGACTCAGATCCAAAAAACCAGTTTTATCTACTTTATTTTCCTTCAAGTTTTTATATTTCTTATTCTTTATATTCCTGTATTTCAAACTTCTGCACTGCACTTTGTTCATAGGAGTGGTTTTAAGTAGTTTGTCGCTGTAAACCTTTACGAGGCTAATTCGGATCTTTGTAAGTCTTCCAGTTTACTAAATGAAATGCTACAATTGTTCTTTATTTAATCATTGTTTGCTTAATTCTCCTAAACAAAGCCACCAGTAAAAGTCTTCTTTATTGAGGCTGAAAGAACTAAAACACAATCGTCTGATAATTAGTTGGCAATTAATATTCTGTAAGGATTGATTGATCTTTGCTGGCACGCTCAAATTTACAATAATAATGTAGACGTCCCCGAACGCATCCCGGGGAGAGGAGTGCGAGTCCCCCCCTGTTCTGGTTCGATATTGGGTCACTACAGTTCGAAGGACTCAAATGTCACGGTTCTAAATCTCGAACCAAAGAGTCCAAATCCGGCAAATCGTTTTGAAAACAGATTTTTTGAAAGAAGTGCCAAACATGGACTGCTTTGCCAGATACAGAGTCGCCACCTAAATATTTTTTAATGGGGAAATTTAGGAAACCCTGACTCGGTGCCAAAGGCCACGTGTCCGTCATCACCAAAGTTGCCTCGGCTCGGGAACTTGGGTACGATTGGGGAAGGTCACTTCATGAGCACCCCCGCTCGCCCGGTCAAAGACCGGCCTCTACTAACCATGATATCTTATTTTGAAAACATTGTATGTTCTTATTCCGGTTATTAGCCTAGGTTACTATGTGATGCGCACGGCATACAAGTATAGACTGAGTGTAGACACCCCATTTTTGACCGCCCTCAAGACTTGGGCATTACTGATGGTTTGCTCGGTGTTGAGAGATGTGCAGGGCAAAGATTCAATTCCTTCGGCAAGGAGAGAGGCGAACCCTTCAAAACACTTTGTTTAGGGGTTTGGATTTGAAGAAAAGAGGAGAGGAGGGGAGAAAATAGGTTGGAGAAGAAGTTCGCCATGAATCCGGGTAAAAGAAAGTCGAGCGGCCCTCGCTGAATCAGGCTTATTCAATTGCATACTTGGAGTTAAGCTATGAGGCCACTACCATTGGAAAGAAGACTTCCAGGGCTTCATTTTTGGTTCAAGAATCTCCTAGAGCCAAGTCAGGGTGGAGGAGATATGATTGATTGAAGCTGGGCATCATCCCGGTTGGATCGAGTCTGCGCGGCTTTACGGAAAAGGGCATAACTTTTTGCATAGGAGGAATTTTGATGCAAGGTTTGCACCATTGGAAAGCTAACTTCCGGGGCTTCAATTTTCATACCCACCGGCCCTTTTTTGACCAAGGAATCATCCATCGGCACTATATTTATCCGGCCGGCAGAAAATAGTGCCGACCGGCACTTTATTTTGGCCGATGATCAAATTTTCTGGCCGGTTTGCACCCTTTGCACCCTCCAAGCTGGGTGCATACCAGCTGTGCCAGCTGGGATGCACAGAACCAGCTCCACGTGCATATATGTAGCCATTTTGCACCCTTGTGAGCCCTTTGAACCCTCTAAGCTTCTAGAAGGTGACCCTTTAGCCAAAGCTTCTTGGAGAAGCTTGGCCAGCTATCTTAGCTTCTCCAAGAAGCCTAGACTCTTTTGCACCCCCCCTTGAACCTTTCTCTTTGCTTAGCCCTTAAGATAAGTGCTTTCCTTGCCTTATATAAGCACCACTCCTTCTCCTTTGTCTAGGGTTGGATGCTTGGAACAAAAAAAACCAGAGATATACCATGTATATCTGATATATACATAGATATCCCTCCATCTCTCACTATATCTCTCTCATTCAACCTCCAAACACCCTTGTTCTTGGGCCATTCCTTCACCAACCCATAGCACAACACCACCACTTCCATTTCCAGAATTTGGGAGGTCATTTGCAGAGCTTAGGAGCACCAAAACTTGGTCCAAGAGGTGCTGGTTTGTTGGTCTACAAGGGTAAGCACACTTTTCCCCAAAACTAGCATTTTCTTGGTTCATATCTAAGCCATAGTTGTATGTATTTTTGAGCTTCAATGTAAACTACAAAGAGGCTTATTTTGAGCCCTTCTTCAACATTGAAGAAGGGCTCAACATTGTTGGGGACCTCCATGTATGACTTGCTTCAATACCCCCTTGGGTCCTCATTTTGTTGCATGTTTCTTTAGCCTACCATGCTTCCATTTTTGGGCCTTCTACAGGCCTGAAAAGTGGCTTATTTTTCCCCCCTCTACATGTCTCATGAAGGGTATTTTGTTGTTTGAGGATAGCATCTAGCACCTATCTCTTTACCCCCTTGTATGCCATGATTCTTGCATAGTATATTTGGCTGGCGTATAATTTGTTTTTGAGCATGTAATAAACTGTAAGTAGGCTTATTTTGAGCCATTCTTCAACATTGAAGAAGGGCTCAACCCTGTTTGGGACCCCTATCTTGCACTTGTTTCATAATCTCTTCTATTTACCGTAATTTTGCATGCTTTGTTAGCCTATCTTGCTTCTATTTTTGTGGCTGGTCATAAACTGGAAATGTGCTTGTTTTGCCATGTATAAGGTCTGTCCTAGGTTGTTTGGGTCAATCTTGGCATGCTTTGTATAGCCCCTTTGCATTGTAGCTTGTATGCTTCAAGTAGGTGCATGTGTAGGATGCATTGCCTCCATGATTTCAAGGGTTTGGAACCCTCTTACATGCTATTTCAGACCCTAATCCATGCTCACATGTTCATTTTTGTCATCTCTTTCATGCTTTAAGGGTGTGTCCTTTTATGCATTCAAGGGTGCCTTGTGCATGCTTGTGTGTTTAGAGCTTTTAGGATGCCGTGAGTGTGAGTTTTGGGTGTATTTTCACATGCTGAAAACCTGTTTTTGGTTGCTCGAGTCTTGCCATGATTGGTCTTGTCAAGTGTGGTTCAAAGTCTCATTACCTTGCTTCAAGCACTCGGGCTATTTGCATGCTTTGTTTGGTCTTGTTTAGCTTGGTTTGGCACCATGTTTTGCATGATTTCAGAGTTTTTCATGTATGCTAATAGTCCATGTTTGTGCCTCTTAGATGTGTTTAAGAGTTGCTTAATTATGCTTAAGTGTTGGTGCCTTAACTTATACATGTGTGCATGTGTGTTTGGCCCTCTTGACTTAGCATTTTGGCCACTGATTTTAGGACTATTTGAGTTGCCTAATTCATGTATAAGACCATCCTTCCATTGATTCGCATGCTTGTCTTGTATGCTTACTTGCATGATTGCATTGTATTGCCATATTGCATACTAGTTGACATGTTTAGGACTTCATTGCATCGACATGCATGCTAAGCCTCTTGACCAAGTCATGATAGAGGTTTGAGCACCCTTGTTTGCTTGTTGGCATTGCATGCATTTGAAATCAAAGTTGCATTCTTGGTTCTTAGGGCCATCATGCATGGAAATGCGCGATTGGTGGTCCGGGAATCGAGGCACATGCCCCTTTGAGTCAATAACATGATAAGGGGTGTGTATAGTGCATAAATACCTTGAATCACATTGCCATGCATGTTGTTGCCCTCTGCTGCTGTGGGTTGCAGGTTCTGCAGGTGTTAAGTGCCGGCCGGCACTATTTAGTGCCGACCGGCAGTCAATTGCCAGCCGATAACTTCATATAGTGCCGGTGGCCTCCTTCTTCAGCTGGTGGTGCTCTACCCCAGCCGGTGGTACTCCCCAGTGCCCTGAGAGGCACTCCTGGGACTTTGGCAATTTTCAGAGGAGGATAGCAGGGGAAACAGAGGCAATCCGTGCATGGCAGTGCGATTCCGAGCCAATTCCGAGCGCGCGCTGCATTTGAGCCCTCTTTCCGAGGCGTTTACTGCTTTAATTAACTTAGTTAATTTGTTAATTAATTTAGTTAATTTGTAATAATTAATTAGCTTGCGTAGTTAATTAATTTGTATTATTCTTTTGGTCCCTCCGAGCGAGGGCAAATTTGTAATAAGTGTGTGTGAGTGGGTGCATGTCTTCCAACCCCCATTTCTTTCTACCCTTTTATTTACCTGCTTATGATGGTAGATTAGGGCACATCTAAATTAGCATACCTTATGCAATGCATGCGCGCATTCATGCATTTGTTTACATACATCGGGCTCGGTACATCATACAAACTGCATCGTACTTTCAATTCCAAATTGAATACGTGATAGTTGTTGCATTTCATGTGCCATGCTTAGGATAGCCGAGCCTGTCTAGATTACATTCCGTATGCGATGCATTAGTCACTTAACATAAACTAGGTCATGCATGTTTTGCTAACTGGTTTCTTGTTTTGGCACGGAGTACGATGTAAGTTTTATGCTTTAGCATGTCGCATGCGTGTGAATGTTAACATGACAGTATGCCTGCCATGCGGCTAAGTGCTTATGTGATAAACTGCTTGAATGCCTGTGGATGAAGGTTGGATTACTTGAGTTGGGAATACTCATCGAAATCCGTGTTTTAGCCTACTCGCGAGTAGCAATTTCAAACTGTTTTCCAAACAAAACGGATATGCAATGTTTATTTCCAAGTTAGGCAATCTAGTCTATACTTTTGTGTTGTGCGCATCACATAGTAATTCTAGGTTAATAACCGGGATAAGAACGCATAAAGTCTTCAAAAACGGATATCATGGTTAGTAGAGGCCGGTCTTCGGACCGGGCGAAAGGGGGTGCTCATAGCTGACCTTCCCCGATCGTACCCAAGCTCCCGAGCCAAGACCACTTTGGTGATGACGGACACGTGGCCTTCGGCACCGAGTCAGGGTTTCCTAAATTCCCCATTTTAAAAATATTTAGGTGGCGACTCTGTAATCTGGCAAAGTAGTCCATGTTTGGCACTACTTTTTTCAAAAATCAGTTTTCTCAAACGATTTGCCGGATTTGGACTCTTTGGTTCAGATTGAGAACCGCAACAAAAAGGAGAGTCCGAACTGTAGCGAGGTCCCCCGCGGACGTGTTACACTGAGTCGCCTGAATTGGAACAAAACATTTCATGTTTGTTTGTTTGAAAATGGTTTGCTACCCACAGGTAGGCTTAAAATGCAGATTTTGCCACCCTCGGGTGGGCTTAGAAAACATGATTTTGCCACAATCTAGTGGGCTTAAAACAAACATTTGATGAATTATCCCAATTCAGGTAACACAACCTCCACCCACAGGCATTCAAGGCAGTTATATCACATAAGCAATTAGCCTCATGGTAAGCATGCTATTCATGGCAACACTCACACGCATGCAAGGATGCTAAAGCATAAAACTCACCGAGTACTCCAAGCCAAAACAGAAGCTCATTAGAAATCATGCATGATCCTAAATATGCTGAAATGCCTAATGCAACACATGCAAAGAAGCAACTATAGCAGGCTCGGCTATTCTAAACATGGCATATGGAATGCTACAACTAACACGTATTCAATTAGGAATTGAAATACGAATGCAGTTTGTATGATGCGCCGATCCCTGATGCGTGCAAAACAGATGAATGATGCAAACATGCTGTCATACTGTATGCTAATTTAAATATGCCCTATATCTAACCATCATAAGCGGGTAAATAAAAGGGAAGAAAGACGTGGGGTTGGAAGACATACATCACACACACCCACACTTATTACAGTTATGCCCTCGCGCAGAGGGTCCAAATAAATATACAGTCCCGAATGAAAGAATAATACCGTCCAAAATATTACAGTCCCAAATAATATACAAATTCCTAATTAATTAACAAATTAAATAAGAAAAATGTAAAACTGGCATGCAATCCAGGGGGTGCCTTGATTCTGATGAATGATGTACGTTGGAGCTGCCTTGCGCGGAAATCCACTGGGATGCCCCAATTAGCCTCTGTTTTGCAATGTTTCTCGAAAAGCGCGCCAAGCTTCGGAAGACCGCTGGTTCTGGATATGCTGCAACAGAGAGCAGGAAAGGGGCATAGCAATGTATTTCACAAATATATGCATGCCTCGATCCTCGTGCCACCAATCACGCATATCGATGCATGATGGCCGAGGAATCGGATTGCACAACTCAATATAGGATGAATGCATATGAATGCTACAACAAAACCTAACTCCATCACGGATAATCCGGAGTGTCGGTGACTTGGGAATTGAGACACATTCCGTTACTCGGAGTACGAAACGCGCCTCGTTTCCCGTGCCCGGGGTAACTCCTATCCCGAACATGATGCGATATGCATGATATGCATGAAATGCAACTAATATACAATCCTAACATGCGCAATGCTATGAAAATGAAATGCCTCGAAATACGTGCACACGTGCACGCAAACCGAAGAAATGATCCTAAGGCATGAAATGGCATACGCAATGCAAATTGGACTTATACTAACACGAGTGGACCTCAGCCACACTCACATAAGAGGCCGATGGATGAAAATGAAGTGCCTCGAAATGCGTGCACACGGGCACGCAAACCGAGGCAATGGCATACGGAATGCAATGAGACTAAAATGACAAATACAATGCAACATGGGCTTATACTAACATGAGAGAGCCTCAGCCGCACTCACATAAGAGGCCGTCGGATAAAAGTGAAGTGCCTCGAAATGCGTGCACACAGGCACGCAAACCGAGGCAATGGCCCTAAGGCATGAAATGGCATGGAAATGATATGCAAACATGCAAATGAATTTCAACAACTAAAAATGATGCAAAACAGCCCCGAAATGAGGTGAAATGTCACCAAATGCAAGGAATGCTCCCGAAATGCGAATTTAGACACCCGAAATGGCCTATAGCTATGCAATGCATGCACAATATGGACATGGAATGAAAATAAAGTAACAAGGAAGCCCCAAGACAAGCATTTTTTCAGTAGAAAACAAGGCCAAACAGCAATCATAGATAGGGCAACAATGGTATGCAAAAATAGGGGCCAAGAGAGGGGTATTGAAGTAGATGGTAAATGCAAAGCCCAAACAGAAAAATGCCCTTCTATAAAACTGAAGAGGGGCAAAAAATATGCACATTAACAGTAGATGACAACCCCAAAAACAGTATGCAAACATGCTAGAAATGCCATGCAAGATTGAAGCCAACAAAGGTTATAACATGAGGTACCCCAAACATTCATCAAATAAGCAAAGACCCTTAATAAAACATGTTAATAAGGTCAAAAAATGACCACTTTCAGCTCTGATCATGGTCCAAAAACTGAAGCAAAATGGGCTAGCAAAGCATGCAAGAACAAGGGTAAAACATGGATTCAAAGCAAGTGACACATGGAGTATGAAAACAGTATTGAACCCTTCTTCAATGTTGACGAGGGGCTCAAAATAATCATAATCTCAGTTCATGAAATACTCCAAAACAGATCACACGTAGGCCAAACAAATCATGCAAATTTACGGTAAATAGGAGAGATTATGAAGCAAGTGCAAGATAAAGGACCCAAACAGGGTTGATCCCTTCTTCAATGTTGAAGAAGGGCTCAAAATATGCCCTCTTACAGTTTACATTATGCTTGGAAACAGATCACACATAGGCCAAATATTCAATGCAAAATAATGACATATAAGAGGATATTGAAACAAGTGCAAGATGGAGGGCTCAAACAGGGTTGAGCCCTTGAACAAACATGAAGAATAGCTCAAAATAGACCTAGTTTCAGTTAAGGTCAGAGCTCAAAACAATAAGCAAATAGGATTAAGAAATGAGGCAAAAATGGGCTACAAAAGAGGGAAAGTGAGGCTTACCCTTGTAGACAAGTCTTGGCTCCCTTTTGCTTGAAGAATGGGAGCCTCTTAGCTGCTAGAAAGCTCTCCTAACTGCTGGAATGGAGTTGTGATGGTAGAGCTTGAAGATGATGAAGAAATGGCACCCAAAACTTGAAGGAAATGAAGTTGTATGTATGTATATACTCCAACCAATGCTTGTAATCTCTTCTCTTGAGTTGGGAGGACACCAATGTAGACAAGAGAGGGAGAGAGGAATCCTTGGCCAAATGGAGGGAAATGAGCTCTTATTTCCCTCCAAAAGGTTCCCCCGGATCAGATATTTTTGGGGGAAAATCAAAGCACAGCTGGAATGCACACATCCCAAGGAAGCAGGCCGGCTGGGTGTTTTTGCTGCAGGTGGCCGGCCGGCCACCCCCCATGGCAGGCCGGCTAGGGGTCAAAAGGGTCAAGGAGAGTTACTGGCCGGCCACCTAAGATTGGTGTCCTCCCATGTGTGTACAACAAGACCCTATGGTTGGAAATTGGCAACTCTGAAATAAGAGAGACAACATGCCACTTTTAGAAGGGGTTCAAAAGGGTCAATGAGAATTACTGGCCGGCCATGTGTTTTTAGGGTCCTCCCATGTGTGTACAACACAAATATGTGGTTTTGGCTCGAAGAAAATGGCCCTAGGGTGTTCAACATTAGCCCGGAAGTGAGAAAAACGGGTGCCGGGGGGCGCCGGAGGAGCATAACTGGTTGCTGAGACAATTGCTGGCCTCCCACCCTCCAGTGATCTTCCTGGTGATAAAACAGAGGTACCTGCCAAAAATGAACAAAAACCGATGCAAAACGAATGCTCGGGGGCCAAAACACGCAGTTCGGGGTCCCGAAAATAGGCCGTTAAGCACTGAAAGTGGCATTCAGCCATGAAGTGGGTATCTAAGACCCCAGTGTCCCTTGAAAGGGAGTAAATGAGATGCATGCCAAAAACCGGAGGAATCGGAGATGGTTAGACGGTCCCGAACCGAGGCACACGGCCTGACGGCTCCGAAAATCGGGAACCGGGCTCCGAAATGGGCAAAATGGCCTACGGGCACGAAATGTAGCCCACGGCCACTGAGAGATAGTCTACGGGACCTCTCCCTCCCCTCAGGAAAGAAAATCGAGAAAACCGAGTCTAGTTCGCAAACCGAGACAAGTCGCAGAAGAGGGTTCGGAAGTCCGGAGGTAGGGCGCACGGCCGCGACTCTGAGACTTCTGAACGAGCACAATATGCAACATCACCGAGCGCTCAATCGGTGACGTCTGAGTCTTAAGGTCGGTCAAAAATGGGGTGTCTACAATTGCCCCTCTTTAACAGAACTCGGAAGTCACAAGTGACGGGAGTGAATGTCAAAGCCCAGAGACGACCCATTTTTGACAAGGCCGAAGACTTAGACAATCATACAAGATAAACAGAGATATGTGTGCCCGCAGGCATGCCCGCAGGCAGGGGGGGCAAAATGCAAAGCGACATGCACAGAGCCAAATGATCATGCAAATGCAGCAAGCTGTAATGAGGCAAGTATTCGCAAATAGATGCAACAGTTTTAAGCAAGAATGCAAAGCAGCAACTACATTTCATGCAGTTAGGACTGCGGAGAATCATTCGATTCTCGTCGCGTCTCACACGGAGAAGATACGATACCTGCGCGATTCGTCTGGTCGCACCAGCCTCAAATGAACCGTACATACAATATCGTGCCTGCAAAAGAGAGAAATTCAACAAGAACAATATGCTAACAACATATATTCAATGTGATTCCTGTGGTTCTTAAAGTTTGACACACGCAGTGTCTGTAGCCTCCAGTTGAGTACATGGATGAGATGCTTGGGATGCTGGCCTCACTTGAGGGGATGGTCCTGCGTAGAGAGGCGCAGTTGTCCATCATGGGCTTCCAGGTACCCTTTTAGTTTTCTGGTATTTACCATACTCCTGATGATATGCTGATCTTGAACATTCTACTGCATTGATAAGCTGTTTGTGTAGAGCACATCTGACACACACCCCACTCACATACTGTACTTTCATCTGGTTTTCATATTTGAACTGATGTATTGAACTGTTCATTTTCAGATGCCTCCTGTATATACTCCGCCACAGACTAGACCGCCTGGGCCTTCTCAGGGAGGTAGACCGTCTGGATCTTTTCGAGGTGCTGGACCATCTGGGCCGTCCCGAGGAGCTGGGCCATCTAGGCCTTCTCAAGGGGCTCGAGGAGCGGGGTCGTCTCACAGACGTAGGGCTCATGTTATTGAGGAGGAGCCTGGTGAGGATGAGGAGGAGGAGGTCGCAGACCGTGAGTCAGAGACATCTGCTGGGGAGGAAGGCTCCGGTCTTGGTTCCGGAAGTGGAGGCGAGGTTGAGGGGGATCCTGAGGATGACAGCTCCGACCCGGATGGCGATGATGGTGTCGAGGTTGTCCCGCAGAAGAGGATGAGGGGGCCTCCTCATTCCCGCTCCCGAGGGCATTGATGCTGTTTCTTGCTTTATTTTACTTTTTGCTAGTAGTTTGTAGCACTTTGCAGATTATCAGGCAGTTTTATTTCCTGTAAAAACTCGTACCTTTATTTGTTGTAAAACATGATGGAATGAAACAGCTTTTGAAAAGGATGTTTGTATTTGAAAATCTTAGCATCGCATCGCGTCATTTTGCACAAAAATAAAATCGAATGAAATGTGCGCACTGTGTATTCACCGAGTCAGGTAATGAGTCGACACAACAAAACAAACAACTCAACTCGCTAAGAAAAGACAAGATCTTGACAAGTTTATAACTCGATGAGCAAAATACAACAATGTTAACGACTCGATAAACAAGACTTAACAAAATTGCGTAAACAAAAGAGTAACAACTCAAAACACCAAATGTGACAGCTCGACAAAACTTACAACTCGATAATCAAAACGACAACTCGATAAGCAAAACAACAACTCGATGGGCAAAACAAAGCGTATATCGGACGATCTGGGTGTTGGGACGCATCCGAAACTGAGAGAAATGGAGGCCTTTGACATTCCCGATGCATCGAGATGCCTCAAATTTCCTTCCGGAGGTTAAACAGGACCAATGAGCATGGTGGGCCCCACTTTACTTTTGGAGAGCCATAGGTGGCCGGCCTGCTAGAATAGGTGGCCGGCCGGCCACTTTTCTCTGTAGCCTCCAGAATTTTGACACTTGTCCTCGAATAGTGTTTTACTCTCCCCTATAAAGTTCCAACTTTGGAACTCATTCATTTCATCACTGCTTTGCACAAAAATGGAGGCATTTCTCGCAGAAAATCTCACATGTTGGATCTCTTCTTTAGATGGCTCGGAAAAGTTGAACTTCCGGGGTTTCGGCTTGAATGCACTATTCACGCTGGGCCGGACTCCACTGCACTTTCCTTTCCTCCATGCGGCGGAGAGATTTTGGAACCCGGTGACACACGTTTTCAGCTTTGGAGGGCAAGAGGTATGCCCCACTTTTGAAGATTTTCAAGTTTTGATGGAGTCTGAACATTCAGAAGAGATCTTGCCTCAGTCTCGTTTCGGCCACGCCCAAGCTTTAGGGCAGATGTGCGGTCTCAACGCGCATGATGCTCGATCCCTGATTTGTAACGGGAGGTTGGATATCCCGAGCCTGATTTACCGATTCTCTGATGCCGATGACCGCGGTGACCATTATCGGCAAGGTTTCCGACAACATGCCCTCTGCTTGTGCATGCTATCCCATTTTCTGTTTGTCTCGGGCTCGGGGGGAGCTAACATCCGTTTGATTGAAGTTGCTCAAGGCTTAAGGGAAGGAAAGAGCTGTACCGCCATGACATTGGCTGAGACACTGCTGGGTTTGGATGCCTTCCACCGCCAGGAGACAACCAGGTTTGCGGGGAGCCCACTACTGTTGCAGGTAATGTTTCCCACCCAAGCTCACATATGTAGTTGCTCACATCGCTCGGCCCTCAGGCTCGGTTTTTCTCACAAAACCCTCATCTTACTTTTCTCTCATCGCACATCTCTCTATTCTTTATTCTCTCATTTTTCATCCCTCCCCAGATATGGTTGATGGATAAATTGCAAGTTGTGGACTCTTGCCCTGCTTACTCAGCCCGCGGCTACTTCTTTCGACAACGCCTGGTTGACGCCCTTGATGAGGGATGGTGGGTTGAATGGATGTGCAACTTGTCAGCTGAACGCATTGCTTGGCGCTATCCTTGGCTTAACCTTCCGGCGATGAGCTATGGCATGTTCCAGGATACTGGGATCCGGTTGATTGGCCTGACCCATTGTGTATTCTATTTCCCATTCCGCATTCTGCGCCAGTTCGGCCATGATCAGACTTGCCCTCCGGAGGGGATAGAGTATCCGGTCGCCTTCCCGATCCGAGGTGCACACCTCGCCCGACATACTACGGCTTGGAGGACTAGAGAGCTCCTGCCCCCCGCCCCTATTTTCAGTTGCACTTTGTCTGATGAGTGCTGGGATTGGCTCAATGAGGAGGCACAGATTGGGCCTAGGTCGGCATCGGAGGCTTCGACTAGCTCCGGGAGGGGGCGCAGGGACATCTGACTGACTATGCCCCAGATTTATTGCTTTATTAGTACTTTCAAGTTTTCATTATGAGTGTAATAAAAAGCAACTTCAATTGTATGCAAGAGCAAGAGAACTCTGTTTTGAAATCAATGAAATTGAAGGTTGTGGTACTGAAAATTTTCCGCTTTGGTCCAAAAATGGTCTTAGTTGTGAAAAGATTAATTTGAACAAAATCAACTTTTATTAAAACTTTTCAAAACTATTTTCGATAAGGATCAGAACTGGACACGCCTGAGATCTGTCACCGAGATGCACAACCCCGGATCCCAGCAACTGGAAAGTTGCCCCTAGTCTGAATGGTACCACAACACCTCCTGGCAACGGAAAGTTGCCCCTAGTCTGAATAGCACTGCACCAGAGATTACGATGAATGCTGATGGATAAGGATGACTGAGATGATCAAAATGGACAAAGTTGATCGGGGAAAATGTTTATGGCTGAACTTCAGGATGAAGCTGCCTACGTATCCCAAAGATGGGAATCAAGCCTTACGTAGTTCAGGCTTAGGTTCGCTCGGGTATTTTTACTCTCCTTTTGCGCTCTAACTTTTGCCAAGGCCGCCCTTTGCGGGTTTTCAACCTTGCGAGCTCAGTTTTTATATTTTCAAATTTTTTGTGCTCTGAGTTTTGCCTAGGTCGCCCTTTCGGGTTTTCGGCCTAGCGAGCCTCTCAAGGGTAGTATTTCTTCAACTTGTCCATGTTGATCGGTTGTGAAAACTCTAAGCCATCCAGATCCATCAGAACCACAGCTCCACTTGACCAAATAGACTTAATGATGTAGGGACCAGTCCAATTAGGTCTGAACTTGCCCCTTGGGTCATGGATGGGAGCTCGGTTGTCCTTGAGCACCAAATCTCCTTCCTTTAAATTCCTGGACTTAACCTTCTTGTTAAAAGCCCGGGCAATTCTGCGTTGATAACCTTGAATGTGGTACAGTGCTTTCAGTCTTCTCTCATCAAAGAGCATGAGTTCCTCGAATCTGCTCTGCTGCCAATCTGCCTTGGCTATTTGACACTCGGCCAATACTCGTAGTGACGGAACCTCAATCTCAATAGGTAGAACGGCCTCCATCCCATAAACCAATGAATACGGAGTTGCTCCAGTAGAAGTTCTGATTGAAGTCCGGTAGCCCCACAGAGCAAACGGCAGCTTATCTGGCCAGTCCCGGTAGGTTTCCACCATCTTCTGTAGTATGCGCTTGATATTCTTGTTGGCAGCCTCAACCGCTCCATTGGTTTGCGGCCGATAGGTAGACGACTTGTGAAAAGCCACGTTGTATTTTTCCAACAAGTCTATCACTTCCTTCTTGAAGTGGGAACCGTTATCTGAAATTATTTCGTTTGGGACTCCGTAGCGACAGATGATGTTGTTTCTGATAAACTTTGCAACGTGCGAAGCCTTCAACACCGCATAAGATTGGGCCTCAACCCACTTTGTGAAATAATCTATCGCTACCAAGATGAACTCATGCCCATTCGACCCCTTTGGCGTGACAGCTCCGATCACATCAATTCCCCAGACTGAAAATGGCCATGGCGAAGTCATGTTGTACAGCTTTGATGGCGGGATGTTCATGCGATTTGCATGGATCTGACATTTATGGCATCGCCGAACAAAACCAATACAATCCTCCTCCATGGTGGACCAGTAGTAACCTTGTCTGAGAATCTTCCGTGCTAGCATTACCCCATTCATATGTGCTCCACATTCCCCTCCATGGATGGCTTCCATTAGACTCTTTGACTCTTCGGCATCAACACACAGTTTATGCATTCCCAGATGACCTCTTCTATACAACTTACCCCCACAGATGATGAACTGAACGGCCAATCTTCTTATTGCCCTTTTGTCCTTGGCGTTTACCCCTGGCGGGTATGCTTCCTTCTCCAAGAAATTCCAAATGTCGTAATACCAAGGGTGTTCGTCCTGAACTTCACCTATGGCTGCAATCGACTCATAGGCTGGTGCAAATTTCTGGTCAATGATGACTGGACGCATCCGGACTCCACACGGGATGTCTATCATGGATGATAGAGTTGCTAAAGAATCTGCGAACCTGTTGTTCTCTCTTAGTAGATGAGTAAAACTTAGCTTCTCAAACCGAGGAATTAGCAAATCCAAGGTTTGGTGATACATCATCATCTTTTCCTCTTTTATTTTCCAGTCTCCTTTAGCTTGAGACACAACAAGGTTCGAATCCCCAATGACGTCCAACCGTCTTGCCCCTAGTTCTAGGGCTGCTTCTAGACCAGCGATACACGCCTCGTATTCTGCTTCATTGTTCGAGACTTTGAATCGGAGTTTGAAGGCTAGGGGGATACGGGAATTGTCGGGTGCTATCAGCAACACTCCTATCCCATACCCGTGTTGATTTGACGCTCCGTCAAAGTACATCGTCCAAGTTTCATTGTCGATATGCAGGATTGATTCATCCGGGAACAGGTACTCAACTGCTTCATCCCCCTCAACCGGGTGGTCGGCAAGGAACTCTGCTACTGCTCTTCCTTTCACTGACTTGCGTGTGACATACTTGAGGTCAAATTCGGAGAGCAACAGCAACCAACGAGCTAGCCTACCCGTAAGCGCTGGTTTCTCGAAAAGATATTTGATGGGATCGAGTCGTGAAACCAACATTACGGAGTGAGCTAACAAGTAGTGCCGCAGCTTCCTGGTAGCCCATACCAGAGCTAAGCAAGCCTTTTCCAGCGGTGTATATCGGGTCTCATATTCCAGCATTTTCTTGCTTAAATAGTAGATGGCTTTCTCCACCTTGTCTTCTGATTCTTGAGCAAGCATGCAGCCCATCGTGGTCTCCATCACTGACAGATACAAAATCAACGGTTTCCCCGGTTCTGATGGCGATAAAACGGGCGGGTTCTGTAGATACTCTTTAATCTGCTCAAACGCAGCTTGACATCGGCCGTCCCATTGGAACTTCTTTCCTTTCTTCAGGAGACCAAAAAGTGGTTCACAAGTCAAGGTTAATTTTGAGATAAACCGTCTTATGAATTGCACTTTACCCAGAAAGCCTCTCACCTCCTTTTCAGTCCTTGGTGGTGGCATTTCTAAGATGGCCTTGATTTTGGAAGGATCGACCTCGATGCCTCTTTGTGTAATCAGAAACCCCAGCATTTTTCCCGCTGTAACACCAAACGTACATTTTTGAGGGTTCAGCCGCAACCGGAATTCCCTGATCCTTTGGAAAAACTTATGCAAGGCGGTGTAGTGGCCCTCTCTTTCTTTGGACTTGACAATCATGTCGTCCACGTACACCTCAACCTCCTTGTGGATCATATCATGTAATATTGTGGTCGCGGCCCGTTGATAAGTAGCTCCAGCATTCTTTAACCCAAACGGCATGACCCTATAGCAGTATGTCCCCCACGGGGTGGTGAATGCGGTCTTTTCCCTGTCTTCTGGTGCCATCACTATCTGGTTGTAGCCTGAGAAGCCATCCATGAATGAGAGTAATGCATGCCCTGCTGTGAAATCTACCAACGCATCGATGTGCGGTAAGGGGAAGTCGTCCTTCGGACTAGCTCTGTTCAAATCCCTGAAGTCCACACACACCCGGATCCTGCCGTCCTTCTTCGGCACCGGAACAATGTTGGCCAACCAAGTCGGATATTCAGATACCAGCAGGAAGCCTACGTCGATTTGCTTGGTGACCTCTTCCTTAATCTTAAGAGCCCAATCCGGGCGGATCCTTCTGGGTTTCTGCTTGACAGGTCGGGCCTCGGGGTCAAGGGGGATCCGATGCTGTACAATCTCAGGATCGATTCCAGGCATGTCTTCGTAGGACCACGCGAAAACATCTTTGAAATCTTTTAACAAAGCGACCAAGCGCTCGCGTTCCTCCGAAAACAACGTGGACCTGATCTGGACCAGCCGCGGGTCCTCCTCAGTACCAATGTTCACGGTAATGATTTCATCCATTAATGGTTTAACAAATCTCTCTTGCTCTTGCTCTTGCTCAATTAAACGTTGTAAAACCGGAGGAACTTCGTCCTCTTCGTTTTTATCAAAATTTTGAAAGTCTGAATTAATGCAATAAATTAGGGGCACAGAAAAGTACTCGGAAACCACAGATAGTTCATTCTCATTAGGCACTGCCAGATCATCCAATTCATCGGTTACAACAGACTCAAATGAAAAGGAAAAAGACGACCTAGACAGGACTGTGGCATCCGGGTTAACATCCCCAAGAGTACCAGACTCAGACTCAGTCGAGCTGGAATCTGATTCCGACTCACAAGACTCGGTGGAATCAGATTCCGGCTCACTACCTGACCCGGTGCTGCTGGACAAAAATCCCTCCTCGTACTGCCAAGTGAGAGAGGGTGCGATAGATGCATCCAAGATAGCTGCTGGTTGGCTCGCAGCCGTTTCATCCCCAATCATGGAAACCTCGGAGTTATCCCCCAAGCACTTATGGTCGATCGGAGGATCAGAGAGTAGACATTCCAGCGCTACCCCCATTTCAAATTCTGTGCCCTCAGGATCCACTGCCCTACACTGCTCAACCTCAGCTGATGGGTCCGTCTGCTCTTCGGCAACATCCTCCCCGGGTAGTTGCAGGTCAAAAAAGATCTCAAAACCGGGCACGCGCTTCTTCTCCGCGTTTATCCACGGCTCTGGGAAGCCGCAAAATGGAAAGTCCTCCCCCTCCCGGACGAAGCGTCCGTTCAGGGTGCCCTGAATGGGCCTATGCATCAAGTCAAATGGCTTCCCAGCCTGCTTTGCTCTGGCTCTTCCAGCCATTTCCTTCCCTTTCCTCGCCCAGTCCTCTTTGGTGGGCAGATAACCCAGTCCAAAGGTATGCGGGTTATGTGGCACTTCGGCCAATGTTGCGACGCCTTTCCTGCCGCTCCTTCCTAATCCCATCCCGGGGATGTGTTGTAGCTTGTTCATGAGGTAGACGGATTGAGCACTGACGTACATACCTTCATTTACAGCCATGATGTTTTGCACAACCCGGGCCTCGGCCAGAGTAAATCCTGATATAAACACGTCCTCCATGCCGTGTTCGATTTCTAGGACTGGTGTAGACACCTCCGGAGGGGGATGGATCGATGAATTCCCAAACACGATGGCTACTCCCTTTCCATAGGGGTATTTCACCATTTGATGCAGAGTAGACGAGACGGCCTTCACCTGGTGTAACCACAGTCGCCCCAAAAGCAGATTGAAAGTTGCGGGGACCTCCAAGACATGGAAATCTATCTCGTGCTGTCCAGGCCCAACCTTGGTTTGGATTTTGATAGTCCCCATCACCTCTCGACTTGTATTATCGTATGCTTTGATCACCTGAGTGGTTGGGACGAAGTCCGCAGGCTTCAACCCGATTGCATATGCTGTTCTGGCTGGGCAGACGTTGATGGCAGACCCGGTATCAACAAGTACCACCGGTATCCACTTGTCTCTACATTCCACGGAAATGTAGAGAGGTTTGTTATGATTCACGCCCTCAGGCGGCAGCTCTTTGTCCGAAAAGGTTAATGCCGGGGAACCCCCTCCCGGAAAAACCAGCCCGACCAGCTGCTCTAGTGTAGTATCGATTGAGAGTTTGGCTTTGTCCATGGCAGATAGGACAGCTTGCCTGTGTACCCGTGAGGCCATAAGCAGTCCCCAGATGGAGATGTCTGCCTGTATCTTCTTCAACTGCCTCAGCACAGCTTCTTCTTCAATTTGTCTCTCTCTCTGTTTTTCAGCTTCCTTGTCTTTACCAGATGCTTCTGGTTGGTCTAGGTGCGGGGGCTTGAAGTACCGCCCACTCCTGGTCATGTGGTCCACCTCATCGAGGTACCAGGTGCTGTCTGGTTGATTTACTCCCCAATCTTCGTCTGTGTGGGCAAGACATAAGTCGTCGTCTTCCTACCACATCCCGTTAGCATCCAAAAGACACCTGTCTGGTTCTGGCAGATGTGTACTCTCAGTACCTTCATCCCATATGCTCACAGCATTGTCCGTTCTCGTGCCCACAGCACTCTCAGCCCCTTCATGGGCTTTTGCCTTTCTGATTCTCTCGGAATCCCAAAACTTCTCCTGTTCTGTCTGCGTTGCTGCAGTTTGTTGTTCCATTGTCTTTGCATCCACAATGCTTAAGTCCCGAGCGGAATTCTTTGTACCGGCGCTCTCCGGCAATCCATTCTGACTCTCGGCCCTTCCGGCCACAGTTGATACCCTCGCCCCTGCCGGGCTCTGCTCTGGCTGAAACTCCACAATATCAGGCTGATCATCTAACCACCCGGTGGCCTCCGCCGACTCCTCATATTCAAACCAGTTGATTGTTGCATCTCCTGATTCTTGGTCGTTGAAGAACTAGAGGTTGGCGAAGTCCTCCTCCACTGTTGCTAGATCATCTGCCCCCTGTTCAAGTCCGTCCCCCTGAATCATGCACAGTTCAGCTTTTTCTGGCAACCCCACACTCAGCTCAGACCGGCCCACTGATAAAATGTATTCGCTTGGATCATAGGCTCCCCCAGCGTAATTCCCAGACCGCTTGACCCCAAACTCAACAACTCTGTTCTCCTCTGAAACCTGCCTTGTTCCATCTTCAGTGGTCACCACCTTTGACTCAGATTGGGTTGTGAAGGTGTCCAACATGCACAAGTCAGTGCAGTCGGGAAGGATCACCTCCGGCTTGGGTAGGTGGGAGGGAGTAATGTAGATACTAAGATCGTAGGATACGACCCCAGTTTGGATGAGGTTGACTCTTTTGGGTGGTGGATCTTGGTTATGGGTAGCGAGTGGGTTGGTTGTGACGTTGGGTCTTTCGGGAGGTAGAATAATATTTTTGTCGATGAGGTCCTGAACCTCGTGACGCAGCCTGAAACAATGGTCGGTATCATGACCGTGCTGCTGGTGGTAGGCACAGTATTTGGCTGGGTTGTGAGAGGGGGGGAGTGGATTTGGTGGCGGCCTCGGCTCCAGGGGTTTTAGATGTCCCTTTCTAATCAAGACCCCCAGAACCTTGGACAAAGGCATGTATAGTGGAGTAAAGGTTCTTTGGCCTCTGGGCTGGAATCTCGGGGCTTGGGTACTGCTCCCGGATGTACTGGAAAAGGGGGTGGCCGCTATGGGCCTTGGCTGGGGAGGGGGATTGGTGGTGACCATACTGACCTCCGAAGTCCTTGTGTTTGCAGCGCCACTCGGGCCTGCGTTGTTATTGCGGTTGAATGTCCTCCGGGGTTGCTTCCGGTCCTGGTCAATCAGACCTTGCTTCATCGCATCCTCGATCTGTACCCCCATCTCGTGTAAGTCTGAGAAGGTGGGAAAGGGGAGTACGATCATCTTCTGCATGAGTTTTGGTTGGAGATTGCGCACAATCATCCTAATTTGATCTTTGTCTGTAGGCCTCAAGGTCATCATCGATGCCTTTGCCCTCCATCGAGTTACGAAGTCTGAGAAAGTCTCCTTGGCCTCTTGCCTCGTCGTTTTGAGATCATGAGTTGTAATATCGATCTGTGTATTGTACGAGTACTGTGCAACAAAGGCCTCAGCCATCTTATCCCAGCTTCTTTTCACGTCATCTTCTAGCTTCGCGTACCAAATGGCTGCCACACCCGACAAAGTTCGGCCAAACAGGGAAAGCTTTTGTGGTCGGGTTAGGCCCATTGGCCGCAGGATGTCTGAAAACAGCCGGAGATGGACCATAGGATCTCTTGACCCATCAAAACGATCAATCTGTAGCATCTTAAATCTGTCTGGCAATGTTACGGCCACGTCGGTGTACCCATCTTCGATGTCTGGGATGGCCTTCACCCCCTGAGACTTCTTAAAAAGTTTCTCCAGTTTGCTCAATTTCAGAGCTGTATGGTCTATCTCGAACTCGAAGGGAGAGTCCGGATGGTTGGCAGGTGTATGAGTCTTGGACAGTTGAGGCAGAAGTGGGGGCGGAGCCAACCCCGTTGGATGGCCTGTGTCCTCTTGAATATTCTGGACATTGGGTAGGGTGTTCTGGGTGTTCAGGGGGGTATTTTGGGGATTTGGCAGGGTATTCTGACCACTGGATGCCTGCTCGGGTAATGGAGCTCCGGGTGGAGGAGGAGCTGGGTGTGAGGTTGATGTTCCGGTTTGCTGCTGGAGCCTGGTATTGAGCTCAGCCTGTTGGGCCATAACTGTAGCCTGTTGCTTAGAAAATTCCGCTTGGCGGATGGCATCCTCTTGCATCTGTCTCATGCTCTCTTGCATTTGGCGCATCATCGCCTCCATCCCTGATGTATTCGGTGGATCCATCTGAATGACCGGTAAGTGTATCTCTATAGTGGAAACAGAAACCTCAGTCCGACTGTTTGCTACTAAAGTAGACTGCTGCCCCGGTAATCTCTGCTCTGACACACTGCGCCTCCTCGGCCTTCTTCTAATAACTGGGGGTAGAGAGTGGAACACTGGATGTCCGTCAACCAGATCCTCAGATCGATTGAGTCGGCGACCTCGTGTCCAAAGTGCTTGGGGAGTATCTAGTGGTTCAGAAGCAATCGTGCTAAAAACTGTCCTAGCAAAAAGATAATAAAGCGAAAAGGAAATAAATAACCAGATAAACGGATAGCATAACAGCTTAAATTAAATACACAACACACAGTCGGGTATACAACACACGGTTGATAAGCTGGGTATACACTGTCCTCAATCACTGATTACTGTCCCTATATCACTGTTTCCCAAAACCGAATCTGATATCCGCAGACAATTGATTCTCAAATGACTGGCTGATGCCCGCAGGCCTGACGCCCAATCTCAAAAACTGATGCCCGCAGGCCTGATGCCCAAACCCATAAACTGATACATGCATTCCCTGTAGAGACGCACTCTAACAAGCACATAATAGATAAGTGAGAGCCAAACACCCCTATGTTGGGGTGGGGTTTCCCTGTCCTATTTTGTCAGGAACTAGGGTTTCACTATGCACGCAGCGGTTTCAAGCAACCTATAAACGGGTAAGCAACCTGCCTTAGTTTGGAATGGTCACTATGGATCCGAATATGCACTAGGTCGAATGGTCAAAAAGGGTGCCCCGGTAAAACCGGGGTTTGTGTTCCCATACTGGCAGAGCCCGTAACCGATCAGCCTTATGGACATGCCTTGACAAGACAAGCCTCCGGCAAACCGCTCAGGAATAGCAGATGGCAAACACGGTGTCCTAGGCGCACCAATGCAAATGCAATGCAAAGAAACACACAAGTGTAGTCAAAACCAGATATCACGAGTTCGAGTCAAGTTCTCTAAATCCCCAGCAGAGTCGCCAGAAACTGTAGACGTCCCCGAACGCATCCCGGGGAGAGGAGTGCGAGTCCCCCCCGTTCTGGTTCTGGTTCAAATGTCACGGTTCTAAATCTCGAACCAAAGAGTCCAAATCCGGCAAATCGTTTTGAAAACAGATTTTTTGAAAGAAGTGCCAAACATGGACTGCTTTGCCAGATACAGAGTCGCCACCTAAATATTTTTTAATGGGGAAATTTAGGAAACCTTGACTCGGTGCCAAAGGCCACGTGTCCGTCATCACCAAAGTTGCCTCGGCTCGGGAACTTGGGTACGATTGGGGAAGGTCACTTCGTGAGCACCCCCGCTCGCCCGGTCAAAGACCGGTCTCTACTAACCATGATATCTTATTTTGAAAACATTGTATGTTCTTATTCCGGTTATTAGCCTAGGTTACTATGTGATGCGCACGGCATACAAGTATAGACTGAGTCGCCTGAATTGGAACAAAACATTTCATGTTTGTTTGTTTGAAAATGGTTTGCTACCCGCAGGTAGGCTTAAAATGCAGATTTTGCCACCCTCGGGTGGGCTTAGAAAACATGATTTTGCCACAATCTAGTGGGCTTAAAACAAACATTTGATGAATTATCCCAATTCAGGTAACACAACCTCCACCCACAGGCATTCAAGGCAGTTATATCACATAAGCAATTAGCCTCATGGTAAGCATGCTATTCATGGCAACACTCACACGCATGCAAGGATGCTAAAGCATAAAACTCACCGAGTACTCCAAGCCAAAACAGAAGCTCATTAGAAATCATGCATGATCCTAAATATGCTGAAATGCCTAATGCAACACATGCAAAGAAGCAACTATAGCAGGCTCGGCTATTCTAAACATGGCATATGGAATGCTACAACTAACACGTATTCAATTAGGAATTGAAATACGAATGCAGTTTGTATGATGCGCCGAGCCCTGATGCGTGCAAAACAGATGAATGATGCAAACATGCTGTCATACTGTATGCTAATTTAAATATGCCCTATATCTAACCATCATAAGCGGGTAAATAAAAGGGAAGAAAGACGTGGGGTTGGAAGACATACATCACACACACCCACACTTATTACAGTTATGCCCTCGCCCAGAGGGTCCAAATAAATATACAGTCCCGAATGAAAGAATAATACCGTCCAAAATATTACAGTCCCAAATAATATACAAATTCCTAATTAATTAACAAATTAAATAAGAAAAATGTAAAACTGGCATGCAAGCCAGGGGGTGCCTTGATTCTGATGAATGATGTACGTTGGAGCTGCCTTGCGCGGAAATCCACTGGGATGCCCCAATTAGCCTCTGTTTTGCAATGTTTCTCGAAAAGCGCGCCAAGCTTCGGAAGACCGCTGGTTCTGGATATGCTGCAACAGAGAGCAGGAAAGGGGCATAGCAATGTATTTCACAAATATATGCATGCCTCGATCCTCGTGCCACCAATCACGCATATCGATGCATGATGGCCGAGGAATCGGATTGCACAACTCAATATAGGATGAATGCATATGAATGCTACAACAAAACCTAACTCCATCACGGATAATCCGGAGTGTCGGTGACTTGGGAATTGAGACACATTCCGTTACTCGGAGTACGAAACGCGCCTCGTTTCCCGTGTCCGGGGTAACTCCTATCCCGAACATGATGCGATATGCATGATATGCATGAAATGCAACTAATATACAATCCTAACATGCGCAATGCTATGAAAATGAAATGCCTCGAAATACGTGCACACGTGCACGCAAACCAAGGAAATAATCCTAAGGCATGAAATGGCATACGCAATGCAAATTGGACTTATACTAACACGAGTGGACCTCAGCCACACTCACATAAGAGGCCGATGGATGAAAATGAAGTGCCTCGAAATGCGTGCACACGGGCACGCAAACCGAGGCAATGGCATACGTAATGCAATGAGACTAAAATGACAAATACAATGCAACATGGGCTTATACTAACATGAGAGAGCCTCAGCCGCACTCACATAAGAGGCCGTCGGATAAAAGTGAAGTGCCTCGAAATGCGTGCACACAGGCACGCAAACCGAGACAATGGCCATAAGGCATGAAATGGCATGGAAATGATATGCAAACATGCAAATGAATTTCAACAACTAAAAATGATGCAAAACAGCCCCGAAATGAGGCGAAATGTCACCAAATGCAAGGAATGGTCCCGAAATGCGAATTTAGGCACCCGAAATGGCCTATAGCTATGCAATGCATGCACAATATGGACATGGAATGAAAATACAGTAACAAGGCAGCCCCAAGACAAGAATTTTTTCAGTAGAAAACAAGGCCAAACAGCAATCATAGATAGGGCAACAATGGTATGCAAAAATAGGGGCCAAGAGAGGGGTATTGAAGTAGATGGTAAATGCAAAGCCCAAACAGAAAAATGCCCTTCTATAACACTGAAGAGGGGAAAAAAATATGCACATTAACAGTAGATGACAACCCCAAAAACAGTATGCAAACATGCTAGAAATGCCATGCAAGATTGAAGCCAACAAAGGTTATAACATGAGGTACCCCAAACATTCATCAAATAAGCAAAGACCCTTAATAAAACATGTTAAGAAGGTCAAAAAATGACCACTTTCAGCTCTGATCATGGTCCAAAAACTGAAGCAAAATGGGCTAGCAAAGCATGCAAGAACAAGGGTAAAACATGGATTCAAAGCAAGTGACACATGGAGTATGAAAACAGTGTTGAGCCCTTCTTCAATGTTGACGAGGGGCTCAAAATAAGCATAATCTCAGTTCATGAAATACTCCAAAACAGATCACACGTAGGCCAAACAAATCATGCAAATTTACGGTAAATAGGAGAGATTATGAAGCAAGTGCAAGATAAATGACCCAAACAGGGTTGATCCCTTCTTCAATGTTGAAGAGAGGCTCAAAATATGCCCTCTTACAGTTTACATTATGCTTGGAAACAGATCACACATAGGCCAAATATTCAATGCAAAATAATGGCATATAAGAGGATATTGAAACAAGTGCAAGATGGAGGGCTCAAACAGGGTTGAGCCCTTGAACAAACATGAAGAATAGCTCAAAATAGACCTAGTTTAAGTTAAGGTCGGAGCTCAAAACAATAAGCAAATAGGCTTAAGAAATGAGGTAAAAATGGGCTACAAAAGAGGGAAAGTGAGGCTTACCCTTGTAAACAAGTCTTGGCTCCCTTTTGCTTGAAGAATGGGAGCCTCTTAGCTGCTGGAAAGCTCTCCTAGCTGCTGGAATGGAGTTGTGATGGTAGAGCTTGAAGATGATGAAGAAATGGCACCCAAAACTTGAAGGAAATGAAGTTGTATGTATGTATATGCTCCAACCAATGCTTGTAATCTCTTCTCTTGAGTTGGGAGGACACCAATGTAGACAAGAGAGGGAGAGAGGAATCCTTGGCCAAATGGAGGGAAATGAGCTCTTATTTCCCTCCAAAAGGTTCCCTCGGATCAGATATTTTTGGGGAAAAATCAAAGCACAACTGGAATGCACACATCCCAAGGAAGCAGGCCGGCTGGGTGTGTTTTTGCTGCAGGTGGCCGGCCGGCCACCCCCCATGGCCGGCCGGCTAGGGGTCAAAAGGGTCAAGGAGAGTTACTGGCCGGCCACCTAAGATTGGTGTCCTCCCATGTGTGTACAACAAGACCCTATGGTTGGAAATTGGCAACTCTGAAACAAGAGAGACAACATGCCACTTTTAGAAGGGGTTCAAAAGGGTCAATGAGAATTACTGGCCGGCCATGTGTTTTTAGGGTCCTCCCATGTGTGTACAACACAAATATGTGGTTTTGGCTCGAAGAAAATGGCCCTAGGGTGTTCAACATTAGCCCGGAAGTGAGAAAAACGGGCGCCGGGGGGCGCCGGAGGAGCATAACTGGTTGCTGAGACAATTGCTGGCCTCCTACCCTCCAGTGATCTTCCTGGTGATAAAACAGAGGTACCTGCCAAAAATGAACAAAAACCGATGCAAAACGAATGCTCGGGGGCCAAAACACGCAGTTCGGGGTCCCGAAAATAGGCCGTTAAGCACCGAAAGTGGCATTCAGCCACGAAGTGGGTATCTAAGACCCCAGTGTCCCTTGAAAGGGAGTAAATGAGATGCATGCCAAAAACTGGAAGAATCGGAGATGGTTAGACGGTCCCGAACCGAGGCACACGGCCTGACGGCTCCGAAAACCGGGAACCGGGCTCCGAAATGGGCAAAATGGCCTACGGGCACGAAATGTAGCCCACGGCCACTGAGAGATAGTCTACGGGACCTCTCCCTCCCCTCAGGAAAGAAAACCGAGAAAACCGAGTCTGGTTCGCAAACCGAGACAAGGCACAGAAGAGGGTTCGGAAGTCCGGAGGTAGGGCGCACGGCCGCGACTCTGAGACTTCTGAACGAGCACAATATGCAACATCACCGAGCGCTCAATCGGTGACGTCTGAGTCTTAATGTCGGTCAAAAATGGGGTGTCTACAAATAACATTCGAAAGCAAAAAAGCCAACAATATTAAATCTAAAATCCTCCCCTACAAAATTTCTCTAAAGCCAAACCAATCCCAACACCAGAGGCAAATATCAAAAACGGTTTTCGTTCCATTTTCTTCAAACCTTCTTCTAAATCTCACACAAAACCTATCACTTCAACTCAAACACCAAAACAGAGACAAGTATTTCGTTGATTCTTTGTATTTTTACTCGAACAAAATCGCCATATTTGAAGATCAATAGTCTCTCTGTCTTCCATAGTCATTCTTGTTGTGCTAAACTGAGCTCTCAGATCTCTGAAAATAGTGAGATTCAACACAAGTTCTCTATCTCTCTCTCTCTCTATATATATATAAATGTATATATGATTTTGGTTTGGCTTGATTACTTGTAGCCATTCAAAAGATACGTGGAGATTCTCGTCAACTATGGGAAACATAGGACAGTAAAATGTGAGTAAACCAGAGATAGAAATTTGTGAATAAATTGGAAAATTTTTAATTCAGATAAATCTCAAAGTATGAAGAAATATTTTTAATTTTCTCTGTATTTTAAAATTTCTTTAAAAAAATATTGAGAAATCCTAATTACTATGAATATATTACATATATTTCATCTTATAAAATTTTAATATTAGAGACTTTAAGAAAAATTCCCTAGATCTAAAATAAACTATAAAAAATTACAAATAATAATTTAAGAAAAGCTCTTTCTTTTTTCCTTTTGTATATTTTTCGTTAAAAAAAAAACAAATAAATTACTTCCATTAGTCAACCAACCAAAAACTTCTCCCAAAATATAAAAATAGGAAAAATTTTACACAAAAAAAAAAGAGAAAGTTTTTTCCTAAAAAATAAAAAAGCCCAATTAAACTATGGGCTTGCTTTATCCTAACCCATTCGTATTGGGCCTGATAAGATTACTTCGACCTAGCCAGCCTTTACAGTCCCATTTGTCACTATCGTCTTGTCGAAAGTAGAGGGGAGAGAGAGAGAGAGAGAGAGAGAGAGATGGGGAGGAAGAAGGGAGTAGTGTTGGATGAAGGAGCGCCGGACGACTTCGATCCGGAGAATCCATACAAGGACCCTGTGGCGATGCTGGAGATGAGGGAGCACCTGGTGAGAGAGAAGTGGATCGACATCGAGACCGCCAAGATCATCCGCGAGAAGCTCAAATGGTGCTACCGCATCGAAGGTGTCAATCATCTCCAGAAATGTCGCCACCTTGTTCAGCAGTACCTCGACTCCACCCGCGGCATCGGCTGGGGCAAGGACCACCGCCCCCCTTCCCTTCACGGTATCCCTCTCTCTCTCTCTCTCTCTTGATGATTTTGTATCTCGATTGATATTTTTGTTTTGTTTTCTTTCAGGTCCTAAGGTTGAATCCGAATGATTTTCTTCTTCGAGGTATTGAGTTTTTCTCTAGATAGGGTTTTTCATCGACATTATTATTATTATCTATCTGTTGGAATTAATTTGCTGAAGCTACTACCTTTTTTTGGCCATGTTATTTGGCTAAGGGAATTGGGGTCACATATGCGGGACTATGTATGGGACTATTGAATAAGTGAGGTAGGTTGAGGCTAATTGGCTAAATTACAAAATTGATAAGAAACGCAATTCGAAATGGATTGATAATCTTAGGCTATGTTTGGATTATGGATTTAGGTAGGGGTTTGGGTTTCCTTTCCAATTTACTACCCAATTACATGATCCAATTTACTACCCAATGACATGATCCAAACACAGCCTTAGGGTTTCTAGGAGTGCTAAGCCCATCTAATCTAGTTGGCTTTAACAAACATGATTGGCATCTGGTCTGGGTATTAGTTGGAAAGAAATGAGAAATGCTAATTGAAAATGAATGATGAATTGAAACTTGATTTTGCTCTGTAATCGTACACTAGGTTAACACTCACAGTCCCACCATAATTAGTGCATCGTGTTGTTGTTTTGTCTCCAATTTTATATGTGGTGTTAGCAATGGGATTATGATGAGTGCTTGTGGTTGTAATAAGTATTTCATTTCTTGTTTTATTTATTTTTGGTTGGCATGTGACAATGATATTGCTATATTGGTCGTCTCTCTGTGTTAGTGTTTGCTCGCTTTGAACTATTTTTGTTGATTAGCTTCCACCATCTATTGAAGCTACTACAATTTGTCTTGATTGGAAATGTGAAACACACAATGTTAACTTAACTGATAAAAACATGCACCCAGTTTAGTGCCATTAGATGGTGTCTAGGAGGGATAGATTGGGTATAAACCTAATTCTTTGCATAATTTTGCAAAGTGGCTGTCCTCAGGATCAAACCTAATATAACCTCAATGTTGACAAGTTGAGTTTTAACCATTGAACTAATGCCCCTGCACACCATGTGAATTGGTAATTGTAATACAAAACTTGTTCTCTTGTTTTAGGTAAATGCTCACCACTGTTAATTTTGCATTTACCTATAGCATTGCTTGTAAAATAGTTGCTGGTCCAATCTAGTATTTAGTTGTATATGAAAGACATAGCACTTGCTATGCATAAATTTTAAACCTTAACTAGAAGTCAGCATGGAGTGTTTTTTAGCTCAATTATTGCAATATTAGTAGAATGTACTGATATTTCTGTTACTTCAAAACAAAGGCTATCGAGGTTAAGTTATTATGAAGTCAAATATTAGTGACAATTTGGTATAGTCACCACTGTTCACTTAAGTTTGGTCTATTTTTTCTTAGTCACTTTGTGGTCTCAAATGCAGATGTCATTAATTAGGCACTGTCGTCAATACATTTTGGAATTCTGTATCAACAAGTTATGTGGTGCAACAGTGGTTGCAGCTAGCTGAACAAGCTAATGAATTGGTTTTATTTATGCTGTCTTATACTAGATTGTTAGATTTCCATATAAAAGTAAACTAGTTCTTGTGAAAAATTAGAACCCACTTTTGTGAAACTAGTGTATAAGCAACTGGAAGAAGAAAAACTGCTTATTTTGAAATGATAACAGATTGCAGGCTGTTCTTCATTTGGCTCAATTTGACAAATAACATATGTTATTTGTTAGATCCAAAATTTACCTCTTATGGTAGATTGTAAAGTCAAAGCTTAGTGCTGAGGTAGATCTGTAATTGTTGCACTCTTTTTTGAAGGTTTATGTTGGTTGCTTGATTACCAGGTCTTGATTGTTAGATGATTGAAACTTCTGGCGCCTCTCCATTAAATCTTCTTAAGGATGGGATGTGACAACCTCGTGTTATGAGATTATATAGAAACCCATAGTGAAAGCTCACAAAATGACTGATTCAAGACAAGTTTTGGGGGGGGGTGGGGGGTGGGGGGCGGGGGGTTTGGCTCACTCTCACAACACAAGTAGTGAATTGAAACTAATTGCTATGTTACATGGACTCAGGTACATGTGTCATCAAGTGTGGGTATGTGTAGTGTTGCATTTGTCTAATTCTCTTTTCCAAGGACACCAAGACACAACTAGTTTTCACATTCTTTAAATATTCATTTATTTATTTAGGATAATTTAGTATTTATTAGTATTTACAAACTAATATAGAGCATTTTATGCTTGAAATGAAAGTCTTCTGGCGAACACATTTGTCATACCTTTATTAATGTGGGTAACAGTAAAGTAGGCTTTGGGGCTGATTATGGTTGGGTTTTGTAGTTGAAAGCTTAGTAAGAATATGTATGATGTTAAGACTTTGTATGGAATAACCTAAGAAGCATAGACACAAACAGGGACACGGACATGAAACACAATAATTATATATATTTATTTGTTTTGTATATGAATATTACATCTACAAACAACTAAAAATAACACTAGATCAACATGAAAAAAATACTCAAATCTATAATTTAAATTTTATTCAATATCGAAAATACTATTTCATGGAGAGAGATGGATAACAGACCCGGAGAGGGAGAAATGGGTTGAGACAAAGTCCTTAACTTTGAAGGTTTTTAATAATATTTCACTAGTGGTAGAATTCTTTTTGACATTTTTTGAAAATAAGTTTTGCTTCCTTCTTGCAGGTGACTGAAATTGGTGCTAGTGGACATGAAGAGTGAAGATGGTGTGGCTTGCCCAACAATCGGTGTGGTTGAATTCTGCTATTGTCTTCAATTTTCTTTCTTGTTATATTAGAGCCAAATGTGGAGGCTTTGGTCTTCATAGTTATTTCCTTTGCTTTTTGGCATTGAAAACTCATAAAATTTGTATCGAAACAACAACGAATCCAGGGTACATTAGAAGATGAAATAAATCTGTTTTGTAGATGCTTGTGGTTGTTTTTGTTTATGCCTACATTGAAAGGTAAGGTTGCTGTTACATATGTTTGTTGAACCACATTCTATTTTTTGCTCTGTGCAAATTTGTGCAGAAACTCAAATAACTCGTACCAAAATTAGGGCTGCAAATGAACCGAGTTATTCATGAACAAGCTCGGCTCAGTTCGTTTAGTAAACGAACCGAGCTCGAGATCAAATATTAGGCTTGTTTAGTAAACGAGCTGAGCTCAAGTTCGTATAAACTCAGTTCGTCAAGCTCGGCTCGTTTATCTTTATTTAAATTATATAATAAATATATTATTTATATATTAAATAATATATAAATAATAGTATAAATACATTGTTTATATATTAAATAATATAAATAATATTTAAAAAAAATTATCGAGTTGAGCTCGAATTTTATTAATATTGACGAGTCGATCAGAGCTCGAGTCCAGTTTTTTATTGAGCCGAGTTTGAGCTCAATAAACGAGCTCGATAAGTAAACCAGCCGAGTTCAAGCTTAGTAAAGTTCGGCTCGACTCGGTTCGTTTGTAACCCTAACCAAAACAATTCGGCTCGACTCGGTTCGTTTGCAACCCTAACCAAATCAATTTGGATGTTAATTACAAAAGAGTAATTCCAAATGTTGACCCATCAAATCTTTCAAGGTTTCTTAGCACCTTATTTCTGTCAAGCAGAAAATGATGTGTTCGTGCTGCCTTCTGAATGAGCAGGAATTGCGTATCACAACTGGTGAGTATTACCCTTATCCCGCCAAGTCTGTTAAGTTCGTGATGATTTAGTGATGCCTCTCTCTTTCTCTCTCTCTCTCTCTCTCTCTCAGACACACACGCACACATACACGAAAATACTAGGATACATGACTGCCCACCTCCCAGTTATAGCTTCTAATGTACCGAAAAAAAAAAGAAAAAAGAGACATGGTCGGGGAGAGCTTTTTATTTGTGTGTAAGTTGAAAGGAGTCAAGCCATCCTGCTGCAACTGCAAATTAGTAGTACTCTGATCACACCCTTCTCTTAAGTTTTCCTGTCAAACAAACAAAACTCGGAAAAGGTGAGTATTAAGTGAAGAGAAGAAGAAAATTAGCAGATGTGAGCTTTGAGAGAGTATATATACAAATGATGCAGGTACAGATACGATAACTTTGAAGGGACTATTATGATTCTGTGCTAATCAGGGGAGCCCCCTTCAGTCCAATACGTGGGCAAGGTAAACGGGAAGGAGTTGCTCCCATGTCATGCAGTTAGCTGAACTTAACATTTACTTGTCTTGTATGCAGTGCTGTGATTCTCTCTCCATAGTCCGTACCTATTGGAAAACACTAAGCACAACCAAATGCATGAGATGGCAGCTCTATCCGCTCCTCAGCCCTCGTTAGTGGACTAAAAGGAGCTCCCACTTAGTTTACATATGCCTGTGTGTATGTGTGTGTTACGTGAGAGGAAGAGAACAATGGTTCCTTTCTTCCCCTGACTTGCTTAAATACAGCTCCCCCCTTCCACAAAACCTGGTTGTAAGTAGCGTGTAAAGTACCTTCGACATGGAAAATGATTTATGGGAATCTTTTCTTTTCTTCTTAGTTTATCATTTGGGATACTGTAAATTGTTATAGGTTTTGTCATGGTCCTCATCAATCAATCTTGTGCGTCACGGTGTCCCACTTGACAGTTTGGACCATCATAGAAATGGATATAGAGCACGAATACTTCTGTTAAGGAGTCGCGTTCGTATTCATACTTATATTGAATATCCATACTCTTTGAATACTTCTAAATATGTATTCAGTACTTTTTAAATGTATTCACAATTAGAAATCAATTTATTTTATATTGAATAAATATTGGATATTTTTTGAATATTCTCATATTGCTTTTAGATCTTGGATGTGTATCTGGTTCTAAGGGGGTGGTTTGAGATGTTATAAATAAGTGTATTTTTTGACTTTTTATAAAAAGATGTGTAAAAAAGTAGAGATGAGATATTGATTGATGTGACTCAAAAAAGATAAAAAGGTAAAAAGATGGACTAAAATAGTGTATGCCAAACAACTTTTTCATAAATCTAAGATCAAAGCACAACTTAAGATTTTAGGTATTTAACCTATCTTGAAACTATAATGTGTTATTTCTTGTATATGAAATTTGGTCCAAGTTTGTAACAACATAAAAAAACATGAATTCTTTTGTGTGAATACATTATAAATTTGAAATTGAGAATTATAGTAGATATAATTAAGGACAAATATTTTTATTACAAATAGATAATGACAAGATTAGCATTATATATATGTCCCAATATTTTTTTATATTTTTTTCTATAATAACATATTTGTATCACGTATCATTATTCATACTTCTTAAATCTCAAATAGTTGAAAGCAACAACATTTTTGCTATTTAACGGTGTAAGTTGTTGTAACATTAATTTGTTGTATATATATATATTCAAGTTACAAGTGTATTTTGATTCATTTTATAATTTTGTTTTATAAGTAAAATTATCAATGAACTCACATTCATTCACTTTCAAATAAATTATTTTTTAGATAAAAGTTATATTCATTCACTTTCAGATGAATCTGCTTCAATGTGTTGCTTCAACATTCATCACTTCAAAAGAGGATCAATATGTCAATTCGAGTGACCTTTGATTCATGTCCATGGAATATAATATAATTCATATCTTTAACATGACAATTGAAATATATTTTTAGACCTCCCTATGAGTTTTATCCATATCATTATTGATGATATTTTATAGTTTTGTCACTATTTTTTGGAATGTATTCACCAATCAAGCTGATATTAAATTCTCTTAATTTATCTAGTATATCGATATTTTTAAGATTTTAATTAATTAAATATGTGATATGTAACTTCATGTCATTTGGTGGCATCTTATAGTCACACTATAATTCTTGCTATAATGTAGTGTTTCTTAACGTGCAAGAACTTCCTATTGTGAAATTATACTTGTTAGTGAAGTCGTTGTTGGATTAGTGGAGTCTGATTAGTACTATACACTTCACTATGCAATAGCAGATCTTCTTGGTTGGGTATTACGGTAATTTATTGATGTAAACTCTAATGTATATGTTTTTATTTTTTTTTACCGCAATTGCATTGTATTATTCTCTTGTTTAAATATAATCGAACTGGTGTGAGCTACACATAATGTGTCACGGTTTTTTATGGGAATGGTTTGTCTCCAATTGAGATTTCAACTAAATCAGACAGTTGAGATTTCTAATCGAGAAATGGAAGACTCTAATATGGAAAAATCATTAAGTGGAAGATTTCTAATCGAGAAATGGAAGACTCTAATATGGAAAAATCATTAAGTGGAAGATTCTTACTGGCAAGAGTCTTTAAAAAAAATTAATTAGGTTATATTTTCATAAACTCTTACCGGTAAAAGTATTCCGTTTAATGATTCTTCCCGTCCAAAATTTTCAACTATTTGATCCAGTTCAACTTTCAATTGGAAACGAGCCAAATTCTTTTTTTTATTATTTGTGATTGAAACTTTTTGCTATTATTTATGTGTGTGATTTATTATTTCACATTGACAACATCTTCATCTATTTAATAATGCTATTTCCTTGTCAGTTGATTTTTTCTTTGGTGGTCTGAGAGCAATGATCCGTTTCACTTAATAATTTACAGATTTCATATATTGTACCTTAAAATATTAATACAAAATGATAAATTATATTATTGAAAAAATTTCTACCTTATCTTAACTTTTAATATATCAGTTTAATTGTCAATATTATATTAAAAATACATATTAACAGTGAAACCTATTATACCACTATTATGGTGTCACGATTTAAATTCGCCCTTATAGGTTTAACGTCGTAATCGACCAGTAATCTGTAATTTTCAAAGACCTACTTTAATAATAATGACAAGAACACAATAAAATGGGCCAGCAGAAGCCAATCCATAATAAAAAATACCGTTCAATGAGCTGTGAGGACTTAAATGTACAAAACAACTCTCAAATATTTATATATGCACATAAACACTTAAATTCATAAAACACTTATATACAGAATAAAACACAAGTTAGGAAATTAAATCCCATAATCAAAAATAGTACAAACAAAAGTCATAGATCACTCTCACCACTTGACTGATTACAAAAGGGTGAGTCTGACCCACCCAATAAGCCTTGACACATGTTGGCTTGGAATCTCGCAGTGAGGCGCAATAGTTGGCTTGACAAAAACAGGGTTTAGGTCGATGCTGCTAACTTTGATCCGGTATCCGATCACCTACATACATATAATAAACAACGAGTTAAAACCCAGTGAATAACAACTGTGTAAAAGGGTTATGAATGATTTCCTTACAATAATTGAAACAGTCAATTAATCAATAGATCAATTTCTCAATCAATATGTCATATCATATCAATCATTTCGATTCATAATAGTCATATGTGGTACATCCCATAGCAGAACAATCGATAGGTCTTAAAGACCGAACAATCATTTGAAGGCCATCAATACAATAACAATAGTTTCAAGAATAGAAATTGGCAGAGATCTCTGTAACAATAATAATAGCAATAACAATAGCAATAACAATATGCCATGGATGCTACAAGTACAGTTCAGAAAATAAGACAATCATTCATCAGTAAACATTATCATTTCAGTAAAACAACACACGTTTATCAATCAAAAAATAATTATAATGGAACATAGCTTTAAAACAGTGTTACTCACAGTGGGCTCCCTGACTATGTGTATAAAATGTAGCGTTTGACCTAAACAAGCAAAGTCAAGCACAATTCAATTATAATCGTGTCATTTAGCTATTCAATCAATCCTATTCAATTCAGTACTTATATCTATTCAATTCATTTGCTTCTTAATCGGTTTCTATTCATTACTTAACCGTTTGGTTATAACTTTTGTTCTTTAGTTTCTTTCGTACTTGTGATATGAACATGAATACAAGTGCACATGAAAGCACTTTAAAACCATGCAAACGGAGGCTCAAAAGGTGAAAAAGTAGAGCGAAAAACAAAACTAGGACGGCTCTAAGAGTCGCACGTGCGGGGGTACTGGCTGCACGTGCAATTATTTCAGTATGCAAGCAAAAACAGGAGAGGCTCTTTTGTACGTGCGGAGCCTCAGGCCGCATGTGCGGTCTGGGTTCCATTTCTTGTCCGAAAATGCTCTTGTTTTTGGAAGGCACTCTTTTGCAAAACCAACCTTATTTTCACATAATTCAATCCAAAAATCCATGAAAATAACCTTGAACTAGAGTTTCTAACATCAAACACAAATCATGGTTGTAAAGCAACCTAAATTTTCATATAAAAATAATTAAACCTTTGAATTGAGATGTATAGTTATAAACATACAAGTTTGAGTGCCAACTCTTCAAATCTCATGAAATTTCCTTTCAATTTTGAAGACTCATGCATGAAGTGAAGTGTACAAGAATAAATTTTCATGAAATTATACATGCATGTTGAGCTATAAGTTCAATTCCTACAATTCATCCATTTTAAAACTCAAATGATTACATAGCACCATTTTACATCCTTAAACTTCTAGTTAGGCAAGATTTCCTCTTTAATTCAACTCAAATTTTAAAGGATTATGAGTGAAACATTAAATTTCATGAAATTGGTGAAGAATTCATACCTTAAGTTGATGAATTATGAAGAATTTAAGTTTTCTTTCACTTCCTCTTATTTGTCTTCTTCTTAGGTGAGCTCTCAAGGGTTTTCTTTCCTTCTCTCAACTTGACTCCAACATTCTCCACTATCACTCTCTCCTCCCTTAATATTTGATGAATAGCTTAGGAAATATAATTAAGCTCTAATCTTCCTAAACATTGATTAATTGTAGGTTTAACTAATTTAAATCTAATTCACTCAAATTAAATTAGTCCTCATACTTAACTGACTTAAATTAAACTAAAATTAAGGCCTCGTTTGGGAACAGGCTATTTTAGTAACTTTTTGGCTTTTTACGAAAAGATGTGCAGAAAAGTAGAGAGGTGATGTGACTAGTTTTAGTTGACTTTTTGGCTTTTTGGCTAAAATAACCACTCCCCAAACGAGGCCTAATTATACTACTGTGAATTAGGCTTTAATTGCCTATTCCAATATTTAATTCTACCTTATTAAAATTACTGAATCAGACTAGTTTATTTCATCTCTTTACATATTTATTTACAATAACACTACAATACAAATGAATTCAATGCATAAAACACATTGCACATAATTCACAATTAACACATAATCACATAATTAACACTGAGCATGCAATTAATATAATTAATTTACTTAATTAAGGAGGTGTTGTCACATGTGGTGACAAATCTGATAAATATAAATTATTATTATTGAAATGGTGCCAACTTGCCCAATTAGACCATGAGTGTTAAATTATATATATATATATATTTCTTTGGTTTTGTTTCATTTTAACTATTTATATCTCTGCGCTTAAGTTTTCTAACCTAATCGTAGTAAAAAAAAAAAATTATTAGCATATTACCTCACTAAATATTGTCAAAATGGTAATGTTAGAAGTATAATATTTTGACAATGTCATTAAGATACATTCAGACCATTGCTTATTTATGTGCATTAGATGTCTCACATTCACACCATTGGATCAAAATCCTCTTTTGGATATGTTGAGTTGGCACAAATATGTTACTAAATCTTTTATCAAATCTCATATATGATGTTGGTTGTGGGGGTAGTGATTATTTTAGGACTTGTTGCAATGTGTAGGCATGGCATCAATGCTTGACAACCCATTTTGTTAGCGCTTATGGCGCAACCCCTCACACTCATCTATCATTTAGTGTGGAGTTTTGTGATGCCTAGTGTATAACGAAATGAAGTTGCATTTTCACTTCTACCTGTGAGTTTTGGTGAGATGGCAAATGCTTTCTAAATTTGCATAATGTCAAGATTCAAACAACCCAACAACAGGTCCAATTTTAGAGACAGCAAATGTTAATTTGTGGTTCAACAACAGGTCCAATTTTCACTGAGTTCATCAAACCTTCAAAGAGTGAATGCTAATCCATATTTTTCTGTTTTTGCACAATAATCAAAATATGTTACATTGTTATACAACACATGAACTATTAATCGTTCAGACCAAGTTGGGAAATAATAACAATAACACATTTATATGAAGAAAACTAAACAAAAACACATGGAATTGGCATTTTAGCAAAGTGCTCTCAATAGGAATTAGAAACATCGCATTTTAGAATTTTGGTCAATTTGAGCAAACTGTTGCCTCAAAACCTTTCTCATAACCTTATTTGTTGCTGTCCTTGGAAGAGCCGGTATTGGCACGATATGAGAAACCTGCAATATTAAGCATTAATAAGCAAAATTGTACATTCCAACAATGTTTATAGAACAGGGTCGAGCCAGATGGTTCAACCAGTAGAGCTATTGACCGGTCCAAGTTTTGATACAAATAAACCATGAGAACCGGTGGTGGTTCTGGTGAACTGTCCGGTTTAATGCAATGCGTGATTTTGCGGCATCACTTCAAACTTGGGATTCAAGCAGGATAGGCACGCCTTGTGCCACTGAGCTATAAGATGTATATTATGTATCATTCTTTTTATGTACACTGACTTTCTACCAAGAAACAACCCATAAAAATTTTAAATCTTGAATTAAAAATAAATTGATAATATAAGTATATATTTTTGTAATTTATTTAGCTAATTTTATTTATACATAATTATTAATATATTTATTATGCAATTATAATTCGATTCCAGTTGACCCATCGGTTAAACCACTAACCCTTGACCCGGCCCCTTTTCCACTTCGTTCAACGGTCTGAATTTCAAAACATTGCATTCCAACCTATATGCACTACAAAGCACTGATATGGACACGGGACATGACAATTTCAAAATAATCAGGATTGAGGTCTACGGGGTAAACTGTTACCGTAAGGTGCCCCTTTAGCTAGACTGAGGTCTGGACTTCAAGTCTCACCATGGGGTTCCACTCCCCGTCACCCCTTCCTTCGGTGAAAATATTATATGATGTTCATGCACCAAAAAACAAAAGAAACCAAGAGCAAAACTTTTCAACAAGGCATTTGATTGCTGAGTAGTTTGATTATACCTTGAACAAAGGATTTAGTTTATTCTGCAGTGCAGAATTGAAAGCCATCCTCAACTTGTTTAAGTCTGTGGCCGATTCACTTGAATCCTTGAAAACAACGGCTATGACTAACCTCTCAGGACCACCTCCTTGAGGAGGCACCCCAACCGCTGCTGTCTCAAGGATGTTGTTATCAACAGCATTACAGATGCGTTCAATCTCAACTGAACTTACCTGCCCAAACCCAAAGAAATGGTTAGAGCAATCTACATTTAAAATGGGTCCTATAAATGTGAAAGTAATCCTCAAAATTTTCATACTCAAAAGCTCTAATTAATAGGGCCAGCATCACCGAAGCCTTGAGGGTGTCATATATATCAGTCAACAAATAATATTCCATCTTATAATGTGAGGAACAAGAGTACATTTTCCATGTTGCATACTTTTTCGAGCAATTCTAAATTTGAATATAAAGGTGGTCAGGCCTCCATTAGCACCACATTCCTTGTGAATGATACATGCGAACATAACAGTTCGATTTGAAGATACTTTGTAAGGACAACCAAAGTATTACAACTGCATTATTGAAAAGAATGAGCATTTTATAAGAATGCTTGAAGATTTTTATTTTATTTTTTTAAACTCAAAATCCAAAGCCATTGGATGTTGATGGATTGACTCATAGTGGGTCCTGCAGTATTAGTACAACCCACATTCTGGCTCTAGTACTTTAGAAACACCTTTGATTCTTAAAACACATAATTTGTCAGAACATATGCACTTGTATTTTTATTTCTCAGGCTCCTAAGCTTATGATTTTTAACTCAACACTAGCATATTTTAATAGGCCAGATTGTAAGACTAATTCAAACCTTGATGCCCCCAAGATTCATTGTATCATCTGCCCGACCATGAGCATGATAGTATCCTCTAGAAGTAAGGTCGAACACATCCCCATGCCTTCTTACAACCTGAACGAGTAGAGTCACCAAACATAAGTTCAAGTGAGTTAAATCTCCATGGTCGTCCAAAAACAAGGAGGATGCTTAGCTTACCTTTCCATTCCAAACAGGCATTCCATTGAAGTAGACATTCTAGTGATCAGCATTCAGCAGTGTATTTGAAGCTCCAAACATTAAGGGACCAAGAGCCAATTCACCAATCCCTGGAACAATTGGTGGCTATAGTAGATGGGATGAGATACTAGTTTGAATGACTACGGTAAAAATTTCTTAAATGCTAGATAGATTACAGTTAGTTGTATTCAATTGTCATAAAAAATGATTGGCATAATTGAATGAGAGTCTAAAATACTACACTACAGAATTGTTAGTTGTACAAATACTGAACAAAACAAAGATAATTGGGAATGGATAAGAAACTTTACATGAAGTTCCATAATAGACAGAAGCAATAAGAAGAAAATATTACACATGACAAAGAGACTGAACAAAATCCTTCAATATGTGGCAACGAATGTTTAGATATGTATGTTATAAATTTAAACTTACATGTCCTTGGTCAGTAATTACATTCACAATAAACCCAAAAGAAAAATGAAAAATAAATAAATAAAAATCCATAAAAAGTCATGCATGATGTATTGTTCTCATTATTAGTAGGAATGTGTCATGTCTTTCAATAGGCTACTGTGCAAATATAGAACAGAAATGAAATAATTTGAAAAGAATAAGAGGGATTAAAAAATGGGTTTCTCCAAAACGTGTAAGTTCCAGTGTGGGCATTAAAAAATGTATAGCTTGCTGCAAATTCGTGCTACAGACACTTTTCGTTCCTTCCAGATGTAAGGTTGAATGGTGCTTACATTAATAATTCTATCGTTGCCAATGATAAACAGACTGCAGCCCATAGCTGGTGTGCTAAAAGCAGCCAAAGACTGAGGCTGCAACAATGACCCAGTAACAAATCCACCACCAATCTCTGTGCCACCACAATACTCAATGATAGGCTTGTATCGAGCCCTCCCCATCAACCATAGGTATTCATCTACATTAGATGCCTCGCCAGCGGATCCAAAGCAACTACAAAATTCAAAAGAATAAACATACACTAAAATATTTATTTTCTCAGTATCAAGAATAAGAGATTTTTTTAGATAATGTATTTATAGTCGACACAACAAATTTTTGCAATAATAACCTCAGTTTACATATACAAGCACACAGACCCCCACTCAACCCACCCACACACTTGCACACTAGGAAGCATAGATACGGATACGGGATGCGGATACGACACGATACGGATACGGCGATACGACAAAACCTAAAAAAATAGGATACCAGTACGGCTAGGATACGTTTGTGAAAAATATATATTTTAAAATTATTAATAATAAGTTACACATAAACTAAAGAACGTTGAGAAATTACAATATAATGTAAAATACTAACCTTTAAGAATTTTGTATTAATTTAAGCTAGTAGCTTGTTTACTTTTTAAATTTTTAATAGGTCTTGCAAATATTTCATTTCAATATCAAGTTTAATATATTTATATTACAATAATAGAACAATTCACAACTTGTCCCTATACTTTTTCCTTTAATACTAGTGAAAAATATTATATTCAAGTTTACTTGTTTATTTATTTATTGATATTTAATTTTACCATTGTTATATTCTCTTGTTAATTCTTATTTTCTATGTTGTTATCGGGGATATGCATGAAACAATTAAGATACATCAATTTGATAAATTTTTTTATTTAATTCACTATACTCTTCTTATCGAAGAACTTAACAAAGTATTAGAAAAATATTCTTATATTTATACTTGCAATTATATTATATTATATTATATTACTATGCAAGAAATGTTACAATTTTAATTTCATAAAACAAGTAAACATGACTTGGAGTATCCGATACTTCAAAATTAAGTATCCGATACTCCAAAATTAATGAAAAAATAATTAAGAAGTATCCGATACTTTTAATAAGTATCCAATACGTATCCGTGAGCATCCAAGGAGAATCGGTATCCGATACAGATACGATACGGATACGTCACCCTATTTGAAGTATCCGTGCTTCATAGCTTGCACAAACCCCCTTATTCATATATGTAAATAAATTTGGCTGAAATACGAAGCAGACACAAGTTTTCAAGGGTAAAATTCAGAACTTACCGGATGGCTGACCAATCATAGCTAGCTGTACAATTTGTAGTTTTCCATGCCCTTACAATGCTTGGGATCACTCCAAGCATTGTTACTTTAGTATCCTAGACAAGTTGCATGATTCAATTGAATAAGACATAAAAGTGGAATCTCAAAAGTCCAAACAAAGCATATTAGTCATGTAATTTATCCGAAGATATTCTCACTCCCTCTTTCTCATGGTAGGGTACTTTGTCCCAAGTATTCTTTTCAATTTCCCGCCTATTTTATTTATAAGATATTTTATCCCAAAGTTTTAAAGTTTTTATCCACAATAAGCCCATAATATTAACAGGATTTCAGACTGAAAAACATTGCATGTCATTTGCACTTCGGAAGGTAGGTTTTCAAAAAAAATTAGGAAGGCCTTAGCTCCAAAACAAGGTAATATCCTTAGTCACAAAGTTAAGAAAATCACGTTCTTCTGATATTAACCCCATACTAACCCTTCCATTTGCACCCCTAATTACCACTTAGTTGGCTGTTAAGTACAAAAAGATACAGGGACAACCAAAAGGGACCAAATAATAGTAGGCTATTAATATTGAGAAGAGGTCTCTACCTGTACAAACTTGGCAAAGCCAGAACCAAGGGGAGATCCATTATATAAAGCCATGGATGCCCCATTCAACAGTGAAGCATAAACTAACCAAGGACCCATCATCCATCCAAGATTAGTGGGCCAAGCAACAATATCACCTTTGCGGATATCCATGTGGCACCAACCATCTGCGGCAGCTTTGAAAGGTGTTGCAAGGGTCCATGGAATTGCCTTTGGTTCCCCTACACCATAGATAAACCCAATTAAGCTTGTTAGATGGAATCCAGATACTCTAACCTCATTCAACTTACTGCCGCTTCAATATGTACTTGGGTTGACTCAATCTTTTTTCATTGTTATAAACACTTAAATTTATAGTTTTCATTTGTGAAAGATTAAAAGGTCTTATTGAGTTGCTCAGTGGTCAACTTAAAAACTGGTATAGTCAAAGTATTTATGGATCTTGGAGACATTATTCTATGTATGACAGTGGAATGTACAATTCAAATAATTTAAAAGATGATAAAAGATTAATCTTTAAATTACCAGGAGTTCCAGAAGAGAAAAGGATATTTGTGAATGCTTCAACAGGCTGTTCTACTGCAACAAATTCAACTGCTCTGCAAGTTTTGGCATGAAAATGAACAATCACAGCACCCAGCATTAGAGCTTTAATGACAACCAATGTTATAAAACTGGAAAGGATGTTTACAAACAATCATTTACATCATGAGTATCTCAAGATGAACACAATGCTGAAGCCAAGGAGTTAAAGATAAAATTGAGGATATTATTAGTTTTGATGCTTTTATCCAGTTCAAGCCTCAAGGATGACCTCCATTTGCAAGCTATTCCAACCAGCAGCTTCATAAATATTTCGAAACATAATAAATGATATGATGTAAAACGGACTCCTCAGAATTGTATATTCGCTTCTAGAAAAAATAAATAAATAATTGAATAAGCTGAAAAAACTTTATTTTATTTATTTCAATAATTAAGAATGAAATACACCACTGTCCCATAAGCAACTTAAACCCTACATCAGCCATTTGAGGTCGGTTAGAGATTACTCCAGCAAACAACTTGTGTAACCTACTCCAAGAATCCACTCTTGTATGTCTGAAGTTCAAAACTTCTAACCCTCATACTTTAGCACTACAAAACTCGAGGTCAAGCTTCTTCCAGTGTGTGGAAGACTGATGCAGAACATTTAAATAAGGCAAGGAGCAATCAGAATTTCATAGGGATCCCATTCAGACCTCATATATTAAAATATTGATTTAATTCAAGTTATAGGTTGTGTTAATTGTTGGTTAATCGTTGACTCCCTCTCCCTCTCCCCCTCCCCTCCAATGTCCCCCCCCCCCCCCCCAAAAAAAAAAAAAGAAAAAGAAAAGGGAATGTAAGTCATAGATAGAGAATAAGCTATATAGAACTTCCCTCATTGAATAAATGCCAAAAGCAAATAAAACAGATAATAAACTAGAAAATAAGAATCAAACATATATAAAAGAGTTCTTGCCTGAAATGTTCGACTTTTGCCAAAAATTCATGCCAAGAAATGTCACCATCACGCAATTTGATGCCAAAGCTGGAGCCTCCACTGGGAATAACAATTGCGATGGGTGATTGGGCATCGATAACTCTACTGCAGATTTGAACCTATATGTGAGAAATAGTCATAATAAAAAGAAGAGAATGAACATGCTATTCATCTAAAGAGAACTGAGAACAATACCTGTACAAGGGTAATCTCTTGTCACCACGGATAATAACATCCTGAGAAAGAAAAGTTTGATGATGACAATATTAGCCAAAGAGAATATGTAAATTTATTTATCCACACATAAAAAGAATGAGAAATACATAGAGCCTTGAAATTGACTGACGTCTAGTGGACATGATGATCAATAACTTTGAAGCTAATTTTATAAATGACTTATGAAAACAATCATTTAAGATAATTTTGAGATCCATTTCAAAGAAACTACAGAGAAGGAGGACAATAATATTTGTTATAGTCAAGTAGCAGGACTGAGCATCCAAATACTGGCTTAGTTGGAAAAACTGTGTAAGCAGTCACAAATACCAGAGAGAAAAACTCGAATGCTTGAATACAGACATAGTTAAGCATGAAAACATTAGCATCACATTAGTCACCTGATACAGCTCTGATCCCTAATAGAACACTCATTTACAAGTTGTGATTATGAGTTTTGCACTAACTAACAGTACCAAGCACAGCATAAGCTGAGTTAGCTAAATCTTTATAATGATAAAAAAAAATCATTCCAGTAAACTGTACTGGTATGATAATAGAAGCATAAGACTCCATGACACTTTTGAATAGCTTTTCTCACTTATATAGGAAAGCACAGATATATACTCATAAATTAAACAGTAGGAATTCTTAAATTTGATCTTGCATGGCCCTCAGGAGGCAAAGAAGGTGCGAGGGGACGATTAACCTGGGTAAAGATTGCTTTTGCTTTTGATATTTTGAGCCTTGTCGCAATTTCAGTTGGAGCAAAGCTATCAGCAATGGATACAACCGCATAGCCTGCCAGAACAATAGCCAGGTAGATCACCACAGAATTCACATCCATTGGCATATCCATCGCAATTGCAGATCCTTTGTCCAAACCCAATGTTTCAAGCGCATGTGCAACTAACCTATAAATAAAGTTCAACATGATTTTATGCTACAAAATGTTTAAAGTTGAATAATGTCTGCATGATAAGAAAAGAAAACTAAATGCTTCTCATCAATTAATCAAAAAGACTCATTAATGTGTAAGTACCACATTTCATACAACATAGCAATCATAGCATGACAAAAGAAACAAACTAACTGCACAATGCAGTCTACACTTCTGACTCTCCTGGCACACTCAAATCTGCTACCTAGAAGTCAAAACTTCCCAATATACTACTACTTGAAGCATTATTAACTAATGTATGATCATGTGCTTCATCTTTTGGAAAGTAACCTACAGAACCGTTGACAAAGAAGCCGCCAGATGATCTATACTAATGTACAATGTATCTAGACAAGGTTGCTACTTACTTTCAGGGTGTCAACACCAAAGTTCCAATTTTATTTTATTTTCTCCTTCTAAATTCTCACGCATACACCATCAAACATGTAGGAGTAAGATATGGATTAAGATCAACCTAGCACATCCCATGGAGTACGATATGGATTTTTTCCCAATGAAATCCTAATACCGAACAATGTAATGTTAAATACATAATATTGTTGGGGATGGCAATTAAGGTCCTATGGATTACATTTAATCAGGTATTGAATATGATATTTTGACAAATTAACACACATCAAACTTTACAACTATGGCTAACATGGAAAGAATCATACCAAACCTCTGTGCGCAGTTCCTTAAGAGTCATCTTATTAACAGGCATTTTATCATCTCCTTCATCACGCCATATCACCATTATATCATCCAAAGTCCTCTTACCATTCAGACTCAAGCAATTCTTTGCCGGATTCAGATGTGCACCAGGTAGCCATTGACCTCCTGGGTGCGATTGGTTCTCACGTAAAATACATTGGGGAGGCACCGAAAATGATACACTTATTTCATCCAATAGAGTTTTCCAATAAACCTAACACACACACATTTAATAGCCAGTGGTCCATACAGGAATACGGGAATAAAACTCGAAATCTTAATAAATAATCCCAAGCTTTAATGATCTATAACAATACCTCAGGGTTTGAGACTGAAAATTTCTGAAATTCAGAGAAGCTTGATATGGGATCCTTATATCTTGAATCCAAGAACTCTTTCCCACGCCTCTCTAATAGTTGCCCAACATTGGTTGAGGCCGCTCTTTCCCTAGCCATATAAAAAAGCACATAGCCCATAGGAACCAATTAATTCTGAAAAATAACAATATAAATAAAATGCCAATTCTAAGATCATCAAAGATTGAATGAAATTTTCTTCTTCGAATTTATACTTGTGTTTACATTATTCCTTTTTTTTTTTCCCCTGTCCCAAGTCCTACCTAATCCTTTCTTTCTTTTCTCTGCTAATTTCTCAAACGGACTGTGACTCTTCCATGTTAGAACGATTCTACAGATTGCACACCCACCAATAAATTGTAACTACATAAATGTTGATTTCTTATAATGTGATTCAATTGTCAGCTGACATAAACAAACATGCAATACCTTGTTCTCAGGATTTATAAATGATGTATTACTTCTCCTCACAATTACAATTTATTCCCTTAGCCTATGTTCGGATCTTGGATTTGGGTAAGGATTAATTCCCTACTCTTTTCTTTTCTCTCTACAAATCCATACCCGAATCTAATATCCAAACACAGCCTAAGTTCTATGATTTTCAGCTCAAACATTCAACATTTTCACTTAATTGGATTTACATTATTCCTTTCTGTAAAAGCATTTCCAATCCTTCATCAATTTTTTCATCAAATTCAAATTTGGTGAAAAAATGGCTAAAAGTTGCTCCAACTGTTTCTTCAAATTTGTATCAAATCAAGGGAGAGACAAATTTTTCACCAATTCAACTATGAATCAAATCCTTCACCAAATTTGATTAAAAATAATCTTAAAAATACACAGGCTTTGTGAAAAAAATCTTTACAAAATTCACTAAATACCAAAAATAGTACGTTTTCCTATATTTTTGAATTTATTGAAAAAGAAACTATATATTAGATTAATCTTTAAAAAAAAATATTAAACTAAAATACTAACAAATTTACTAAAAATAAAGAAAAATACGAATTGAAAACTCAAAACAATAGAGCATGCCCTTAACAAATCACAGAATCCCAGTTTGTTTCCTGAGAAAACAAAAAATATATATCTATACTATTACTAAAAGCCAACAGGAATTTTGGTGTCCTGAAGCTTTGCTTAGAAATTTTTTTCCATTTTTCCTAAAGTGACCATAACTTCTTAAATAATTATATTGTTTTTACACTAATATCAGTGTGTAATTAAAGGTAACATGATAAATTCAAAGCAATCAATTCCACTACCCCATTTCCAAACTGCACAGCAGCTCTAAATCAGTTTCAACATCTTCGAATTCTGTTCTGAACGACTGAAACCTCAGGGGGACAAAAACATTATTAGAAACAACTTCTTCTCGATCTCTTCGTCTAGCCAGTGAGAGCACAGCAACGAGGCTCCCCTGAGGGGACGACGACACACAAAGGAGTGAGAACCTAGAGAGAGAAAATACCTACACACAGATATGCATATATATATATATATATGTATTTATGTATATGTAGAGAGAGAGATCATTGTATTTATGTATATGTATATATGTAGAGAGAGAGAGATACCATTGCTTTATTGAGTGCTTCTGGATAGGTATCGTTGTCTTCACTTCTACAAAAACCCACCATCATCGACAAGTCTCTCGGAACTTCGACAGGTGATGACATTGGAAAAGCTTATTGAAAATGTTTAGACTTGCAGACCAAGGCAAGTCATGGCATTGGTGATATTGACTATAGTTTTTATTTCTTTATTACGTTTATTGCAAAAATAAAATAAAAAAATAAAAAGAATTGTACAGATTTTTTAAATATATTATTTTTGTGAGTATATTTTTATTTTATTTGAGATAATATAGAAATATATGAGAATGTGTGCATATATATCATATCAAATTTTTTTAAAAAAAATATGTAATTAAATATATAAATTAAAAAAATAAAAACAAATTGAATGAGAATGTATTAAAACTTTTATCAATTAAAAAGTAGTGTTCCGTAATTTAATTTTTATTGACTTAAATGCATAATTTTATTTTATTTTTTAAAATTTACACGCTTTTTTTTTTTAAAAAAAACGTGTGCCTTTAACCGCTAGTGTGTATATATATATAGAGGAGTCTTTTGGGAAGGGCCAAAACAGTTAACTTTTAATTTTTTTATTAATTTTGAGTCACCACATTTCTTATTTGTAAAAATACAAAATAAATTAAAAAAAATAAAAAAAAACTACTTTTTACTAAAACTTTCCAAAACACTCCATATATATATATATATATATCCAGCCAAAAGTCCCAAACACGAATCACCAGGCTCAGTTGACTAGACATTTTCATCTCACTCACGAAAACGAAAGGAAAATGAGTGGGAGCACTAATTAGGGCTCCCACTGGTAATGGGTTCCACCAGTAATGATGTGATGCTTTGATATTGAAGTTGTATTTTTTTTTTTTTTAAAAACTTTTTTAATGCATTAGTACTATTAGTGATGATGTTTTTAGTGGGATGAATCATTGTTGAAAACGAAAAACGCAGAAAATATATACACAGAGGCAAGCGGTGCTTACGGGTCAGGTATCCAGGCGGGAGGGTCGGGTCCGAAGCCTTTGTAGCAGCCGTAGTACATCATCTGATGAAGAGAGAAGGGAAGGTCCGGTTCGAGGAGGTGTTTGGAGACGCGTTGCCATGTCTCAGGAGTGGCAGAGCCGTAATTGCGAATGATTTCGTTGAGATTTTGGTAAAATCGTTCTGCAACTTCAGAGGGTAATCCAAGAGCTTCGATGTCTGAGGAGGTGATACAATCCAGAGCTTGGTAAGCCATTAATCTTCTTCTTCTTCGAGACTGGTCAGTGATTGTGTATGTATATATATACATATGTATGTGTAGTGTATGTGTACTTGGATGTGCGCCAGCGATTCGGTGTGAATTGTGGATAGAGAAAAGTTAGGGATCATGAAAATTTTGTCATGAAAATGATGATGAAAAATTTATGATCTTTGGATTACTTTGATTAGTGTGTGGTGTTTTATTTCAAGTGTAATTTAAAAGTTACAAAATTTTCATAATTATTTTCATGAAAGGTTTTTCATGATATGTAGTTGTGGAAAAAGTATGGACACTAATTAGTGGACTACCTAAATTATCAGGCCAAGTTTGGCAACCAAAAAATAATTTATCTTTTTATCTTTTTTTCATCACATCACTTCTTTATTTTTTTGTACATCTTTTTATAAAAAGACAAAAAATATACTTATTTAGGTCATACTAAACAAATTTTTAATATTAGTTATGATATTATTATTAAATTTATTTATTATATAAATTATAAATATTAAAAAAAATTTAAATTATATCACATCATTATATTGGTATACTAAAAATTGTTTAGAAAGTGTTAGATTAATATATTTTTAAATTTTTAATGAAAAAACGTGAAATATGGATTGAGTTTAAAGTGATATAGTAGAGAAATAATGTGATCCAAATAAGATGATTATGACCTAAATAATATAATGTATTAAAATAACACACCAAACAAATACTAATTAATCCATATAATATTATTTAAAAATTATTTGTTGGTACACGGTACTCATATCTTGAAAGGGTAAAATAAAAAATTTATATTATTTTTTTTCTTAATTTTAAAAAAAAGACTAATATTTTGGAATAATAAAAAAATAAAATAAGCAATTAATATTTTAAAACAGAGGGAGTAATATAAAATTATGAATCTTATTATTTTTTACAGATCACAATATAATTGAACAATAATGCTTGAGGCCCGAATTTGCCTTGAATTCCATTATTTTTTTTTTTTTTTTTTTTGCTGTATTAGTTTGGCTTCTTTTTTTAAATTTTTTTTTTTTTCATCTCTTTTTTTTTCTTTTTGCAAAAGTGGTTATGTGTAAAAGTATGCTAAAAAATTAGACACCACGCACTAATTCAGTTTGTATAATTTGATAAGGTAAGCTATCACCCAACCAGTCGAACTTAACTCACTTACCCTATACCCAACCAATCCAAGGCAACTCACTCACCTTATCAAATCACATAGGCTGAGTTGGGTGTTTTTTTTTTTTTTTTTGTTTGTTGTTTTTTTTTTTAAATTTTATTTTATTTGTTGGGTGTGATGATTTGTTTTTATTTTTTTATTTTTTTAAAGGTGGTTATGCGTAGGGATGTGTCAAAAAATTAAATATCCCGCACGAACTCATTATATAAATTATATTAAATTAACAAATTTTAATCAGCAGCTTAATTGATCAGTTAATTAGGTTGGACTGGTTGAGTGATAAAATTGATTAATCAGTTAAACTGTTGGTTAAATTTTGTTAATTTTATATAATTTTATACGATGAGTTGGTACAAAATGTCTAATTTTTTGCCACAACACATAATCACTCTTAAAAAAAATCACAAAAAAGAAAAGAAAAGAAAAGAAAAGAAAAGAATTCGAGCCAAATTCGAAGTCTTTAGCACCGCAAATGTTTGAATGTCACGTGATAAGATCACCTAATATATTTTCGAATTGCGGATAAAATAATATAAATTTAAATAAATATATAAAATTTATTTAATATACTTGGATGTGTGCCACCTAATATAATTGAATACGTGATAAGATCACCTAATATACTTAGATGTGTGCCACCTAATATTCTTGGATATATACGTGATAAGATCACCTAATACACTTGGATGTGTGCCACCTAATATACTTGACACGTGAGAAGATCACCTAATATACTTGGATGTGTGCCACCTAATATCTCAATTATTTAATATAAAATTATTAATTAATTTATATTAAATTTCATCTTTTGTACATTAATTTTTATTTTGATATTTCAATAAAAATAAAAATAAAATATATATATGTATTAACTATGATAAATTGAGATAATTTCAAAAGTAAATTATAAATTTTAAATCATAAATCAAATCAATTCACGATTAGCAAGAGTGAATTTGTGCAAATTAAACAGTTTAATGAAGGGGAAATTACTATTCAATATAGATTTTGAAAAATTATTACATATTAATGAAAAAAATTATAATTATAATTATTAATATTTATCATTTTTTATAATTTTCCCCCCTAACATTACTAGGTGTAATTTTTTCTTTAATGAATTAGACAATATTTTGTATAATCTATGACTCTATTTGAGAATTAATTATTTTAATTTTTTTAAAAAAAAATAAAAAATAAAATGATAATTTATAATTAATTTTTAAATCGTTTGAAGAAGAAGACAAGTGACATGGAATGGCTGACCACGATGCCGTTGACCAAGTGAGTCAGACTCGGGACCACACTGTAGAGCAGTTGGTGCCGTGCAAGGCTTTTCGAAAGGGGAATTACAACAAGGATTGTCTGAAATATTCTCCAATTCTTTAAAATCATATCATTAATTCGTATCTATTTAATTATTAATTACGATTTAAATTTTAAAATTTATAATTTTTCAATCAAATCGTTCCACTCCACTATAATTAATATATATATTTTTTAGAGTAATAATTGAGATCCCCACCCTTAATTGATATGGACCCCATACATACATGAATGGGCCAGGATGGTGTGGGGGTCATCTCCAAAGAGGATCTCAAACATTTTTGTATTTTTTAACTTCTAATAAAATATCAATATAAAAATGAATATGAGAGAGATTTAAGTTATGAAATTTATTATAAATTAGTGACTATATATGTAAAACATATTATATAAAATTATTTTGTGTTATATATCCAAAAAGTATTATATAAATTAGTATTATATATTATACAAATGTATGATAATTAGTTAGAATATTCTTCAATCTGTCAATTTGTCAAAAACTGCCCAAACCGCAATTTGTTAATCCGTTAATCCGTTAATCCGCCATTCGATTTGTAATTTTACTCTCAAACTATCCGAACCGTACCGCACACGCCCCTAATTACATCCATTGAGATGTAGAATAAAAAACTATAAATACACTTAAAATTAAAAATAATAATAAAATAAGTTATTTGTGATGAAGTATTTTTTTATTTTTTTATAAAAATATGTAAAAAATAAATAGAGAGATGATGTGACATTAAATAAGTGTACTTATTTAGAGGATGCCAAATAAACTCTTTAAAGTTTATAAATTTAATTATTAATATTTATAAATTTTTTAATTAATTTGTAATTATTTTTGTTGATATTTCTTTTTTGTTTCAAAAAACAGAATATGCTTTGTTTTGAGAAGTGAATGAGGGGATTGGATTCATAGTGAATAAGGATCATAAAAAATCATGTTTGTTTGCAAAGTAGACCTTGAGGTTGGTAGTCCGTTTGGACTAGTATGGGCTCTAGAGAAGGGGATTAGCAAAAGCCTCCAATGGTTGGGTTTCAAAACTAATGAGGTGATTCTATTTGCACTCCAATAATAACTCAGTATGTTCATACTTTAATGTAAATTTATTAATAAGGATAATATACATTAAGAGCAATGCTACATCCACCGAATTTGGTTTTGCCCAGGGAGAGAAGACCTCGTGAAGAAGTTTCGACACGCTTGTGTGCGTATGTACCCCAAAAATTTGTTGATGCCTGTCAACTGGCCGATCATTCGGATGACAGGATGACGAACGCGGTAGACGAAGGTGAAACTAATCGTTCGACTGGCACAAATTCGGGCGATTTGGATCGCATCAAATTTAGTGGATATATCATTTCACATACATTAAACCCTAAAATAATATATATATATATATATTTTTCCTCGTGGTATACCTAAACCACTTGTACATATATTTCATATTCAATTCTCTTCATCTTAAGTATTGAGAGGGTAATTTATATTCATTATTGGGCCGAGCTAGGTGTTGGGCCGAGCTAGGTTCAAGAATGGAAGATACCCACTAAGAAAGGAGTATGGGTAGTTCGGCTGCCAAATAAGTGTGCGTACTTCGGTTGCGGCAAGTATCTAGGTAGTCCGGTTCCAGTTGGTAGATCGGTCGTAGAATTATACCGGTTCTTATATGCTAGGTCGGTTGCATGTTAACACCGGTTCGGACTTGTTAGTTCGGCTTGGCCACGTCCTAGTCCGGTTGAGCTCTCTTATGGTTAGCTCGGTTGTGCATGCGAAACCGGGGTAAGAGAAGTAAAGCGAAGTTCGGATTGTGGGTTACTTCGGTCGTAATGGAGTTCGGCCATAATGGAGCCATCTCACTTGGCTTATGCAGTGAGGGGGGTGTTGAAGATAAGCATTATCTTCCAGGAGGAGTATGATTCCTAGAAGGACTCTACGCATGGAGAAATAAGAGTCCTAGGAGGACTCTTTGCATGGAGAAGTTAGAGTCCTACTAGGATTGTGCCACTCGAAACCTATATAAGCTCACCAATATCACCTATGAAGAGGTAATGCAATTTTTGCTTCCTGAATACTCAGAGCTTTTGCCTTCTAGTCTTGCTTACTGACTTAGGCATCGGAGAGGTTTCCGGCACACCCCCGCCGGCCAGCTCACGTTTGTGTTTTCAGGTGGTGGAACGACGACGTATTGAGGAACGCAGACTTGATCAACAGGATTATACGAGAAGGTGAATCTCTTTCCCGTACAATTGGCGCCGTCTGTGGGAATAACAGACAAGAACAACCTCTTGATCAAGCTTTTTCTTGAACATCAATGGCGAACAACGAAGAACTGCCTCAGTCCGCCATTGACGGACAAACTCCAGACGGAGGTGCAAGGCGAGAAGGCCTACCTTTGGTCCCTCCCATGGCGAACCTGGAACCACAAAGGCAAAATTCCAGAAGGGATGCAAGGGGACGAAGGAGGAATAGCAGCCCTCATCCCTCTCGTTCGCAAAGCCCAGAAAGACAAAGGCGCAGGGTTGATCCTCAAGCTTTGGAGGATCGCGTCAAAGCACAAGACGAGTTGATACGGCGGATGGCAGCAGACATGGAAGCTCTCAAACGCCGGGTGAAAGGAAAAGAAGTGGCGACAGGAGAGGGGCGCACGAACAAGACGCCCCCTCGCCACTCAGAAGGTCGTAGTAGGAATTCAACACCCTCCCAGGCAGAAGAGAGAAGCCTCAGGACAGGCGATACGCAATCAAGATCTTCCAGAACTCGTCACTCCAGGTCTGAGAGGGCGAGATCTGAAAGGTCTTACACGGAAGGAAGCACATACTGGCCTTCGCATACACACCAAACAAGGTCCAGGCAAACGGAGTTACCCAGGTCATCCGACCTACGAACCGTGCTGGAAGAAAAGGCACGACGCAGGGAGGAGGCCAAGGCGCGTGATCCACATAGAGTTTCGGCCTTACAGCGGTTGGCTCCTCGGACGCATGGAAGCGTCGAGGTTGGAATGCCACAACCGCGCCCGGCCTACGAACCAACGGACAAAGTATTGGCAAGGCTGCAGACCTCACCGTTTGTCCCAGCAATTGAGAACGCGCCTTTACCATTAGGCTTTCTACAGCCGAAGTTCACCACATACGAGGGGAAGACGGACCCCTACTTGCACTTAAGCCACTTCCGCCAGGTTATGGCTGTATACCGGCGGAACGAGGCCTTAATGTGCATCTTGTTCCCCTCAAGCCTTGGTGACCTAGGCTTGACTTGGTTTGAGAAACTCCCAGAGGGCAGCATAGCCTCCTGGGCGCAATTGGCAGAAGCATTTGTCACAAGATTCAGAACAAACACTAAGACTCCGGTGGAGATCGACCAGCTACTCTCCATCGACATGGGTGAGAAGGAGACATTAAGGTCCTACAACAGCCGATATTGGGAGACCTTCAACCAGATTGGGGATTGCCCAACCAACCTGGCCATCGCGCAGTACAAGAGAGGCCTTCCAGTCGGGAATAGACTGAGGGACTCTATCACTATGACGCCACCTCTTACCATGGAGGCCCTGATGGAGAGAGTGCATCAGCACATCAGGGTGGAAGAGGATGGCGCTCGCGCCAAAGCAAAGACTGGCGCGACCATAACACCAGAGAAGAAGACCTCGGCAAAGGTCAATATGGTAGATCGCCGAAACAAAAACGGACGGGGCAAACGAGATAATGACGAAGACCAGGACAAGAGGTGGTTGAGAGTCCGCACCGCCATTACCACAGTGTTCAAAAAACCAATCTACCGTATACTTAGTGAGATTCGAGACGAGCCTTTCATCAAGTGGCCAGCCAAGATTGGCGAGGCCCAGAAGGACTACGATGACAGATCCAGATGCACCTACCACAAGGAAAAGGGGCACCGAACTGAGAACTGTATGCCATTGAGGCAGCATCTGGAGGAGTTGGTGGCGGCGGGCCACCTGGATAAATACATAGAAGGAGGGGCGCAGCCAGCCCCACAGGACCACAACCTCCCTAATGGAATGCCGAACGACGCCCCACCGCAAGGCACCATCAACGTAATCCATGGAGTCTTTGAACCAGAGCGTGTATGCGAGCTCAGAGGTTCGATCAAAAAAGCAGAGCACTTGAGAAAAGTGCTAAGTGCCCAACCAGTCGTCAAAAAGGGGAGGACAGAAGCCACAAATGTCATGTCCTTTTCAGATAAAGACTTGGACAGAATATATAGCCCACACAATGATGCCTTGGTCGTCACTCTCCGAGTCAAGGATTTTGACGTCAAGCGGATTCTGATTGACCAAGGTAGTTCGTGTGAAATCATGTACTATGAAACTTTCAAGCAACTCAAGCTGCAGGACAAGGACTTAGCCCCAGCCGTGTCCCCTTTGATTGGATTCAATTCTATGCCGGAGTGGCCAGTCGGCAAAATCATCCTTCCAGTCAGAGCAGGGAGTGTGACAAAGCAAGTGGAGTTCTGGGTGTTAAAGGTTCCATCCACCTACAACATCATCTTGGGCAGAACGTGGCTGCACGCCATGCGCTCGGTAGCATCCTCCTACCACCAAGTGATGAGGTTCCCCAACGACACCGGAGTGATAGAGGAGGTTTATGGGGACCAGATTATGTCCAAGCAGTGCTTCGTTGCAACGAATGGGAGCCGCGCTGCCAAAGGATATGTTCATTCGGTCGAAGAACCAGAGAGTAATGAACTATTCGCAGATGTTGGCAAAGCGGCTAGTCAGAAGGCAGTGGAGGACTTGGTGGAGGTCAGAATAGACGAGAAGAACCCGGATAAGTTCTTCTTGCTTGGCTCGTCGTTGTCTAGCACTGAGAGGCTAGAGGTCTTGGAGTTTTTGACCTCTAATATCGAAGTGTTTGCCTGGACTCCATACGACATGCCAGGCATTGATCCCAACTTCATCTGCCACCAACTCAACGTCCACCCATCTGCCAGGCCAGTCATTCAGCGCACCCGCAGATCGGCGCTCCACCACGCCGAGATAGTGGCAGAAGAAGTGGGAAACTTGTTAGAAGCAGGGGCAATCAGAGAGGTGCACTACCCCAGGTGGATCTCCAACACGGTGGTGGTGCCAAAGAAAAATGGCAAGTGGCGCGTTTGCGTCGATTACAAAACTGTCAACAGAGCATGTCCCAAAGATAGCTTCCCCCTACCAAGGATCGACCAACTGGTGGACCTAACAGCAGGTCACAACAGGCTTAGCTTCCTTGACGCATATAGAGGCTATCACCAGATCGCAATGCATGAACCAGACCAGGAGGTCACGTCCTTCACCACTCCAAGAGGACTATACTGTTATAAGGTCATGCCCTTTGGCCTGAAGAACGCAGGGGCGACATTCCAGCGAATGGTCACCAAGATGTTTGAGCCATTGTTAGGCAAAACAATGGAGGCTTACATCGATGATATGGTGGTCAAGAGCAAGAGTGAGAGTGACCATCTCAAGGACCTAAGTGAAATGTTTGAGATCCTGAAAAAGCATAAGTTACGCCTCAACGCGTCGAAGTGTGCTTTCGGAGTAGGATCAGGTAAATTCTTAGGCTTCTTGGTGACCAACCGAGGTATAGAAGCTGACCCTTCTCAAATCAAAGCAATTCAGGAGTTAGAGAGACCTAACTCAGTAAAAGAAGTGCAGCACCTTACTGGCATGGCAGCAGCACTTAACCGATTCATCAGCCGGTCTTCAGACAGATTGCGTCCATTCTTTCAGTCATTAAAAGCTAAGTTTGAGTGGGACGAAGAATGCGACCAAGCCCTGGCGAGTCTGAAGGAATACATGTCTTCTCCACCATTACTTGTTACCCCCAAACCTGGAGAAGAACTCTTCCTCTACTTGGCAGTTTCTCAGCACGCAGTAAGTGCAGTGTTAGTTCGAGCAGAAGGAATCCAACACCTACCCATCTTCTATGTCAGCAAGACATTGCTGGGAGCGGAAACAAGGTACTTGCCTCTAGAGAAGCTAGCACTAGCATTAATGATGGCATCCAGGAAATTGGCGCACTACTTCCACGCCCATACCATTGTCGTCCTCACAGCTTTTCCATTGAAAGCTCTGTTTGAGAGGGCCAACTTTTCTGGGCGAGTTTTGAAGTGGGCAGTAGAATTGGGACAATATGATGTAAAGTTCCAACCCAGAACCGCGGTAAAGGCCCAATCTTTGGCAGACTTCGTCGCAGAATTCACTCCTGGAAGCCACCAAGTCTGCCCAATCGACCTGACTGACACAACCAAACTAGGGATGGAGATTGACGCCGGAATAGCGCAACCCCTAGTACAGGCTACTCAGTCAGCGCCCAAGGCAGACCAGAGTAGAAAAGGCGAGGAGGAATCCAACCTCACTACACCAAGTCAAGATTCATTGGCGACTAATGACTTGGGCCCATCGGAAGACAAGGGGCAAACTGCAACTATGGACTCTGAAGAAGACATTAGCAATCTGGAAGACCCCAAGGCATCGTCCGATCCCTCCACCTGTTGGAAGTTGTTCGTTGGGGAGATGTGGAAACTCTTTGTGGATGGGGCATCCAATCGACATGGAGCAGGACTTGGCATAGTCCTCATCTCTCCAGACGGCCTAGTAGTGGAGCAGGCAATCAACCTTGGCTTCCCAGCATCGAACAATGAAGCGGAGTACGAGGCGCTCCTTGCAGGGCTCAAATCAGCAGCATACATGAAGGCCACCGAACTAATGGTCTACAGCGACTCACAATTGGTAGTGAATCAAATTTCGGGCGATTATGAAGCAAAGGATGAAAGAATGGCTAAGTACCAAGACTTAGTCAGGACAGAGATCAAGAAGTTTGAAGTCGTCAGAATAGAACAAATTGGCAGGGAGGAGAATAGCAGAGCAGACGAACTAGCAGGCTTCGCCTCAATGGCAGATACCTCCATCCCCCATCCACTATTGATTGACTATCTGCCCAGACCAAGTATTGAAGACCCAGAAGCTGAAGAGGTATGTTGTGCGGAGCTAGGTCCTTCTTGGATGGACCCCATCATACTGTTCCTGAAAGACGGCACTCTTCCAGAAAATAAGAAAGAAGCAAACAGAATAAGAGCCAAGTCGCAACGATTTTGGCTCTCTCCATCCTTAGCATTATACAAAAAGTCATTTTCAGGACCTTACTTAAAGTGTGTCCACCCCAGCAAGGTAGAAGCATTCCTGTTTGAGATACACGAAGGGGTTTGTGGCAGCCATCAAGGAGGAAGGTCATTGGCATACCGAGCTATTTCACAAGGATATTGGTGGCCCTACATGCAAGCGGATTCGGAGAAGTATGTCAAGAAATGTGAAAAGTGTCAGAAGTTTGCGCATCAGATACACCAACCTGCAAGAGAACTCCTACCTCTCACTAGCCCATGGCCTTTCGCAATGTGGGGCTTGGACATAGTGGGACCGCTCCCAACAGCACCAGGCAACAGGAAGTTCTTTCTTGCGGCAACAGATTACTTCACAAAGTGGGTAGAAGCAGAAGCTTTGGCGTCAATCAAGGAAAAAGATGTGAAGAAGTTTGTCTGGCAGAACATTATTACTCGCTTCGGCATACCAAAAGCACTGATTTCAGACAACGGCACTCAGTTTGATGGCAGAATTTTCAGAGGCTTTTGCGAAGAATACAAGATAGAGTTTTACAACTCCACACCGGCATATCCCCAAGCAAATGGTCAGGCAGAGGCATCAAATAAAGTTGTCTTGGACGGATTGAAGAAAAGGTTGGAGAAAGCCAAAGGCAAGTGGGCGGAAGAACTCCCTCATGTCTTATGGACTTATCGCACCACACCGCGGCGGTCAACAGGGGAAACACCATTCTCCTTAGCATATGGCATGGAAGCAGTCATCCCCTTAGAAGTCGGCCTCCCCACAATTCGGAGTGAAAACTTTGATCCAGACCTAAATGGCGAAGCAATAGCATTGGAACTTGACTTGGCGGAAGAAAGAAGAGAAAAGGCGCTAGTGCACATCGCCTCCTATCAGCAAGAGTTGTCCAGAAAATACAACAAAACAGTACATCCAAGGCAGTTCAAGATTGGCGATTGGGTACTTCGCAAAGTAATGGGAAACACACTGGTCCCAGGTGATGGCAAGTTAGGGCCCAATTGGGAAGGTCCTTACAAAGTGGTCGGATTAGCAGGCAAAGGGGCATACCACTTGGAAGATGAGGACGGCAAAGCAATTCCTAGGCCATGGAACACTGCCAATCTCAAGATATTTTACTTTTAGCTTTTTTCTTCTTTGAGTATGTGTAATTTTTCTACTTTCTCAATAAAACAAGTCGATTCTTTTCAGTATATTTGTTTTCCATAGAAAGTAGCTTTAGTAAGGTAGTAGCATTGTAAACATAGTTGGCCGGAATACCCAACTATCAACCTTTCCTAGGTCCAGGATAAGGATCCAGACTGCAGGACGTTTGGTCGGAATAACCAAGCATTTTATTCTAAGTTGGCCGGAAAAACCAACTTAGAGGTTGGCTGGATTAAACCAACACTTAGCCAAAGTATGGGAATGGCTAAATTAACACTGAGCCAAAGTATGGGAATGGCTAAACGAGTAGTTGGCTGGATTAAACCAACTCTTTGTACTCTTCAGCCGAAGTAAGCTATATCGGCTGAAGAGTGGTTGGCTGGATTAAACCAACTCTTTGTACTCTCCAGCCGAAGTAAGTTATATCGGCTGAAGAGTGGTTGGCTGGATTAAACCAACTCTTTGTACTCTTCAGCCGAAGTAAGCTATATCGGCTGAAGAGTGGTTGGCTGGATTAAACCAACTCTTTGTACTCTTCAGCCGAAGTAAGCTATATCGGCTGAAGAGTGGTTGGCTGGATTAAACCAACTCTTTGTACTCTCCAGCCGAAGTAAGTTATATCGGCTGAAGAGTGGTTGGCTGGATTAAACCAACTCTTTGTACTCTTTAGCCGAAGTAAGATATATCGGCTGAAGAGTGGTTGGCTGGATTAAACCAACTCTTTGTACTCTCCAGCCGAAGTAAGTTATATCGGCTGAAGAGTGGTTGGCTGGATTAAACCAACTCTTGGTACTCTTTAGCCGAAGTAAGATATATCGGCTGAAGAGTGGTTGGCTGGATTAAACCAACTCTTTGTACTCTCCAGCCGAAGTAAGTTATATCGGCTGAAGAGTGATTGGCTAGTGAGTTATATAGCTAACCGAGATCACAGTTGTAATTTAGCAGATTCAAATTTGTCACATAGGCAACCAAGCAAGTTCATAACCGTAATACAAGTTATTCAAGTTCAGAACCGGAATGCAAGTCGAAAGATTTTTTCATTCAAATCAAAAGGAAGTACAAACGAGGGGCTGTAGCCCGGTTACAGACACCCAAAACCGAAATACAAGAAAGAAAAAGAAGCAAAAAATACAAGTCATCCTAGGAGTGCATCTAGTTCGGCATCGAACTCCGCTTCAGCAGCCGCCTGGAGATCGGTTTGAGGAGGGAGCCCGGTTTGAACCGTGGTATCCGCTGGGGGGGAAGAGTTAGCTGGTATCTCGTTGGTTAAATCCACGGGTGGCTCCAACCGAGCTTCTTGATTGTTTTGTTGATCAGTGACAACCGGAGTCAGAGATGGCTCCCCCTCATCATCTTCATCGTCGTCATCATCTTCATCGTCTTCTTCGTCATCAGACGCTTCAAGGAATGCCTTTTGAAGATCGTCCGCATATTGCTTAAGTGAGGCCGGAATAAAGTACGGTGGAGCGTTGTAAGCGTCGGTGTCAGGAGTGCAACCGAGCTTCTCCACCGCACTTCGCCAACCGCACTTGAAGAATAGGTCTTTTGCAGCGCCACATTGAAGGCCGTATGCAGTTTCAGCCTTCTTGAATCCTTCCTTTCTGGCCTTCTTTACTTCGGCGTTCAGTTGGGCTATCTCGGCGTCTTGTTTGGTCTGCGTCTGGGACATCTCCCTCAGGTAGTAATCTTTTACCTCGGTCACGGCCTTTTGTTTATCACTTTCAGCCGAGGTAACCAGTCCGGTGAGACGTGATACCTCGGCCTCCAGTTCGGCCGCCTTGTTCTGGGCCTGCCTTAGTTCGGTAGCATTGGCCACGGCGTCCTTCATGGCCTGCCTCGCGGTCTTGCGAAGCTCCATCACCTGCCGGTGTGCAAGTGTGGTTTTTTGAAGAGCCTGCACAAGGTACAGTGAATTTTTTAGTTGTTGACCGAAATGGAAGTTGGACAAATTTTGAAGACAGAAAGGCCAGTGTTACTTACCACGATCATTGACTTGGAAGCAGACCGGAGTGACTTTATCTCGGTATTGAGCTTCTTGGAATGGTGCTCCATGTCTTTTGGAAGGCACACACCTCTGGCCAGGTTGAAGGCCAGAAGGTGATCCTTATCTGAGACAACGGAGTCACCCTCGTCGATAGCCCGGTTGTTGAAGACTAGGGGGGGAGCCCACTGGGGATTTTCAGATCGGTTCGATGATTCCGGCTGGGGGTCCGGTTGAATAACTGCTGGTGGGTTTGGTGGCAGGACGTTCTCCTCTTCGTCGACAAGTCGTGGCCCGGTTTGTTCAGTCCGGGCACGCTTGTTTCGGCGCGAAGCAGAAGGCTGTTGGGATGGAAGAGCCACTACGGCCTCGGTTGAATGGCCGGTCTGTGGTATCTCGGCTGGGTTTGTTTCGGTGAGCATGGCCCTCATTCTGTTTTTCTTCGCCATCTCTTGTTCAGGAGTTAATCGCACAAGGACGACTTCGGGCAAGTTTGGGTCCGGTGCTGGAGGGTCCTCGAGGAGAAAATCTGTGACTTTTGCTTTTCGACGACCGGAGTATCTGTAGGTCGGCTCGAATTCAAGAAGCTTTGCCCAACTCCTTTCTTTCACCCGGAGTGCGGCACGGAGTACGGCGAGGTTGGGGTAGTTATAGTTGGAGATGAGATGAGCTTTATCTGCAAAGCAAAAGAAGACAAGTGTTAGCTCGGTTTACAGAGAAAGTAAAAGCTCAAAGGCAAGGCGAAATGGAAACCGAAGTACTTATACCGGGCTCTCCTTTCTTCCAGTTTATTCTTCGGCCTGGGATTCGGGCTTGGAAGTCCTCGAAATTCCCAGATACCCAGAAGAAGTCGTCATCATTAACGTCTTTATCCGGTGTTTGCTTTATTATTTTTTCTCTACCTCGGCGCACTCTCAGATAGTAGCACCAGCCTTGGTTTTTGGATCCTATTGAATACTGATGGAGTATCTCGGCCAGACCTAGGTTCAGACCGGTTTGTTGGTTCAGGGCATCTATACCCATTATTATTCGGTATGTGTTGGTGGATAGTTGGGTGGGGCAAAGTCTAGTCTGCCTAAGAAATTCACAGATAAGAGGCTGAACTGGAAATCTGAGTCCGGTCTCGATTATTGACTGGAGAGTAAAAGGGACGAAGCCCTCCTTGCCCCAGGGGTCTACACCTTGTTTGGCCAAAGTGAGGTTTACATCGGTTGGTATGTGGTAGTCTTTTCGGAAATCGGCTAGACCTCCAGGGGTTTCTACCAAATATCTGTACTTTCCCATTTATTTTATAAATTAAGAAATAATTTATCTCGGTTGAAGGAGCGTGCTCAGTAGTCCGGTTGGACGCACAGAGGGAGTGCCTGGACAGCCTAAGTCTGCAAAGTTGAAAAAACAAGGTGTCAAGCACAGATCAATGACCGTGCTACAGAAATAAAGCAAGAAAAGGCTGATCTTATTTCGGTTCTACAGGGTGCTAAGCTGTCTACATCGGCTTGTAAAAGGTTCTCGTTATCTCGGTTCGAAAGGTTTGTTGTTATCTCGGTTGGCACATTATTCTTGTTATCTCGGTTGGAACGTTATGTTTGTTATTTTGGTTTCACTTGAAGGGTTCCTTACTTCGGTTAAACCTCAAGGGGCAGTTTTTCGGAGTACGGTTTTGGAACTCAGGAAGCTGGCTTGGCCCCGGAGGTTTAGCTCGGTCTGGGGCCGTAATACTTATCTCATGACAGTTTGGATTTCGGCTAAGGTGAATCAGATGCTTTCTTATTAAAACTACTGTGTTATCTACAAGTGCTAGCTCGGTTTTGGTTCACCTAGACAGCACAAACAGTTTCTAGTTCGGTTGGGTGCATTTTTATGGATCAAATGATTGTTCTACCAGCAGTTCATAAAGTTCATAGTGTTTGTGTGAAGTTCTTTTCAAAAACATAGCATGCAAAGTGTTTTGAGAAAACACACAATAACATACTACTATGGATCAAACGGAAGCAAGAACAGAAAGAAATAGACAAGTTTGGGCAGCATACCTGGTGAAGGAGGAACTGAGAGTGGACGGAGCAGCAGCAGTGAAGAACACGAGCTCTTGGTATGCAAGATTGAAAAACACAAGAAGGGAGAGAGGGGATGAATAGTGTGAGAGTGATTCTGAAATGAAAGGTTGATTTTGGGTAAAGGCGTTCTTGGCGGGACTGTTCAAAAGTTGTGAAATACGAGGGCGGCGCTACAGCTGGCGAGGGCCAATCAGAGCTTGCCACGTGTCAAGGAAGGGCAATCGATTCAGTTGCTGCGGTCGAAAAGACGTTTGAGCCGGACAGGTATAGCTCGGTGCGGACTTAGCTCGGTTGGGAAAGCTAAAAGGTCTCAGTTCGGCTGGAGAGGCTAAGCAGTTGTTAGTTCGGTTGGAAAGGCTCGAAAGGTTTTAGCTCGGCTGGAGTAGCTAACGGATTTATTAGCTCGGCTGGAGATGTTAAGACTCTATCTCGGTTGTTACATGGGTAATCCCTATCATGCTTCGCAGATGGAATTAAGGGGCAATTGAGAGGGTAATTTATATTCATTATTGGGCCGAGCTAGGTGTTGGGCCGAGCTAGGTTCAAGAATGGAAGATACCCACTAAGAAAGGAGTATGGGTAGTTCGGCTGCCAAATAAGTGTGCGTACTTCGGTTGCGGCAAGTATCTAGGTAGTCCGGTTCCAGTTGGTAGATCGGTCGTAGAATTATACCGGTTCTTATATGCTAGGTCGGTTGCATGTTAACACCGGTTCGGACTTGTTAGTTCGGCTTGGCCACGTCCTAGTCCGGTTGAGCTCTCTTATGGTTAGCTCGGTTGTGCATGCGAAACCGGGGTAAGAGAAGTAAAGCGAAGTTCGGATTGTGGGTTACTTCGGTCGTAATGGAGTTCGGCCATAATGGAGCCATCTCACTTGGCTTATGCAGTGAGGGGGGTGTTGAAGATAAGCATTATCTTCCAGGAGGAGTATGATTCCTAGAAGGACTCTACGCATGGAGAAATAAGAGTCCTAGGAGGACTCTTTGCATGGAGAAGTTAGAGTCCTACTAGGATTGTGCCACTCGAAACCTATATAAGCTCACCAATATCACCTATGAAGAGGTAATGCAATTTTTGCTTCCTGAATACTCAGAGCTTTTGCCTTCTAGTCTTGCTTACTGACTTAGGCATCGGAGAGGTTTCCGGCACACCCCCGCCGGCCAGCTCACGTTTGTGTTTTCAGGTGGTGGAACGACGACGTATTGAGGAACGCAGACTTGATCAACAGGATTATACGAGAAGGTGAATCTCTTTCCCGTACAAGTATCAATTATTTTATCTTTCATCTTTTTCTCACCCCATAGTTTCAATTCAATTCACCAAAACTCATCATTATCATCAATATCAATAGGGGGTGGGTACTGTCAGATTAACTTGCTCTGATAACAAAACCTTACCATTTTTGGTGGGTTTGATTTGTATATTAAAAAAAAAAATAAATCAGAACCAAACCAAGTCTTAAGTCTCATCAAATGGGGTCGGCTATATTTAAAAAAAAACAAAACAAAACAAAACGATGGTGTTCATTCACTACAAGCCTGATTTCACTCCTCATTTATTATAAGGAAATCAGTTTCCATCCAAGTTTTATTTCTCAAACTTCTAATCATGAGGGAGGCCTCACATAAGGTTAAATGGCCTGAGAGATTCAAAGAAGTTGATAGAAAAATTTCAGTCCAATATTTACGAGCAACAATCCATTACGAACCTGATTTTGATCACACAAATTGAGTTTGTGTGTGAAATTAGAGTTTTTGATTTGTTTATTATGTTAGTGTATCTTGAATGATAATTTAAATATATATATATATATATACATAGGGTGTATTGAAAGTAAATTATAATCATAAATAATTTAATAGAGTATACTAAAAAATTGGACGTGTGATTTTTTTTATGCAAATAGATTCCCCCAAACTAGTGAGGGGATTAATTTGGAAAAATACTATTTTATCCATGTTGTGTGATTTTTTTTGGTATTACATGATTTATATATATATATATATATTAAAATAATATAGTATAAAAAAATATTTATAAAATAAAAAATTTAACATTAAAATATATAAAAACACCAGAAGGTATTTATGATATTTCATATAGTTATTCCTTTCACAAAAATATATCACAAACAAATACAAATTTTCTTAATCCCCTTACTAACAATTCTCACGCTAACAATCAGTGTGCTTGGTTTCAGTTTTCTGAAAACTGAGTTTTTTGTTTTTCGTATTTTTTGTTTTTAGTGAATATTTTTAAAATTTTAAGCATTTTTTTCAAAACTTTTTTAGATGTACCTTACTTAGATGTATCTAAAAAGTAAATATTTGTGAAAAAAATATTTTAAAAATTAATAAATACAAAAAAAAACTAAAACGTATGTGGACCGTACCATCATCGTATTGTTGAATTTGTTGAATATCCTTACTATCAGATTAGTGTGGGTGTGAATAATTTTCATTAACTGTAACCCAGTTTTTTGGAAGAGTAACTTCGTTTCAACAAATAGTGGTAGGGACATCTATATTGGTTTCATTAGTACTACTTTGTATAAGTACAGTTTTATCTTTCGGACTTTTAACTAAGGCATGCATATTAAGATTAGTTTTATACATTTATAATAAATTCAGTAAATTAAAGCAATAGAATGGGCACCACCAAGCATGTTAGTAAATGCACCAGAAATTTGGATATTTAACGTTAAAGCTTTTAGTATGTGTAGATCACGTAGACTTAAAGTAAAATTAGGGAAACAATTAAAATGGACAAGTCTTTCATGAAGACCAGATTCCATCATACCCATTAAACTGTCATAATAATTAATAAATCGAGCATCTCTTAAATATAACCAAATAGAAGAATTTCTTCCTTGAGTAGTTAATGGTTTGACTGCAACTTGTATTAAGCCTAGATGAATAAAATTATGACCAGTAGATAGATGTTTTTTGATTGACTCTTTAGTCAGTAATTGACATGTTTATTGGATTTTAGTAAAAGCGTAAACTTTTTCAACAGTTTTGACATACAAATGTATATTAAAAGATGACTTTAAAAAATTGGTTTTATAAATCTCTTTAATTGGTACTTTTTGAATATTCCAACTAAATCTATTTTCAAATCTTGAAATTTATGTTCTTCTTCATTTATGATTGTATTAGGTATAGTAGCTAAAGTTGTTGATCTGGAGCTGACAAAAAAGTTACTTCGGAATAATCGACTCATTTTCTAAATACTGTAAATTAGTTCAAGAAAATCTGAATTCTTGGTTGATTTATTATGCTTTCACATACTATGTGTTTGCACATACCTTCTCCGGGGAACCCCTAAATCTAGCAATGGCCTAACCTAATGACTTATACAGGATGCTGGACAAAAGGTAGGTGACTACAAGCAGAGTAGAAAATGAATGATAAATTGACAAGAATAAAGAAAGCTTGAAACAAATATACAAAGATAGAATAGAGAAGATGTAAACAAAAATAATTAATCAATAACCATACATCAACGAACTTGGCTCTGATACCAAAAGGTCAAGAGAGCGAAAGAGAGAAAGGAAGAGAGAGAGAGAGATGACATACAAGTTCAAATGACTAAATATAAATAGTTCAAATGACAAAATAAATACTGGAATGACAGATTGATGCAAATTAAATTACTGCAAAATAAAAATTACAATTGTTTACTGGAAATTGGGAAATGAAGCTTCAAAATACATAACTTCAAAATTCAGCTTTTTAAAATTCAAAATAAAATGTTACAGAAAGGAGATTGAAAAAGAGGTGCTTCTCAAATTTTCCAATCTGCCTTCTACTTGATTGAGGAGACTCTTTTATAATCAAAGTAGATGACTGTAAGGCTTGTGAACTGGGAATCTGACTGAAAAGCATCACATGGAGGCACATGGGTGTTGTCTGCCGCTTTCGGTGATTGACTGAAAGTTGTTTTTGCTTTTAACTGTTCTGGACTTGTCTTTGAGTGAATAGTGACTTTTTTCACTGTTCATTTACTTTCGGTGAAGAGGCGTGACTGCACAGTTGACTGATGGGGAATCAATATATATATCAGCAGCTTTTCTCAAAGTAAAGAATAGTGATTGAAGTTGATGTATATATGGAATCCAATGACTGTTTTAGGCATATGGGTCCTGAGCATCTTGAAAATGTGGACCATATGGATCATGACTAGTAGAGGCTTCTGATGAGGCGGATTCATCTGAAGCGTCTTCTTCATCTTGTGACTTGGCTTGGGCCAATAGTAGTTTTGCAATTTAAATTAATTCTTCATTATTGGTCTTGGACTTGGATGACTTGGATTTTGAAGGCCCAGAACTAGCTGTTGGGTTTCCAATTGGGCTTCCAAGTCTGACTGTTGTGAGAGGAAGGGGGCTACCCTTAGATTGATTTTAGGCTTTGATCAATCCCATTGTTGCTCTTTTCTTTTCTTTTTTAAATTTAAAGTTAAAATTTTAAATTAAATTTAGCATGGTTTGATGTTTGGTAGGGTACTTTGTCTTTAAGTTCTTGTTATAGATTCGATTTTTAGTACTTATTGGGGCAGTAATTTTTATTTTATTAGTTTAGAACAGTGTATGACATAAAGTTTACTAATTAATTCATGTTTAGTATTAGCTGTTGTGGTGATGTTAAGTTTGTTATTATTTTTCACACCAACTAAGGCCATGTTTGGTTCACAAGACTAATAGTGAGGTATTAATAATTCTATTAAATTAGCAAGGTATTCACTATCCAATTAGATTAATATGATAAATTATCTATTGGATTAATAATCCCACTCCTACCCCATTACTAATAATCCTACAAATTTGTTGGATTAATTATCCATTGGATTAATAATCCTAAACCAAAATGTTAAAACAAATATAGGATAATTGGGTCCACGGATTAATAATTCCAATCCCATGTTCTAATTCATCCAATCAAACATGCCCTAAATGTTTGTGTTTGGAAATTTAGATATTAGAAATGAATAATATTAGGGATTATGAAGAAAAATGTCATGAAATGATTCATGAAGATTTATCATCATTTGATTAGTGTATAATGTTTTACTAAGTATGTAATCTAAGATTGAAGAATTCTTATGAAACTTTTCATACTGATTCTTTCATGATGCCTAGTATTATTCGAATTTTTTTTCTTTTTTTTGGTTGGTTTTTATGTTGTCCTCATTTTCATTTTTTGTAATTTTAAAGATTAAAAATTAGAAACTGCCAAATAGTTTTTGGACAAGAGTGTGTACTAACAAAGAAAATTACCACAATTAGTTTCTTAAAAATTATTTTTTAAGGTTTGACGTGTTGAAATTTTCAAACTGGACTAAAAAGAGAAATACTATACAACATAATTTTTGTACAGTTGATTTTTGATTTTGTGTTTTTGTGAAAGTTTAATTTCAAATTAAACACGTGTCATTCATTATATAGCATGATTCAACAATACCATTTTCACTCTCGCAAACTCTAATAAAAAGCACCATCTGAAAAAAAAAATAAAAAAAAATAAAATACTATAAACAAAGTAAAATATTACTATATATATATAGTAGTTGACCCATGCAATGAATGGGTTAATTTTTTTTCTTTTCAAAATAATATTTTATAAAATAAAATAAAATAATTTATATATGTCCATATATAAATTAGTTTTAGAAATATGTTGTAATGTATGCATTACAAAATAATAATATATATCTATGTATTTAATGAATTATTTAAAAAAATATATTATGAAATTCTGTTAAACTATGAAAGTGTAATTTATATATATATATGATACTTTTGTACTTAATTTCAATATAATAAAATAAATATTCATTTTAATATTAAAAGTAACGGCTAAATTGGAGAAAAAAAAGTTATTTAAAATTAAAGAATAATTCTAATTATTTATTTTGATAATCTTAACCTTATCGTTTAAAAGTGTTATTTAAACACACACACACACACATATATATATATATATAATAATTTTATTTCAATTATTTATGTGTATTTTAATAATCTTAACTTTATCGTGCTATAAAAGTGTAAGTGAAATAAATATATAATGATATTAATTTACAACATAGTAAAATAAACACTCAATTTGACATTAATAATAATAGTTAAATTGAAAAGAAAAATAGTAACATACAATTAAAAGTGATTTTAATTATTTATTTTTTTTATTCAGTTGAAAATAATTTAAAAAAAGTAGGAATGGAAGTGAAAAAAAAATTATTTTTAAAAATTAAATATAAGTATGTTGTGGTTAGATTAAGAAAAAAAATAGATAAATTAATTACGTTGAGTATTGATTTTTTTTAAATATCTATTTTAAAACTATTTGTACATATTATATATATGATTATATATGTGTCTATAAAGTTTAAATTAAATATAAAATTTTCCTAGTAAACAACTTCATGTTAAATAGGAGACTCATAATAAAATATAAATAAGATAGACAAAAAAAATAAAAAATATACTAACTTTAATATAAAATTTGAATACTTGAATAAAAGTGAAAAAGTAAGAAAATTAATTCGTAAAGTATTTTTTATTATATATAATTTTTTTTAAAATTTTTATTTATAGATAGTTTAGATTAAGTAGAAATCTTTTAAATATTAAATTTTAGAAATACTTAAGTATAAGTGTATGTTATGTAGCACTTTAAAAAAAAATAATAATAAAAAAAAGAACAAAAGCGAGATATGCGAGAAAATTTTTGAAGGTAAACACTACTTTTATATATATAAAAAATTAAATATAAATTAATATTAAGATATCAATGAGATAGGTAAAAAATAAAAAATATAAAAGAAAAAGAGTCCATACAAAAAAAAAAAAGTACAGAAGAGAGATATGCCACATAGAAGAGAGAAAAATTTTGAGAGTAAACACTATATATATATAAAATTAAATATAAATTAATATTAAGATATCAATGAGATAGGCAAAAAATATAAAATATAAAATAAAAAGTATCAATACAAAATTAGTTATTATAATTGAGATTGAGTTTGTATAGAACTTTATATGTAAATTAAAAAATCATGCTGATGTGGCTTTTTTAGAAGAAAAAAAAACCCTTATAATATACCACATAAGCATGAAAAAAACAATATTTTTAATAATATATATATATATATATGTATGTGTGTGTGTGTTAGAATATTTATAATTCACATAAATAAAAGTAAAATATTTATTATATATATTAGAGTCTTCTTTACTAGACCCATGGTCTTATGTTTGAGTCTCATTCTCTTTTTATTATTATTATTTGTTTGGGGATAAGAAAAAACTTCAAAACCCCACCAAAATTGTTCACTTACTATAATAGTATGAATAAATCGATTATATAATAGGATCAGATATTGTATAATTGGATATATACGATAAGATTATAAAGAATAAGTTATACCATGAGACTAATAGATATATTACGAATAATTAGATAGTGAAAGTGACATATTATATTTGATTTGAATAACTATAAAGATAGAATCTATATATTATATAAGAAAAATGATATTTTTAGTAAGGAGTCTTGTGAGAGTTTTAATATTTCAAACTACTTTTCTTATTTTTTTAATTTTAAATAATTAAAAAAATCTCTATTAACTAACTTTTATTTGATAATCTCACATCGAAAAAAGAAAGAAAAAAATGAGTTATTTTACTCATATAAAGTGAATCTTATACTCTCATCCCATTTAATATGGTAGTATTGTGCATATTTCAATTCAATATAATTTAAATTTTAAAAATTTTAATTAATTAATTATGACCTAACCGATTAGGTTAAATCATTTTTTATTTGATTAATTTGTTGGTTTAACCGTGATTTTAATGGTTTTTATCAAAATATATTGATTAGATTTGTTTGATTCAAAACAAACTAAAGATTGATCTGATTGAAGATTAAAAGACTGAGATTGCTTGATTAGAAATAAACTTTCCATTCAAATAATTGTTAACTTTTATTTTATAATCTCATATCGGAAAAAGAAAAAAATTGAGTTGTTTTACTTATATAAAATGAATTTTAATAGTGTAGTATTGTATATACTTCAATTAAAGACAGTTTAAATTTTAAAATTAAAATAATATTTAAAAGTTTTAATTAATTAATTTTTGTATAAGTTGGTTGGTCATTTGACCTAACCGATTAGGCTGAACTATTTTGGGTTTGACTGATTCTCCGGTTTCATCGCGACTTTTCATATTGATCTTATTAATTTTAAACAATTAAAAAAAATTTGTATTGGCTAACTTTCATTTAACCATATAAAAATAAAACTCTAATTAGTTTATGATTTATTTTATAATCTCACATTGGGAGAAGAAGAAAAAGCAAAGTTTGTTTCATTATCTATCTATATATTATATAAGGAAAATGAATTTTTTAGGGAGAAACCTTCTAGGAGCTCCAAACCCTTATTCTAAAATTATTAAATTTTCTTAATTTTAAACAATTAAAAAATTTCTCGGTAGACTCGACTTTCTTCGCGCGTCCCCCTTTCGGAGAGGCGCGAATTGGTCTTACTACAGTTCGGACTCCTGTCACGGTTCTGAATCTAATCTCACAAAGTACAATGTGAGACTGATAAACACCAAAGAGTCTAATCCGGCAAATCATTTTGGAAAATTGATTTTAGATCAAATAATGTCAAAACTGGACTACTTTGCCGAATTACAGAGTTGTCACCTAAATATTTTATTTTTTGAAAATTTAGGAAACCCTGACTCGTGCCAAAGGCCACGTGTCCGTCATCACCAAAGTTGCCTCGGCTCGGGCACTTGGATATGAGAGGGGAAGGTCCTGAAATGAGCGCCCACGCTCGTCCGATCAAAGGATCGGCTTCTACTAAACATGATATGTTATTTTATAAATACATGTGTTCTTATTCTGATTATTAGCTAACTTTACTATGTGGCGCACACATACAAGTATAGACCCAATCACGAGAATTGGAACAAATCGACTCATGTTTGTTTTCGAAAATGGTTTGAAAGTGCCACTTGCAAGTGGGCTAAAGCGCGGATTTGCCACCCTCAAGTGGGCTTAAAACATGATGATTTGCCACTTCGCAAAGTGGGCTTAAAACATTTATCGAGTTGTTCCAATTCAGGCAACAAAACCTCCACCCACAGGCATTCATACAGTTAAGCATTTAAGCAAATAGTCTCATGGCAAGCATGCTACCATGGCAACACTCACACTCATGCAAGTATGCTAAAGCGTAACACTTACAGTGTACTCCGAGTCAAAACAAAATATAGTTAGAAACAATGCATGATCCTAACTATATTAAGATGCTTAATGCAACACATGCAATATGCAATTAAATAGGCTCGGCTACTAATATGACATATGAATGCAACATTTCATACACGTATTCAAATAAGTATTGACATACGATGCAGTTTGAATGATGCGCCGAGCTTGGTGCATGCAAAACAAATAAATGATGCAAACATGCAAAGCATAAGGTATGCTAATCAAAACGTGCCCTAAAACTAACCATCGAAAGCGGTTAAGTAAAAGGAAGAAAGAAGTGGGGTTGGAAGACATGCACACACATACACGCACCATTATTACAACATTGCGCCCTCGCGAAGGAAGGTCCAAATGAATAAGCTAAGTTACTCTAAGCTAAGCTAATCTAACTAATCTAATTAAACTAATTAGACTAATTATTACACAACCGAATTGAATAACTAGTAAACTACTTACTAATTATTACAACACTTTACTAATTAGCACACTAATTAATTAAATTACAAATTCATGCTAACTAACAAATAAAGCTTTAAAGAATGTTGCCTCAGCTCTGCTCTAGGAAGTAGACATGCATGCATTCGGTTTCTCGCCCCGAAAAGCCTTCCGGTTTGCTTCTGAGAGGCTCTGTTTGCAGGGTGTCTCCAAGAAATTTCTGCACCATTTTACCAAATCAATGTTGGGGAGTGCACCAGTGGCCTATCGGCCATGAGAAGCTGTTGCCGGCCAAAGATGTGCACTGCTGGCCAAGGATGAAGCAGTGCCGGCCATCAGTGAAGCACTGCCGGCTACTGGTGTGCTGCATCACTATTCTGTAACAGACCTCAAACCAGAGGAAAATGGAGGGTCTCCCAAGGGTATATTTGTACTGTGCCATTCCTTATTATCTCAAAATATCAAAGGAGTTTCACTATTGAATCCAAGACCATCAATCAAGCATTTTGAATGCATGATGGTCAAAGATCTAACTTGTACACATTCAATAAATGCACAAAACAAGACTCTAGGACCACTACTCTATCATGCATGATCAAGGGTGATGGAGACAAAGGAAGATTGGCTCATTTTCATCACTTTGAGTATGAAATGGACCAATCTACCTTGTGTTCAATATAACGTTCGATTGAACACAATGCAATGCAAACAACATGCTTATCTTGGCCTTGTTTTACTTGATTCAATTCTTGTTTACACATTTTAAGATTACCAATCCATTCTTTAGCTGGTTAAGTCCAAGTGATTGTCCTCTAATGAGAGAGAGGGCTAACCAAAGGATGGTTTAAGACATGAGAGAGATCATGCCTTTGACTAGTAGAAATCCTCAAAAGAAAATTAAAGCCATTGAGCACAAGCTCTATCTCATGCTTAAACACAAGCTTAAGGCCAACCAACCCTCAAAGCAAATAGAAAAATGAAGAAATGAGGGAGGTTGCAGAATTTCAGTGCTGAAATGGCATGAAACACAAGACTATAACATGCAAACAACTCATGTACAACATGTTAGAGACTTAAGCATTAAAACTAGTGAATGACACAACACTAGAGGCATGCAATACAATGCTTCAAAGGGACCAACAGTCCAAAATAGTCCTAAAACACCCTAAATAGAGTTCTAAAACATGCTTGAAATGAGCTAAGAATAGCTATATTAAGAGGCCAAAACAATAGCACATGTTAGGCAATTTAGCACAATTGCACTACAAGCATATAAAGCGAAGCTCATGTGATCAAACCAACTCAAAATAGAGTTTAATCATGCCAAATCATTGACCTAAACATGTTGAGACTTAGGCACAAAAGGCAAGAAAAACACGCTCACATATTGGCTTACAAACAAGACACAAAGCACAACTCTCTAAAGTAATGAAAGAGTGAGATATGTGAGAGTGTAACAGTAATATATGCTATGAAATCACATGCAAAATGATGCTATATCATGCAAACATCATAAGCAAAGCATGGTAGAGGCCTTAAAACTCAAAGCTAGTAAAGGCCATTTACACTATAGCTATACAAAGCAAAGCACATATGACCAAGACCATCCAAAACAGAGTTAAAGCATGCTAAATCAGTAGCAAAAATGTGTTGGAGTTAAGCTAACGCAATCTAGAATGATAGGCTAACTCATTAGGCATGCTAGGCTGGTGAGCAAAATTACACTACAAGTGTAAGAAGCAACAAGAGGTGCTCCAACCAGCCAAAAACAAAGTTATAACATGTCAAAATAGAGCGTAAAACATGCTTGAATTAAGCCACAAAAAGGTAGAAAAGCATACTCAACTATTAGGCCATCTATACATACAAACAAGATACAAGGAGGGGAGGCCACCCCCTCCTATTTTGGACCTCAAAACCAAGTTTCTACCATTGAAAAACCTCTGATTTTCAGTGGTAGAAAGGCCAAACAAAGGGTGTTTCAAAAGCTTTGAAAGATGGCTCAAAAGGCTTTACAAGCCAAAGAGCAAATGGAGGAAATCACCCCCTAACCACACAAGGCTTAAACCAACATTTTAAGACCTTAAAAATAGAACTTTTTAGATGCCAAAACCAGCATTGAAATGGTGGAAAAAGATGGCAAAGCAAGTATGAAAAACAAGCTTAAGAGGAGAGAGTTATACCTCTTGAAGGGGAGAGTGATTCTTGGCACCAATTCAAGCCACAAGCTCTTAAGGAGCTCCACGATAGCTTCAAGCAACTTCAGTCCAAAGATGAACCACTTTGGTCAAGGATGTATAGGCTAAAGTTTGATGTATACAAGCTTCTAAGCACCAAAGCTCAAGAGAGAGAGAAATCTAAAGAGAGAGGATTGTAGAGAGAGAGGTTCTAGAGAGAGAGGCTCCCAAACTTTTACTCCTAAAATGTTTTCTAACCTTCAAAACCATAGAGAAGGCTCTCTATATATAGAAGAATGCAAGCCTTGGTCAAAAATATCCCAAGGGGGATAGTTGGAACAGCTGGAACAAAAATATCTGCCAAAAATTGACTTTCTGCATCAATGGCCGGCAAGCCATCATTGATGGCCGGCACATGGTCATTGTTGGCCGGCAAGAACCACCCTTGGATGGCAGGGGGCTGGCATAGGCCATTCATGGCCGGCACATGGCCAGAAAATCCCATTCATGGCCAAAAACTTCCACCTCTGGTTGGCTAAAAAAATCTGCTTTTGGGGCCCAACTTCAACTGGACATATCTCCCTCATCTGGATACCTTTGCAGGTCATTCTTGAGCCTAAATTGAAGTCCTGGAAGTCTTCTTTCCAATTGTGGCTGCCTCACATCAAAATTCCAACTGTGAAAAATGTTATGCTCATTTGAGTGAAGACTGCTCAGTTTCAATCCTACCTAGATTCATGCCAAACTTCTCCCAAACTAGTTTTCTTCTCTCCTTTCCTCTTTTTTTCAACTCCAAAGCCCTAAATAAGGTGTTTTAAAAGATTTTCCAAAGAGTTCACCTCTTTTTCATTCATTTCCACTTTGTCCTTACTCAGTTTACCGAAAAGCGCAATATTTAACAAAATGCGAGCGTCGGAACATTATAGGAACTCTTTCAAAAACTATTTTGAAAGAGAGGGTTTTAAGGTCTAAAATCTTTTGGTCAAAATCATTTTGGTCCAAAAAGGGGTGTGAAGTTGGGATTTGAAGCTTCTCTTGCCGAAGAAATCGAACCTTTACACTGCACATCTTTCATCACCGAGTAAACAATCAGTAGCGCCCAAGTCTTAAGGGCGGTAAAAAATGGGGTGTCTACAGTTACCTCTCTTTGACAGAACTTAGAGTCATGAAATGACATGAGTGAATGTCAAAGCCCAGAGATGACCCATTTTTGACAAGGCCGAAGACTTGGACAAACAAATAAATTACAGATGCGGAAATAGATGGTTGCGCCTGCAGGCTGCCTACGTATTCCTTTGCAAGGAATCAAACTAGCGTAGTTCAAGGGCAGGATGCAAAATGATACACAATACAACAAAACAGTGTAAATGATATACAATGTAACGAAACAATGCAAATGACATGCAATGTAATTGAAATAATCAAACCACAAGCAGTGCAAACCACACAAATACCATAAAGGGATGGAGATGCAAAATCAAACTACGTTTAACACAGAAAAGGTGCCGGAATCCTCAAACCACAATTCTCTTAGTGGAATAGGCATATGCACATGCAGAACTGTGTGTTGCGCAGAAAGAATACAAGTAATTGGGTGGGATGATATAAGTGAGGAATGATCTGCTGAGGAAAGATCGTGATCTTAAATGCTGAATGTAACAAAACAAAGTACGATGTAATGGATGCAATGGATGAAGTGAATAAGGAGCGCGGCCAAACCACATTTTACCTAGAAAAGGTATGGACAAAAAACAGACCACGTCTAACACAAAAGATGCCGACACCCTCAGACCACAATTCTTTTCGTGGAATAGGCGTGTACACATTATCACAGAATCATACTTCAACAAAGGAAATGTATGAGCACATGCCAGACTAAGCTTAACATGTAAATGATGCAGGAGATAAAATGGATAATGTTGTAGATGTAACAGATAGTGCAGTAGATGCAAAAGAGTGACATACTCCAACCACGCTGGAATCGTGAGAGGAGGAAGAACAAATCCCAAACACACTGAAATCGTGTGAGGAAAGGAACACTCAAACCAAGCTGAAGTCGTGAGAAGAGATCCGAAAATCACCAATCAGGAGCATGCTCGACGCATCTTGAGATAAATTCCAAACATGCTGAAATCGTGAGAGGAAACGGAGCACTCTAACCACGCTGAAATCGTGAGAAGAGGTTTAAAAACTACCAATCAGGAGCGCGCTCGATGCATCCTGAGTTAAATTCCAAACACGCTGAAATCGTGAGAGGAAACGGACACTCTAACCAAGCTGAAATTGTGAGAAGAGGTCCGAAAACAACCAATCAGGAGCGTGCTTGACGCATTCTGAGATAAATTCCAAACACGCTGAAATCGTGAGAGGAAACGGACACTCTAACCACGCTGAAATCATGAGAAGAGGTCTGAAAACAACCAATCAGGAGCGCGCTCGACGCATCCTGAGATAAATTCCAAACACGCTGAAATCGTATGAGGAAAGGGACACTCTAACCAAGCTGAAATCGTGAGAAGAGGTCCGAAAACAACCAATCAAGAGCGCGCTCGACGCATCCTGAGATAAATTCCAAACACGCTGAAATCGTGAGAGAAAAGGGACAATCTAACCACACTGAAATCGTGAGAAGAGGTCCGAAAACAACCAATCAGGAGCGCGCTCGACGCATCCTGAGATAAATTTCAAACACGCTGAAATCGTGTGAGGAAAGGGACACTCTAACCACGCCAAAATCGTGAGAAGAGGTCCGAAAACAACCAATCAGGAGCGTGTTCGACGTATCCTGAGATAAATTCCAAACACGCTAAAATTGTGTAAGGAATGAGATACTCTAACCACGCTGAAATTGTGAGAAAAGGTCGGAAAACAACCAATCAGGAGCGTGCTCGACGCATCCTGAGATAAGCCCCGGGAGACAACGATTCTAAACACTGCTCAGCGTAAAAGGATAAACGATACAAGATAGCACAAGATACAAATAAATGCAACAAGTGTGATGATATGATACATGTTACTAGCAATGTATGATGTTTAGGGAATGCAATAAACAAACAAAGTGGCGCTTTTAGAAAAGCACCTCATGGAGTGAGTGGCGACGAACCGCTCTACTTTGACGGGGATCTCCCCTTGTGTTCTTCGAAGTCTTACCTTCAACTTACAGTACAAAGGTCTTGAAATGCTGACAAGGATTCTTCGTGTAAAAGCCATGGATGCCGCTTTTCTTCCTGATCATATTCACAACTTTCCCTATTCTCCAACAGGGTGACAGACGAGGTTGGTTCAGTATCCAGAATTGAGGTGCATACCCGCTACCTCAACCTATGGGGCTGCCATACAGATTTCAAGCCGAGGATACACTCCTGGGTATTTAAACCAGACTTTAGTCTCGGAAATTCCAAACTTTTGTGTTCTAGGCATCGCCATTCGAACTCTAGTTTCCACCATCGCAGTTGGTCTCCTAGGAACTCATTGCAAACATAGCCAAGATGCCTCTGGCAGGGAATGATCTTCGGGGATAGCACTTTGATTGCCATTCTGGCTCGAAGCAGACTTGATCTTGAGCTTGAAGTAGAGGCACACTCATACTTTGGAGCATTGACAAGGCTTGAGGAGGTGCATATGGAATGCAATCTCGGAACTTTGCTAAAGGTGAAACAAACTCAGATGTTCCAAATTTTCCCTATTTTCTTTTGCTTTGCAGTTTGGAACCCATGTAGCTTCAGATAGGTCCTCGTTCTATTGTTCTCATATGACCTGGGTTGAACCCTACAGTTTTATGAAAGAACAAATCCTGTTTTGCACATATGTGGAGAACGACACAGCACTCTGAGCAAAAAAAGATTTATTTTTGAAATTGAAATTGAGAAAAAGTTTTTGACCGGGTATTAAGCCTACGACCGACCACAGTCAAAACGACTCAACAAAGGAAAACAAAGGTAAAACAACCTAAACACATCTATTGACACTCGAAACGACTCGAAATAAGAATCGAGACAAACAAAAACACACACACAACACTCAGATGTGTACCACAGTAGGAGACCTCTCAGTTCACGAGGAACCTGTTTCTTCGGGTATTGTTTCCCACCCTTTCTTATTTGTGATTCTCACATCAATTTGGCACTCTGTCTCTTGTTTTTTGAAAAAGCCATTTTCTCACTTTTCTTTCAGCGCACATCTCTCTATTTTTCAATCTCTCTTATTTTTTTATCCCTTTCCTGGGTGGTTGATAGATAAATAGGAAGTTGCGGGCTCTTGCCCCTAGTATTATACTAGATTCTCATTCTTCCGCTCACAATAGTGAGCTTTCCTACAGAGGGGTTGTGATGCGACAGGATGCGCAACAGATCTGCAAATGACATTAGTTGATGATGCCTTTGGCCAGTATGGATGTGATTAGACCTGTCCAGATGAGGGAGTGGAATATCCTGCTCCCTTCTAACTTGTGCTTCGCACTTGGCTTGATACCTCATTGTTTGGAGGATGAGAGCTTTTAGCCTTCTGCTGTTAGCTTCAGTTGTGCCCTTTCCAGCAAATATGGTGCCTTTTCCGACAAATATGGCGCCCTTTCCAGCAAGTATGTTGACAAGGGGGAAAAAACAAAAACTTGACTCGACTGTGCCCGTAGTTCATCATTTTGACCATTTTTTGTTCTTTGGCTTCCTGCTAAAACAATTTTAATCAATATGAGAGTTAGATTAACATACTTGTTCGATTTTCTGATTCGAAATCATGCAAGTCAAGTTGTGAGCACTGAAAATTTTCCTTTCTTTGGGTCCAAGAAATGGTCTAATTTTGGAAAAATGGAATAATTTTCAAGAGAATTAGTCAACCTCACTAAAAATTCCCAAAAGCTGTTTTTGCAAATGGCCACTACTCGACCAACATGGAATCTTCTCTTGAGATGCACAACGTCAGATCTGAACTTGATTTGTCTAGTAGTTGAATCTTTTTAATGGAATAGGTCAGTCTGATTTTGAATGAAGACAAGCCAATTTGGACCTAGATAAGATAGCCGAGTTTGAACAAGGATAAACCAACCAACATGGATGAGCCAAGCAGACTGAAAATGATTGGGGCCGAACTTCAGGATGAAGTTGCCTACGTATCCCAAAGATGGGAATCAAGCCTGATGTAGTTCCGGGTTGAGGTTTACTCGGGTGTTAGCACTCTCCTTTTGTGCCTAACTTTTGCCAAGGCTGCCCTTCCAGGTTTTCAACCTTGCGAGCTCTGTTTTTCTTTTTTTTTTCTTTTTTTTTTTTTCATTTTTCTTCATTTCATTTCTTTTTCTTCATTTTTTCTTTTCATTTCTTCATTTTTTCTTTTCATTTCTTTGCTCTAACTTTTGCCTGGGTCGCTCTTCCGGGTTTTCGGACCAACAAGCCTCTCAAGGATAAAAAAGTTTAATTTGGTCCATGTTAAATGGTTTTGAGTTCTCGAAGCCATCTGAATCTAGGAGAATGGCTGCTATTCGCTGATGATGTAGAAGTCAATCCAATGGGGGCTGAATTTTCCCCTAGTGTTATGGATATGAACTCGGTTGTCCTTTAGCAATACTTTCTTCTTCCAACTACTGGAATTGGCTTTCTTGCCAGTCTTCATTGGTTTGCGGAATGACCCATCTGTTGAATCTTTGAGCACATTTGACATTTTTTTTGCCCCTAGTTCAAGGGCTACTTCTGATCTAGCTTTGTAAGCTTCCTTTGATGACATCTGACCTTCTTGATCTGACCTTCTTGCCCCTAGTTCAAGAGCTGCTTCAAATCTAGCCTGGCGAGCCTCATTTGATGTCACACGACCTTATTGTCCCTAGTTCACGAGCTACTTCAAATCTGGCCATACAAGCCTCACATTGTGGTTGACCGTTGGACATTCTGAATCGAAGTTCAAGGTTTGAAAGCAAAAGGGGTCGAGTCTCGAGGCCGAGAGCGATCCTATGCTGCACAATCTCAAGATCAATTCCATACATGTCTTCGCAGGACTATGCAAAACATTTTTTAAAATCTTTTAATAAAGCGACTAGTCGCTCAGACCGAAGACAATGTAGAACCAATCTAGACTAAGCCAGGATCCTTCTCAGTATTCACATTAACAAACATGATCTCATTCATTAAGGGCTTAGCTTGCCTCTCTTTCTCTCAGTTGATCAAATTTTTACAAATCCCGAGGAATTCCTTCCTCTTTGTTTTCATCACAGTGTTCAAAAAGTTTTGAAAAACTTAGGTCAATGCAATGATTTCAAGGCACAGAAAATTAGGTGAAAAGCACTGCCGTTTTATTTAGATCTTCTGGCACAATTGGCTTCATGGCAGAAACAGACTCAAAAGAAAGAGTGTAATAGACAAACACAAAACAAGATAGTGATGTTCGAGGTAACACCCCCGAAATCACCTGACTCTGACATAACAGGACTAACTTGATACAACAAGACAGACTCAAAATAACACGACAACACTAACCTAATACCCAAGTCAGGAAGTAAAGTAAACAGCATTCGCAAATGCTCAAAATAGTGCGTGCCATCCCCATATCTGGAGTAAAATGAGCGCCATCGGCAGGTGGTTCATCCCCTGATCACATAATCACATTATCCCCAAAGTTCACTAATCCAGTACCGATAGACTTTGCAGGACCTGGTGCGACGATGACCTCTTTATCAATCAGATCTTGTATTTCATGGCGAAGACGAAAACACATGTTAGTGTCATGGCCGGCTTGTTGATGGAAGGCACAGTACTTGGCAGCATCATGCTTAGCCAGAAGGGGATTTAGGAGAGGCCGAGGCTCAAGGGGTTTGAGATGGCCTTGTCTTATAAGGATTTGGAGAGCTTTGGACAAAGTCATGTGGGGGGGATTAAAGACCCTTTGGCCTCGGGGTGGGTACTTTACAGGTTGCGGAGTAGTTCCGGATGTGCCAGCAAAGGGATTGGCAAGTGCTGACTGGGTTTGATGATCTCTTCCAAGTGTAGGATCAGAGCTGAAGGGGATGTTTCTGGTATGGCAGCCCTTCTCCCGGCTTGCCCCTTCATTCAGACTACTCTCATTCTGAATAGCAAAAGTGTCATCCATAGTCTTTGCAACAGCTGCAAGCACCTGCTGTTTGTTCAACCCTTCAACTTTCAAAGCCTTAACAGCCCACTGAAGGTGTTTAAAGGGACCAATGCCTGCCCCTACCTTGTTCTTACCACTTGCCTTCACTTTGCCAAGGGATTGGCCGTCTTCCAATGCAGCCTGTCCTAAGATTGGGGAGCCTTTTGGCGTGAAATTTCTAGCATGTGATGTGGTCAATGACGGAGCCAATATCCCAAAGGCCAAATCTGCCACAGTTCTCTGAAGATCTTCAATCATTCTCATCAACTTAGAAGTAGTGGGTTCACGGGTTTGAGATGATTGGGGTTCAAGTGCATCCATCATGCATAAGTCCATGTTTTTTGGAATAAACACCTCAGGCTTGGGTAGATGGGCCGGGGTGATGTATATACTGGGGTTGTAGGCGGATGAGAGTGTATGGATTAAATTAAGATGTAAAGGTGATGGGTCAGTACTAGCCCGAGGTGCTTTTGGTGGAGCTATGGTCTCTTCGTCAATAAGATCCTGAATCTTATGACGGAGGCGAATGCAACGGTTCATATCATGACCGTGCTATTGATGATAGGCACAATATTTAGCTGGGTCATATCTTGGTGGAAGAGGATTTGGAAAAGGTTGAGGTTCTGGGAGCTCTAGGTATCCTTTTTCTCGCAGCATTTTCAAAGCTTGAGAGAGACTCATGTAAAGAGGATGGAAATTTCAGGCTTGGGGCCGAGTTGAAGTAGTTGGTTTTTGGCCATTGAGGAAAGTGGTGATAGTGTCTACTTCTGAGCATTTCGCAGCTGTGCTATCATCAGTAGTAGCATTGAAACTGCGAACAACATTCTTCTTCACAGGCTCATTATCTTCCACAAAGATCCCTTGTTTTAGGGCATCTTCGATTTGAACCCCCATTTCATGAAGGTCTGGGAAGGTAAACAGAGGTAGGATGATCATCTTTTGCAGCAACTTGCTATGCAGATTCCGAACAATCATCCTGATCTGATCTTTATCGGAAGGCCTTGTAGTCACCATCGAGGCTTTTGCTCTCCATCTCGTCACGAACTCTGAGAAACTCTCATTTGGCTCTTGGCGGGTGACTTCGAGATCACAAGTTGTGACCTCGATCTGTGTGTTGTAGGAGTATTGAGCAATAAAGGCCTCAGCCAGCTCTTCCCAGTTTTGTTTCACAGAGTCCTCTAATTTAGCATACCAGATTACGGCTATCCCAGACATGGTTCGGCTGAATAGTGACAACTTTTGGGCTGGGGTCAAACCCATTGGCCTCAGGATATCAGAAAACAGGCAGAGATGCACCCTTGGGTCTCCAGAGCCATCGAAGCGGTCGATATGCGGCATTTTAAACTGCTCCGGTAAGGTAACTGTAGATTCAGTATACCCGTCCTCTAAATTCGGGATGGAGTTCACTCCTTGTGCTCGTTTGAATAACTTCTCCAGTTTATTGACCTTAAGTACAGTTGGGTCAACCTCAAATTCAAATGGAGCTTTGATTTGATAGACAGGAGCTTTAGAGACCTGTTCTGGGATTGGCTCCGCCGAATTGCCCTGAGTCTCTTGGACATTAACAGTACGGGTAGTGGCTTTAGGTGTCGGGTTACCCGTGGGAGGTGCATGAGATGCAGAAGCCACAGCCGGTTGTGGCTGTTGTTGTTGCAGCCGGGTTATCACTTCGGCTTGATGAGCCGTGACTTCAGCCTGACGGACTGCGTCCTGCTGCAATGCCTCGATTGTCTGTTACAGATGTTGTATCTGTTCTTCTACACTGGCTGGGGGATATTGAGCCATGGGAATGGGTGATTGATCTCGTGCTGAGCTGAATGCAGACAACTGTTCCCAAACCAGACTAAACCTGGGTGAACTGAGGGGTGACTGTTGTAGAAACTACACTGGTGAATTCTGCCTGAACCTCCTTCGTCTTGTAACCGGTGGGGGTGAGGTAAACACAGATTACTTCTGAACCAATTCCGACCTGACAAAGTCTATCAATATAAGTCCAGAGTACCTGGGGGACATTGGAGCCTTCTGAAGCTATGGTTCCAAGACTACCTTGCAAAAGAGAAAACAGACAGCATCTCAGCCTGATTTCACCAGAACAGATATGAGTATAGCTGAATGATTGTGCTCTTTATTGAATCCTGCCCCAAAATAGATACCAACTTGGCAACTGATATGCACATCCCTATACAGTTTCACTGTAAAGCTCATACCAGTTACATACTAGTTAATTGAGAGCCAAAACACCCCTATGATGGGGTAGGGTTACCCTGTCCTAGTTTCGTCAAGAGCTAGGGTTTCGTTATGCACGCATGCGGTTTCATACAATCCTGCATTTGGGTGAGCAACCTGTCTTAGTTTGGAACAGTCTCTATGGCTTCCGATATGCAACTAGGTCAAATGGTCAAAAAGGGTGCCTCAGCAAGACCACCTAATATACCTCTCGCTTCTAATACCAAGAAGTGAAAGGAGGATCAAATGGTATAGCGGTGATCCAGATCTAAGGTTTGTGTTCCTATTGTGGCAGAGCCCGCAACCGGTCAGCCTTATGGCATGCTTTTCCAAGCAAGCCTCTGGCAAACCATTCAGGAATAGCAGATGGCAAACACTGTGACTTAGGCGCACCTATGCAAATACAATGCAAAGAAACACACAAATGTAGATAAAAAAAATATCATGAGTTCGAGTCAAGTTCTCTAAATCCCCAGCAGAGTCGCCAAAAACTGTAGACTCGACTTTTTTCGCGCGCCCCCCTTTCAGAGAGGCGTGAATTGGTCTTACTACAGTTCAGACTCCTGTCACGGTTCTGAATCTAATCTCACAAAGTGCAATGTGAGATTGATAAACACCAAAGAGTCCAACTCGGCAAATCATTTTGGAAAATTGATTTTAGATCAAATAATGCCAAAACTGGACTGCTGTGCCAGATTACAGAGTCGACACCTAAATATTTTATTTTTGAAAAATTTAGGAAACCCTGACTCGTGCCAAAGGCCACGTGTCCGTCATCACCAAAGTTGCCTCGGCTCGGGAACTTGGGTACGAGAGGGGAAGGTCCTTAAATAAGCACCCCCGCTCGCCCGATCAAAGGATCGGCCTCTATTAAACATGATATGTTATTTTATAAACACATGTATTCTTATTCTGATTATTAGCTAACTTTACTATGTGGCGCACACATACAACTATAGACTCAATCACGAAAATTGGAACAAATCTACTCATGTTTGTTTTTGAAAATGGTTTGAAAGTGCCACTCGCAAGTGGGCTAAAGCGCGGATTTGCCACCCTTAAGTGGGCTTAAAACATGATGATTTGCCACTTTGCAAAGTGGGCTTAAAACATTCATCGAGTTGTTCCAATTCAGGCAACAAAACCTCCACCCACAGGCATTCATGCAGTTAAGCATTTAAGCAAATAGTCTCATGGCAAGCATGCTAACATGGCAACACTCACACTTATGCAAGTATGCTAAAGCGTAACACTTACAGTGTATTCCGAGCCAGAACAAAAGATAGTTAGAAACAATGCATGATCCTAACTATATTAAGATGTTTAATGCAATACATGCAATATGTAATTAAATAGGCTCGGCTACTAATATGGCATATGAATGCAACATTTCATACACGTATTCAAATAAGTATTGAAATACGATGCAGTTTGAATGATGTGCCAAGCTCGGTGCATGCAAAACAAATGAATGATGCAAACATGCAAAGCATAAGGTATGCTAATCAAAATATGCCCTCAAACTAACCATTGAAAGCGGTTAAGTAAAAGGGAGAAAGAAGTGGGGTTGGAAGACATGCACACACATACACGCACCCTTATTACAACATTGCGCCCTCGCGAATGATGGTCCAAATGAATAAGCTAAGCTACTCTAAGCTAAGCTAATCTAACTAATCTAATTAAACTAATTAGACTAATTATTACACAACCGAATTGAATAACTAGTAAACTACTTACTAATTATTACAACACTTTACTAATTAGCACACTAATTAATTAAATTACAAATTCATGCTAACTAACAAATAAAGCTTTAAACAATGCTGCCTCAGCTCTGCTCTAGGAAGTAGACATGTATGCATTCGGTTTCTCGCCTCGAAAAGCCTTCCGGTTTGCTCTTGAGAGGCTCTGTTTGCAGGGTGTCTCCAAGAAATTTCTGTACCATTTTACCAAATCACTATTGGGGAGTGCACCAGTGGCCTGCCGGCCATGAGAAGCTGTTGCCGGCCACTTGTCGGCCAAAGTCGTGCACTGCCGGCCAAGGATGAAGCAGTGCCGGCCATTAGTGAAGCACTGACGGCCATTGGTGTGCTGCATCACCATTCTGCAACAGAGCTCAAACCAGAGGAAAAGTGAGGGTCTCCCAAGAGTATATTTGTACTGTGCCATTCCTTATCATCTCAAAATATCAAAGGAGTTGCACTATTGAATCCAAGACCATCAATCAAGCATTTTGAATGCATGATGGCCAAAGATCCAACTTGTACACATTCAATAAATGCACAAAACAAGACTCTAGGACCACTACCCTATCATGCATGATCAAGGGTGATGGAGACAAAGGAAGGTTGACTCATTTTCATCACTTTGAGTATGAAATAGACTAATCTATCTTGTGTTCAATATAACGTCCGATTGAACACAATACAATGCAAACAACATGCTTATCTTGGCTTTATTGTACTTGATTCAATTCTTGTTTACACATTTTAAGATTACCAATCCATTCTTTAGCCAGTTAAGTCCAAGTGATTGTCCTCTAATGAGAGAGAGAGGGCTAACCAAAGGATGGTTTAAGACATAAGAGAGATTATGCCTTTGACTAGTAGAAACCCTCAAAAGAGAGTTAAAGTTGTAGAGACCCTAATTTTTTGTAATTACACTTGAAACCCTGAGCCTTAGATTAATAGCATTTTAGCCCTAGTTCCGTAAAAGTCTGCGTAATGGCCCAAGCAAAGAATAATTTCTCCGTGTGTTACCATAATTAAATCATAGAACACCACTTTATGATTGGAACTATCCTAAAACTTGGTTTTATTTATTTTACCTCATAATTTCTAAATTAATTCACACATTTTATTTTATTTTTTATTTTATTTTTTTGTTTTTGTTGTTCTTTCATTTATTATTTATTTGAATAGAATACTATTATTTATTTGAATATATATATATAATATGTTGGTGGAAAAGTTGGTTGGATAACAACAAACAAAAAATATAAATAAAATAAAAAACAAATATCTAGATATTTAGTTCCCTTAGTCATTAAGCTACCCTTATACTCTATAAATTGAGAGTTTGTCCCAAATCCACTCCCACGTTTTTCAACAGCCCAAGTAGAGGGTGAGAGAGGGAGAGTTGGCTTAAGAGAAGTAGAGAAGTAAGAAAAAAAAAAAGAAGAGAAAAAGAAGGAATCAAAGGTGGTTCAAGAAGGTGAAGGTAAAAACATACCTCTCCCTTATTTTCTCCAATCCTTTCATCATCTCATTCTATTGTCTAGTATGCCTCTTGTGTTACAAATTAATGGTAAATAGGGTTCTTGGTGTGTGTGAAGGTGTGGGTATGATATAGTGTCATTGTCTTGCAAATTTGTGAAATTAGGCACTGCTGCAACTTCTCTAATTTAAAAGAAATATCAAATCTATCTAATTCTCAAATCTGAATTTATTGTAGGATATTTTGTGTGTTTAGAGTTTGTGATAATTTTATTAACTCCTAATTGTGTGTTTTTAGAGCTTGGATAATTTGTTGAAAAATCTGGTCCTGAGCCTCTGAAAAACAGTCTACTTTTAGAAATTTTATAAAATTCTAGAAAAATCATCTCATGTTGGTTCTTCTGTCAAAATTTAGAACTATGAGTCCTCTTTCCAACAGATTTTATTTGAGTGAAAATCATCAGGTAGATTGAGAGAAAAGTCAGTTTCCCCAAAGGGTGACAAATCTGGACAGGTTTTCGAATATAGTTTGTAGATGAATTTGTGGAGGGGCTGTGCAACTTCTGAAAATTGGAACTGAAACTAGACAGATTGAATATTGTTTCTGTGCAATTTGAGCCCCTAATTTGACCTAGAAGTATTTTTACCAAAGCGTTCTTGTTAGCCTTGCAGAACCGAACAGTGCTGTAAATTGTGTTCTATTATGTTATTCGTCTCTAAATGTTTCAAAGCATTTCTAATGTTGTTTCTTGCCTTACTATACTTATGTATGATGATCATGGACTATATTTCCTTTCATATGTTTTTCTCATACTCTTTTATATGACCGAATTACCGAATGTGACTAACTTACTTAGTAAAAGATCTACTAAACGGGAAATGATAAGGGGTTGGCAATGGATGACGTTCATCTTAGTGTTTTAGAACAATTTTATATATATGCATGACATGAATTATGATGGGATTAATACCAAATGAGTTAAGTCTTGTGTAAGCAGTTTAAGCGAGCCCCTAGGTTGACCCGGATGTATTCAGACTCTATGTGGTGGTTTCAGGGTGTAAGTGAGCCCTTTGGTATGGTATGTGTAGGGTGTAAGCGAGCCCTAGGCACGATTTGGTATGGTATGTGCAGGGTGTAAGCGAGCCCTAAGCACGATTTGGGTGTAAGCGAGCCCACTTGTTGGCCATCCCTTTTGAGGTCCATCAATGCCACTGACAGGTAAATAATCGGAAGGTGGGCATAGGTGGTAAGGTCTGGAAAGCAGCAAAAGGGGGAGTTCTGAATAGTCCGGTGTTCAATCCTTGTGGTTGGATAGAAGGATCTCTTTGGAGGGTTCTAGATGCCTAGTCTAACTACTAATTCATAAAACCTTAATGTAAGTATGTTATGTTACCTGATTTGTTTTGTATATGGTTGATTGATTGATAGAAGATATGGGGGGGGGGGTGTGTGTTTTTACTAGGCATTCCAAGCTCATGGCGTGTCATGCCAGGTGAAGAAGCAGCTTACGACGGGGAAGGTTATCCCGAAGACAATCAAGATGAAGTTTTAGAGCCGTGGTTCACTTGAAAATTTGGACTAGTAGTTTGTTTTTGTTTTCTCTCTCCTTTTACCTTTTGGTTTGACAGTGTTTTGTAAACCTCTAGTGGAACTCAAATCAGTTATCTATGTTATAACTCTGCTTATATGTGTATATTAAAATATTGTGGTTATCTTTCTTGTGTGAGTTATACTTGATATATTTCTTTTGTGATCTCAAATTTTGGGGCGTAACAAAAGCCATTGAGCACAAGCTCTATCTCATGCTTAAACACAAGCTTAAGGCCAACCAACCCTCAAAGCAAATAAAAAAATGAAGAAATGAGGGAGGTTACAGAATTTCAGTGCTGAAATGGCATGAAACACAAGACTATAACATGCAAACAACTCATGTACAACATGTTAGAGACTTAAGCATTAAAACTAGTGAAGGACACAACACTAGAGGCATGTAATACAATGCTCAAAAGGGACCAACAATCCAAAACTGTCCTAAAACACCCTAAAATAGAGTTCTAAAACATGCTTGAAATAAGCTAAGAATAACTATATTAAGAGGCCAAAACAATAGCACATGCTAGGCAATTTAGCACAATTGCACTACAAGCATATAAAGCGAAGCTCATGTGATCAAACCAACTCAAAATAGAGCTTAATCATGCCAAATCATTGACCTAAACATGCTGAGACTTAGGCACAAAAGGTAAGACAAACATGCTCGATGTTGACTCACAAACAAGACACAAAGCATAACTCTCTAAAGCAATGAAATAGTGGGATATGTGAGAGTGTGACAGTAATATATGCTATGAAATCACATGCAAAATGATGCTATATCATGCAAACATCATAAGCAAAGCATGCTAGAGGCCTTAAAACTCAAAGCTAGTAAAGGCTATTTACACTATAACTATACAAAGCAAAGCACATATGACCAAGACCACCCAAAACAGAGTTAAAGAATGCTAAATCAGTAGCAAAAATGTGCCGGAGTTGAGCTAACGTAAGCTAGAATGATAGGCTAACTCATTAGGCATGCTAGGCTAGTGAGCGAATTTACACTTCAAGTGTAAGAAGCAAACAAGAGGTGCTCCAACCAGCCAAAAACAAAGTTATAACATGTCAAAATAGAGCCTAAAACATGCTTGAATTAAGCCATAAAAAGGTAGAAAAACATGCTCAACTATTAGGCCATCTATACATACAAACAAGATACAAGGAGGGGAGGCCACCGCCTCCTATTTTGGACCTCAAAACCAAGGTTCTACCACTAAAAAACTTTGATTTTCAGTGGTAGAAAGGCCAAACAAAGGGTCTCAAAAGCTTTTAAAGATGGCTTAAAAGGCTTTACAAGCCAAAGAGCAAAGGGAGGAAACCACCCCCTAACCACACAAGGCTTAAACCAACATTTTAAGACCTTAAAAATAGAACTTTTTAGATGCCAAAACCAGCATTGAAATGGTGGAAAAAGATGGCAAAGCAAGTATGAAAAACAAGCTTAAAGGGAGAGAGTTATACCTCTTGAAGGGAAGAGTGATTCTTGGCACCAATTCAAGCCAAAAGCCTCTTAAGGAGCTCCAAGATAGCTTCAAGCAACTTCAGCCCAAAGATGAACCACTTTGGTCAAGGATGTATAGGCTAAAGTTTGATGTATACAAGCTTCTAAGCACCAAAGCTCAAGAGAGAGAGAAATCTAAAGAGAGAGGATTGTAGAGAAAGAGGTTCTAGAGAGAGAGGCTCCCAAACTTTTGCTCCTAAAATGTTTTCTAACCTTCAAAACCATAGAGAAGGCTCTCTATTTATAGAAGAATGAAAGCCTTGGTTGAAAATATCCCAAGAGGGACAGCTGGAACAAAAATATCTACCAAAAACTGACTTTCTGCATCAATGGCCGGCAAGCTATCATTAATGGCTGGCACATGGTCATTGTTGGCCGAAAAGAACCACCCTTGGATGGCAGGGGGCCGGCATAGGCCATTTATGGCCGGCACATGGCCAGAAAATCCCATTCATGGCTAGAAACTTCCACCTCTGGTTGGCCAGAAAAATCTGCTTTTGGGGCCCAACTTCAACCGGACATATCTCCTTCATCTGGACTCCTTTGCTAGTCATTCTTGAGCCTAAATTGAAGCCCTAGAAGTCTTCTTTCAAATTGTGGCTGCCTCATATCAAAATTCCAACTATGCAAAAAGTTATGCTCATTTGAGTGAAGACTGCTCAGTTTCGATCTTACTCGGATCATGCCAAACTTCTCCCAAACTAGTTTTCTTCTCTGCGTCCCAAGCCATTGGGGGACAAAAACCTGATTGATTTTGCCTCGTTGCCACCACCCGTAGACCCGTTGAAGGAGAGGGGTAAACAAGAGGTGGAGGAAGTGCTGAAGAAAACAAAGAAAAAGAGAGCTGCAGCTGAGGGGAGTAAGGATGCCCCAGTTTTGAAGAAGTTGAACGAAAGGAGGACGGAGGAGGCTCCAGAAAAAGAGAAGTTGGAGGAGGGGAAGGGGAAGGTAAAAGAGGCTTCAAAAAAAGAGACCGCCCAAGTGGCTAAGGAAGACCTGGGCCTAAATGCCGAAATACTAAAAGAGCCCTTGGGCCTAAGTGCCCCGGTGGTGCCGACGGTAGCACCTGCATCAGAAGTAACCTCAAGTCCCAGTGAGGAGAAGACTGGGATCGGCAAGCCAGCGATGAGTGTTGCGCTGGCAACCGCTTTATACCACGCACGTGCGCTGGCAGGTCGCTCGGCGGAAGGGGGAAAAGCCAAAAGCGCAGCGGACCGCCTTATTGGAGTAGTGGAGGATGCGGCGGTGCGATCAATGGCTCGGTTGACAGAGGCCGACCTTCTGAGAGAGTTTTGCTCAGCCCAGATGGAGGTAGCGACCCTGGCGACTTCCTTGATGAATAAGGCGGCGCGCACTAAAGTGGAAGTAGAGCCGCTAAGGACCCAATTGGAAGAGGCAAAATTACAATTGCAGAACCTAAGGGTGGAGACGGCGGGGTGGAGGAAGGCCACTCGGAGTGCGTGCGCTAAGGGGTTGGAGTATGCGCAAAGGGCGAAGAACATAGAGGTGTTGGCGCTAGTGCAGAGCTACTTAGCGGACTGAGCTAGTGCCGAGCTCCTCGCAACCAAGTCAGAGCTAGAAGCGGAGTGCCACAAGGCGATACCGCTAGAGTTCGAGTTGGTGGGCGAGAAGAGGAAACTAGAGGAGGTCCAACAAGCTTGCACCACTGCCAACGAAAGGTGGGAGGAGGCCATAACCAGCAACGAAGATCTATGGGACCAGGTGGTCAAGGACAAAGAAGAGGCCGATGGTCGGATCGCAGCATTGGAGAAGGCCCTGGTGGAGGAAAGGGCGAAGTTGGCATCTGAGAGAGCGGCATACCCCGACCTATGTGTGGCGGCGGTAGAGCAATTCAAGGGGTCCGCCGACTTCCAGATGGCCATAGATGCTGCTGTCGCTAGCAGCTTGGTGAAGAAGGGGAATGGGGGGGCTGGGTCGTCGGGAGCGGCCGCTAGAGGTAGGAGTGAAGAGGAAGTGATCCAGAGCTTGCAGCGGTTTGACTTCTACAAGCATGAAATGAACGAGTTCTGGCATAGCGGCTGAATGACCTTCAAGCATAAGGAGCAGGAACTGTTCCCAGACGTGGATTTTAGCTTGGTGAAGGTAGGCGAAGACGACGTCGCCTAGACCCCCTTGGACGAGGGTATTGAAAAGGAGGATCTTGCCTCCAGTGAGGAAGGGTGAGCTGTGTAACTAAGTGTAAAAATGTTACTTTTGGTGTTTTTTTATTTTTATTTTTTATTATGTGTAATGTCTGCAGCAAATTGTATGAAACCGTAAGTTTGTAAATAAAACAATGAGTTTTTTTTTTGTATTATTATTGTCGTTATTTTTTTTGAGTTATAAATTTGGAATAATGAAAATGACTGAGCAGAATTTAATGAAAAATGGGTGTGAAAGTAAGACTTGTGCATGAATTGTGAAATTTGCTAGTAAATTGTGATGTAAAAAGTTTAAAAATGGGTAACCAAAGCATTATGTAAAAAATGTTAAAAATGGGCAGACATAAAAATGTAAAGAATGTTAAAAATGAAAGTTTGGCTTATACGTCTACTGAAAATGCTAAAAGTGTAAGAAATGTTAAAAAAATTTGTAATATGGACTTGGATTATTTTGTAAGTATGGAAACCATGTCGTAATATTAAATTATGAAAATGGACCGGCCGAATTCTTCATTTGAGTTCTGACTAAGACTAGGAAGGCTCTACCATGTTGAAGCCTGAATTAACTCAGTCTGGCCGAGCTCTTCATGCTCAGTTTGGCTGAGGCTTCAATTAACTCAGTCTGGCTGAGTTGTTCGTGTTCAGTCTGGCTGAGCTCTTCGTGCTCAATCTGGTTGAGGCTTTAATTAACTCAATATAACAAGTTGTTATTGAAACACAACGCAGATAATGGAGATATAAAGTCATTGTCATTTAAGGCGTATCCTCTTGATCACAAATTTACACCATTTATGGAAAGGACAAAAACGACCAAGTGTGTAGATCGTCAAAAAGAACATACAACAATTGATCAATACAAAAATAGGATATGGCACTTTACTGGAAATAACGCTTCAAGTGTTCGGCGTTCCATGGGTGGGGGATGTCTCTGCCTTCCATATCTTGGAGTCGGTAAGTGCCTAGGCGAGGTCTGGCCTTAACAACGTAAGGTCCTTCCCACTTGGCTGCTAGCTTGCCCTCGGCAGGATTTTTGGTGGCAAGAGTTGCTTCGCGCAAAACTAGGTCCCCAACTGTGAACTCCCTCGGTCGGACTTTGCGTGTGTTCTCATTTTCTATTGATATGAGGCCCGTCTGACAGCAGTGGTCTCTCAGAGCTTTTCAATCAGGTCTAAGTTAGCCCGACGCAATTCGTTGGTTAGTTCTGGATTCGGGTGTAAAACCCTCAGGGTTGGCAAGCCGATTTCCACTGGGATCACCGCCTCAGCGCCGTATGTTAAGCGAAAGGGGGTCTCTCCAGTAGGGGTTCGGGCGGTAGTGTGGTATGCCCAGAGTACGTTTGGTAATTCCTTAGCCCAGAGTCCCTTAGCGGCTTCCAACTTAGTTTTGATGATCTTCAGGAGAGAGTGGTTGGTAACCTCGACTTGCCCATTGGCTTGGGGATGACTCGGGGAAGAGAAACATGGCTGAATGTGAAGCTTTGCATAGAATTTCTTAAACTTAGCATTGTCGAATTGCTTGCCGTTGTCTGAGATGATGGCTTGAGGGATTCCAAATCGGCATACGATCGACTGCCAGATAAATCTGGTTGTGTTCCGTTTGGTGATTGTGGCAAGGGGTTTCGCTTCTACCCATTTAGTGAAGTAATCAATGGCGACGATAGAAAACTTAGTTTGGCCCCTACCGATGGGCAATGGGCCGACTAAGTCGATCCTCCACTTGGGGAATGGGTAGGGACTGCAAAGTGTAATCAATTCTGTAGGAGGAGCATGAGGGATGTTGGCAAAGCGCTGACATTTATCATACTTAAGCACGAATTCAGTGGCATCTTGGTTGAGAGTAGGTCAGAAGTAACCGGTGCGAAGGATTTTATGGGCCAGTGACCTGGCACCCGAATGATTACCACATACACCCTCGTGGACTTCCCTCATCACATAGGTCGCTTGAGCAGGATTGAGGCATTTGAGGTATGGTCGTGAAAATCCACGTTTGTATAGGAGGTCGCTGATGAGGATGTAATTGGACGACCGGGCTCTGACTTTGGCGGCCTGCTGTTTGTCGTCTGGCAACTCCCCACTTGTCAAAAATAGAAGGATGTCCGCCGCCCATGGGATAGGTTCGTTTTGGAGGAAGTGAACCTCCTGCTGGGTTGGCGAAGTAGCCGGGTGAGCCAGGTATTCAAGGCGGACGCCATGGCTGAGGTCTGACTGGTCGGCCGAAGCTAATTGAGCCATTTCATCTGCCTTGGAGTTTTTCGATCGAGGGATGTGTTTGATGTGGAAAGTGATAAAAAGGCGAATAAGCGGGAGTGCAATATCCCTGTAAGCTTATATTGTGTCTTCCTTTGCGTCGAATTTCCCCGTAATCTGTCCAACGATCAGTTGGGAATCACTAAACACCTGGATATGGCTTACACCAATGTCTCTAGCTAGGCAAAGACCTGCTATCAAGGCCTCATATTCGGGCTCATTATTGCTTGCGTCGAACAGGAAACGAAGAGTACACTTGAAATAACCGCCCTTGGGGGTGGTGAGGATAAGACCAGCCCCACTGCCTTCTTTGCGGGATGATCCATCGACATTGAGGGTCCAGGAGTGGGGATCTTCTGCCTCAGTGTTGAATTGGCTGGGCGGGGGGGCCGTGGTTGGAGTGGGATTGGTGAATTCCAAGATAAAATCGGCGACAGCCTGTCCTTTGATCGCTGTTCAAGGTCGGTAGGAGATTTCAAATTGGCTGAGCTCGACAGACCATTGCATAAGTCTGCCGGACAACTCTGGTTGTTGCATTATCTTCTTTAAAGGTTGGTCAGTGAGGACCACTATGGAGTGAGCTTGGAAGTAAAGTCGGAGTTGTCTTGAGGCTATGACCAAGGTTAGGGCCATTTTTTCTAGCAATGGGTAGTTCTGTTCTGCTCTCCTGAGAGCCTGGCTAATGTAATAAACCGGACGCTGCACTGAGCCGTCCTCCTTGATGAGGGTCGCACTGACTGCGGTGTTCGATATGGCTAAGTAGAGAAAAAGGGTCTCACCCGTGAGCGCCTAAGAGAGTAGGGGGGGTTGGCCATGCACTGCTTCAATTGTTGAAAGGCCTCTTCGGATTCGGTGGTCCACTCAAACGCCTGCCGAAAGACTTTAAAAAAGGGGAGACACTTGTCTGTTGCGCGAGAAATAAAACGGTTGAGGGCGGCGACTCTGCCAGTAAGCCTTTGAACCTCTTTAACCGTTCTGGGTGACTGCATTTCTATCAGGGCCTTGATCTTTTTAGGGTTAGCTTCGATATCCTGTTGACTAACCATAAAACCCAAGAACTTCCCAAATCCTACGCCGAAGGTGTATTTCTTCGGATTCAACTTCATTTGATACTTACGTAGGGTGTCGAAGGTCTCCCGCAGGTTTGTCAGGTAATCAGAGGAGAGTTTGCTCTTGACAAGCATGTCATCGACGTACACTTCCATGTTCCGACCTATCTGGTGATGAAATACGGCATTGACTAACCATTGGTAAGTTGCTCCGGCATTTTTTAACCCAAATGGCATGACACGATAGTGGTACGTTCCCCGGTCAGTGATGAAGGAGGTGTGTTCCTGGTTGGACGAGTGCATCAGAATTTGATTGTAGCCAGATAAGGCGTCCATGAAATTGAGCATCTGATGTCTGGCCGTGGCGTTGACAAGCAGATCTATGTAGCGGAGGAGATAACTATCTTTGGGGCAAGCCTGATTGAGGTCGGAGTAGTCGACATAGAGTCGTCACTTACCGTTGTTTTTCGGACCAGGACCACATTTGACAGCCATTTGGGGTAGTCCACGTTCTTGACAAACCGTGCCTCTAGTAATTTATCTACCTCAGAAGCAATAAGAGCGTTGTGTTCTGGGTGAAAGACACGCTGCTTCTGGCAGAATGGTCGGAAATGGGGTTCGATGCTTAGACGATGAGTGATGAAGGAGGGATCGATACCCGGTATGTCGGAATGGGTCCAGGCAAACACATCATTGTGCTCGGTTAGGAGGGTTGTAAGGTCGGCCTTGGCTTGGGGGGATAGTTGGCTGCCGATCTTGGCTGTTTTTGTTGGGTTGGTGGGGTCGATGGGGACTTCAACAAGTTCTTCCACTGGTTCTTCTCTGATTAACTCGTCTTCTTCTCTGATGTCGAGTCCTTCGATGATCATAGCCTCCTTCAGCTTGACCTTTTTGAGTGAAGCGACGTAGCATTCTCTGGCCACAGTCTGCTCTCCCCTCACGGTGCCGACTCCGAGGTTGGTAGGAAATTTCATGGCCAGATGGTACGTGGATGTGACAGCGTGAAAAGCGTTAAAGACAGTGCGGCTGAGGATGATGTTATAAGTAGAGGGATAGTCGACGACAAGAAAAGTGAGCAACTTGGTGGTCTGCCGTGGGTACTCTCCGATGGTGATGGGAAGATTGATGGAACCTATGGAGGTCACCTGATCCGTAGTGAAGCCAACCAACGGGGTTTGGAGAGGGGACAAACTTTCTTCCCCGACCTTGAGCTGGCGATAGGCATTTAGGAAGATGATGTCTAAAAAGCTACCGTTGTCAACAAGCACCCATTTGACTTTGTAATTGGACAGGAGAGCAGAGATGACGAGGGGGTCATCATGGGGATAATGGATGCCTGTGCAATCGCCCTCCGTAAAGGTGATGGGCTCCATCCACTGCTTGGGGTGTTTGAAGGGGCAGTCCAATGTCGCGACTTCTTTATTGGAGCCCTGCCTGATTTTTCTGAGTTCTGCTCATTGAGCCGAACGGGATGGTTCCTCGCATGCAAGCCCGCTGGCAATGACTCTGATCTCTCCAACCGGGGTGGCAGGATTGCCTTGTGCTCGGGGTTGTTGTGGGGATCGATCATTGCCTTGGTTAGGTTATGCGGGTTGTTGGGGAAGGATGTGTCGGTGGTTGCCTCTGGTAGGTTCGGTCCTTGGCCGTTGCTGGGGGCGACCTGCCGTGAACCGACTGAGATGCCCCTGGTGTATCAAGCTCTCGACCTAGTCTTTAAGGTTAACACACTCCTCGGTATTGTGGCCGTGGTCCTGATGGAAACGGTAGTACTTGGACTGGTCTCACCGGTTAGAGGGAGACCGCAATGGTTGTGGCCATTTCAGGGGATAATCTCGTTGGATCTGGTTCAAGACTTGTTCCATGGGGGAATTGAGGGGAGTGTACCGTTCGAACCGGCCGGGCAATCCGATAGGTGCCGACCAATCAGCTCGAGCAGGTCGATCGGTGTACTGAGGTGTTTACTACATGTATTAGGTGGTTCTGGTTTCAGATTCCTTTCTCTTCTCTCTGAGGGTTGGGTTTTTGGTTGTGGAATCTTGTCAGGCGGCTAGAGAATCTTCGGCGTTCATATATTTTTTGGCTTTAGAGAGGAGGGTTTCCATGGAGGTTGGAGGGTTTTTAGAGAGGGAAAAAAGGAAGTCAGATGATCGTAGACCAGCTATGAAAGCCGTGAGAATGACCTTGTCGTTGTTTTCCGCCACCTGTAAGGCTTTAGTGTTGAAACGGGTGACGAAGCTGCGTAGCGATTCCCCCTCCGTCTGACGGATGTTGAGGAGCTGAGTCGCCGGGTGTCACTAGCACTGGGCACCAATGAAATGGCTAAGAAAGGAATCACTTAGGTGTTGGAAATTAGAGACGGAGTCCATCAGCAGCTGACTGAACCAGAGTCGAGCCGACCCCTTGAGCGTTATGGGGAAAGCCTGACACATGATCTCATTAGGAAAAGCATGGAGGATCATTAAGGTCCTGTAAGTTTCCAAGTGGTCAACCGGGTCCGTTGTACTATCGAAAGAGTCGATCGATGGCATTTTGAACTTTGGAGGTAGGGGTTTGTCTCTGATGGAGGCGACGAAGGGTGAGTTGGCTGTTGTAGAGGGTTTATTCTGTAGACCCCGAGGTGGTGGATTCATATCTTGGGGTAGGGGTCGCAAACCCTCCAAGTTGGAGGGGTGGGCTTGTTGGAAGGGATGGCTTGGAGTTCGTTCTCGGTTAGGTGGGATATCTTGTGGTGGTGGAGGAGGCACAGGGAGTTCTCGTTGAAGCAAAGCGTTGATCAAGGCTTGGTTTTGTTCGGCTAGGCGGTTGATGTTGTTGGTGAGTTCTGTGAAATACTGCGGTGGGTTGTTTGGGTTAGAAGGGTCGGCTTGGGGGTCGGCCACGTTGTGTTAAGAAGCCATGGATTTTGTTATGACCATTCACCCCGGTGGGTGGCAAGGAGGAATTATCGGGAGTAGGTCTCCGACAACAATGAGCACGATTGCCACACGGAGTAAAAGGTTCACACAGACGGCGCCAACTAATGATACTGCTTTCTTTTGATGGAACGGGTCAGGTTGATCCATGGCTCCCAAATCGTTGTCCAATTGTTGGGCTCACGGAGAAACCTGCACAAGAGTTCAACGGGGAACAGGAGTCCTCCAGTGAACCCTCCAACGAGCAAGTTAGAGAAAAAAGAGTGATGGAATGTAAAGATATGATGGTGATGGAGAACTTAACTTTTTTTTGTCTTAGAAACCTGCTTATATCCTTTGTTTATCATTTCCTTGTCCACTCCGACCTGTCATATTAGTCGAAAGCCTATGTTCTAGCTTGCCTTGTTCATGGTGAGGCTGTTCTGTTCTGACGTGAAGGGGTTATCGTAATAAATGCTGCAGGGAACTTCATTAATAGCTGATGTGTGGTGCAATAACTTTGCAGGATCTTTGTCTGCTGATGTGACTGGTTCTTTTCTTGACAAGTGTTTAGATATCATTGGTTCTTGGTGTAACGTAGGGTTCCAAGAATATTGGGTTTTAGTATTTGAATCATGGATTGGGCCTTAAGTGGTGAGCCATGTCCTTTATGGGCCTACCTATGTCAATAGTAATTTTGTATGAGATTTTGAAACTCTCATAATATTTAACTTTAAAATAATTACAATCTCACATCGAGAAAAGAAAGAAAAAATAAGTTGTTTTACTTATATAAAGTGAATCTTATACCCTCATTTAATATTATAGTATTGTGCATATTTCAGTTCAAGATGATTTAAATTTTAAAATAAAATTTAAAAGTTATAATTAATTAATTTTGTTATAAATTAGTTGGTCTTTTGACTTAGCCGATTAGGCTGAATCGTTTTCAGTTTGATTGATTCACTGGTTTAACCATAGTTTCAGCTGTTTTATCAAACTATATTGCGTAGATTTGTTTGATTTGAAATAAACTAAGATTGATTTTATTAAAAATTGAACGAATGAGATTGCTTGATTAGAAATAAACTTTCCGTTTAAACAACTGTTAACTTTTATTTTATAATCATACATCAGGAAAAAGAGGAAAAAAATAAGTTGTCTCACTATATAAACCTTATGCTCTCATTTAATATTATAGTGTTGTGTATGTTTCAGTTCAAGACAGTTTAAATTTTAAAATCTTTAATTAATTAATTTTTGTATAAATTGTTTAGTCCTTTGACCTAACCGATATGGTGAACCGTTTTCGGTTTGATTGATTCACTGATTTAACTGCGATTTTAGTGGTTTTATCAAAATATATTGGTTAAATTTGTTAGATTCGAAATAAATTAAAGATTGACCTAATTAAAGATTTAATGGCTAAGATTGCTTGATTCGAAATACATTTTCCGCCCAAACAATTGTTAACTTTTAAACAATTAAGAAAATCACAATTGGTTAGTTTTCATTTAACTTTTATTTTATAATTCCATATCGAGAAAAGAAAGAAAAAGTGAATTGTTTCACTTACATAAAGTGAATCTTATACTCCCATTTATATTAGTAAAATGAGATTTTTATTAAGAAATATTATGATCAATATTTCATACTAATTTATTTGATTTTTTTAATTTTAAATAATTAAGAAAATTCTGATTGACTAACTTTTATTTAATTTTTATTTTACAAAATATAAAAAAAATTAAATATAATTATCATATTTTTATTAAATAATATATTATTTTATCCCACGTATAAAACTGGTAATATGCTAATTATATTTTATTATTATGGAGAGATTTAATCCCACCAACATGATACCTACATATAATTTATTGCTCATTTTTTTCCATTTAATAGTGTTAGAATTATGATATCATTTATTACTCATTTTTTTCATTTAATAGTATTAAAATTATTCAAAATCTAAAATATAAAATAAAACAGTTGTGAAATCCACATGTTACCTAACTCCAATCATTTCCTTCTTATCACACAACCAAACATCGGATAGCAAAAAAAGTCTAATAAGACTTGCATGTTCTCTCCACTTCGTATCCCAGCTTTAGCAAAGAAACGTGACCCCAGTGTGGTGTAAATTACACCCAAAGTTTAATACATCAAATATTTCAAATTTTATATACTTTTCAGGGTTTTTTTTTTTTTTTTTTTTTTTTTAATGTCTACTATATACATGTTAATGTCTACTAGCATTATATACATGTTATTTTTATTTTAGGATAGCGTTTGTTTGGACAGACTGGATAAAAAAGATTGTAATTTACCAGACTATTAGTTCTGGAATATATTGTGCCCGAACTATTTAATTAGACTGGATTTGTATTCTATGTTTATTTAGTCATGTGATTAAATGTCTGGATTGAATTATTCTATTGAATCCTATGTTTGTTTAGTCATGAGATTACATGTTTAGATTTGGCAATTCTATTGAATCTGATGTGTATCCTATTTTATTTAATTTTTTTACTAAAACTTTTAAAAAATTAAATAAATAGAACATCTATAAAAATTATATAAATTTATTTTAATTTTTACTTGAGATTTTTTAATTTGAACTTTTCAATAAATTGAACTTTTAATTTTATTTTTAATTAAATAATTGAATAAATTGAATTTTTAAAGGGGGAAATAATTCATTGGAATGCTAATTTAATTTAATTTATAGTTGAGATTTTTAAATTTTATTTTACTTTATCAAGTATAATTAAAAATAATATAAATAAAAAATTAAGAGAAAAAAAAAAGGACAAAAAATGTCATTTTAACCTTCTAATCTGGAGTAGTTATCCCACCTTTTTTTATCCCACACCCCCGTGGACACAGTGGTATTTTGAAAAATTTGTAAAAAATTGACTTTTTAGCTTTTTTGACAAAATGCTAAGTTGTTTTAGATAAAAAAGCTGACTTTTTTTGCTAAAAAAATTGAAAAGCCAAAAAGTTAGTTTTTTTAGTGTGTTCCCAAAAGAGCCCACAATAATCCCACAAATAAAGAATTGATAATCCGATTAGACTATTAATCCAACTTATATTTTTTGAACCAAACGTCCAACACCCCCCTTCCAATTTTATTAGGGTTCGTGTATTATAGGAATTAAAAACAAGGGAAAATTATTTATAAGTCCTATTAGAGAGACTTATGTTACATATGGTCCTACTAAAAAACTTATGTTCCCATAAGTCTTGTAGAAAGTTTGTTGACACATTTACCCTCAATATTAGTTGTTAATATCATAAATAATAGTAAAACCATATATAGGAAATTGAATGTTACCATAGATCATATCTATACAAACTTATATTCCCGTAAGTCCTGTGGGAAGTTTGTTGACACATTTACCGTCAATATTTACCGTCAATATTAGTTGTTAATATCATAAATAATAGCAAAACCATATATAGAAAATTGAATGTTACCATAGATCATATCTATATAAATGTAACGTAACGTAACACCTACATAAACGTAGCGTGACACCTACATAAACGCAACGTGACACATATGATCTATGGTAACATGCAATTTCCCATAAACGTAACGTAACGTGACACCTATATAAACGTAATGTGATACCTATGATCTATGACAACATTCAATTTCTTAATTGAATGTTAGCATAGATCATATCTACATAAACGTAACGTAACGTGACACATACATGAACGTAACGTGACACCTATGATCTATGGTAACATTAAATGTAACGTGACACCAATATAAACCAGCAACATTTTCACATTCAATTTAAAAAAATAAAAACTCATTAAGTTTGCGAAATGTAATGTGACACGTTACGTTACGTTTATGTAGGTTTCACGTCACGTTACGTTTATGTAGGATTTTGTAGAATACATTCCTATCTAAATAGAACTTGAGACTTTATAAGAAATTACACAGGACTTGGCCTACCATAAGTGTCTGAAAAAAGACTTATAAATAAGTCTCTCTAAAAACAAATATATCTTACACAATATATATCTTATCAAAATAGCATTTTTTTTTTTTTATAAATTAACAACTTTAAAACAAATTCCCAAGTTAACCAGATATAATCCACCGATTTATTTGAAGTGAATGCTAATCCATATTTTTCTGTTTTTGCACAATGATCAAAATATGTTACATTTTTATACAACACACGAATTATTAATCATTCAGACCAGGTTGGGAAATAAGAACAATAACACATTTATATGAAGAAAACAAAACAAAAACTCATGGAATTGGCACTTTAGCAAAGTGCTCTCAATGGGTATTAGAAACATCACATTTTAGAATTTTGGTCAATTTGAGCAAACTGTTGCCTCAAAACCCTTCTCATAACCTTATTTGTTGCTGTCCTCGGAAGAGACGTTATTGGCACTATATGAGAAACCTGCAATATTAAGCATTAATAAGCAAAATTGTACATTCTAACAATGTTTATAAAACAGGGTCGAGCCAGATGGTTCAACTAGTTGAGCTATTGACAGGTCCAAGTTTTGATCCAAATAAACCATGAGAACCGGTGGTGGTTCTGGTGAATTGTCCGGTTTAATGCAATGTGTGATTTCGCGGGCGTCACGTCAAACTTTGGATTCAAGCAGGATAGGCACGCCCTGTGCCACTGAGCTATAAGATGTATATTATATATCATTCTTTTTATGTACACTGACTTTCTACCAAGAAACAACCCATAAAAATTTAAATCTTGAATTAAAAATAAATTGATAATATAAGTATATATTTTTGTAATATTAATAGCTAATTTTATTTATACATAATTATTAATATATTTATTATGCAATTATAATTTGATTCCGGTTGACCCATCGGTTAAACCACTAACCCTTACCCGGCCCCTTTTACACTTCGTTCAACAGTCCGAATTTCAAAATATTGCATTCCAACCTATATGCACTAGAAAGCACCGATATGGACATGAGACATGACAATTTCAAAATAATCAGGATTGAGGTCTACCGGGTAAACTGTTACAATAAGGTGCCCCCTTACCCAGACTGAGGTCCGGACTTCAAGTCTCACCATGGGGTTCCACTCCCCATCACCCCATCCCTTCGGTGAAAATGTTGTATGATGTTCATGTAACCAAAAAACAAAGAAACTAAGAGCAAAACTTTTCAACAAGGCATTTGATTGCTGAGTAGTTTGATTATACCTTGAAGAAAGGATTTAGTTTATTCTGCAGTGCAGAATTGAAAGCCATCCTCAACTTGTTCAAGTCTGTGGCCGATTCACTTGAATCCTTGAAAACAACGGCTATGACTAACCTCTCAGGACCACCTCCTTGAGGAGGCACCCCAACTGCTGCTGTCTCAAGGATGTTGTTGTCAACAGCATTACAGATGCGTTCAATCTCAACTGAACTTACCTGCCCAAACCCAAAGAAATGGTTAGATCAATCTACATTTAAAATGGGTGTGAAAGTAATCCTCAAAATTTTCATACTCAAAAGCTCTAATTAATAGGGCCAGCATCACCGAAGCCTTGAGGGTGTCAATATATATCAGTCAACAAATAATATTCCATCCTATAATGTGAGGATAAAGAGTACATTTTCCATGTTGCATACTTTCTCGAGCAATTCTAAATTTGAATATAAAGGTGGTCAGGCCTCCATTAGCACCACATTCCTTGTGAATGATACATGCAAACATAACAGTTCGATTTGAAGATACTTTGAAAGGACAACCAAAGTATTACAACTGCATTATTGACAACAACAAGCATTTTATAAGAATGCTTGAAGATTTTTATTTTATTTTTTTAAACTCAAGATCCAAAGCCATTGGATGTTGATGGATCGACTCATAGTGGGCCCTGCAGTACCAGTACAACCCACATTCCACCTCTAGTACTTAAGAAACACCTTCGATTCTTAAAACACATAATTTGTCAGAACATATGCACTTGTATTTTTATTTCTCAGGCTCCTAAATGCCTATGATTTTTTACTCAACACTAGCATATTTTAATAGGTCAGATTGTAAGACTAATTCAAACCTTGATGCCCCCAAGATTCATTGTATCATCCGCCCGACCATGTGCATGATAGTATCCTCTAGAAGTAAGGTCGAACACATCCCCGTGCCTTCTTAGAATCTGAACAAGGAGAGTCACCAAACATAAGTTCAAGTGAGTTAAATCTCCATAATCGTCCAAAAACAAGGAGGATGCCTAGCTTACCTTTCCATTCCAAACAGGCATTCCTTTGAAGTAGACATTATAGTGATCACCATTCAGCAGTGTATTTGAAGCTCCAAACATTAAGGGACCAAGAGCCAATTCACCAATCCCTGGAACAATTGGTGGCTATAGTAGATGGGATGAGATACTAGTCTGAATGACTAGGGTAAAAATTTCTTAAATGCTAGATAGATTACAGTTAGTTGTATTCAATTGTCAAAAAAATAATTGGCATAATTGAATGAGAGTCTAAAATACTACACTACAGAACTGTTAGTTGTACAAATACTGAACGAAACAAAGATAGTTGGGAATGGATTAGAAACTTTACATGAAGTTCCATAATAGACAGAAGCAATAAGAAGAAAATATTACACATGACGAAGAGACTGAACAAAAACCTTCAATATGTGGCAACAAATGTTTAGATGTGTATGTTATAAATTTAAACTTAGATGTCCTCGGTCAGTAATTACATTCACAATAAAGAACCCAAAAGAAAAAAAAAAAAAAAAAAAAAATCCATAACAAGGTACCCTTTATAAAAAAAAAGTCATGCATGATGTCTTGTATTGTTCTGCATTATTAGTAGGAATGTGTCATGTCTTTCAATAGGCTACTGTACAAATATAGAACAGAAATGAAATAATTTGAAAAGAATAAGAGAGATTAAAAAATGGGGCTTCTCCAAAACGTGTAAGTTCCAGTGCAGGCATTAAAAAATGTATAGCAAGCTGCAAATTCGTGCTACAAACACTTTTCATTCCTTCCAGATGTAAGGTTGAATGGTGCTTACATTAATAATTCCATCGCTGCCAATGATAAACAGACTGCAGCCCATAGCTGGCGTGCTAAAAGCAGCCAAAGACTGAGGCTGCAACAATGACCCCGTAACAAATCCACCACCAATCTCTGTGCCACCACAATACTCAATGATAGGCTTGTATCGAGCCCTCCCCATCAGCCATAGGTATTCATCTACATTAGATGCCTCGCCAGTGGATCCAAAGCAACTAAAAAATTCAAAAGAATAAACATACACTAAAATATTTATTTTCTCAATATCAAGAATAAGAGTTTTTTTAGATAACATATTTATAGTCGACACACAAATTTTTGCAATAATAACCTCAGTTTACATATACAAGCACACAGACCCCCACTCAACCCACCCACACACTTACACAAACCCCTCATTCATATATGTAAATAAATTTGGCTGCAATATGATGCAGACACAAGTTTTCAAGGGTAAAATTCAGAACTTACCGGATGGCTGACCAATCATAGCTAGCTGTACAATTTGTAGTTTTCCATGCCCTTACAATGCTTGGGATCACTCCAAGCATTGTTACTTTAGCATCCTAGACAAGTTGCATGATTCAATTGAATAAGACATAAAAGTGGAATCTCAAAAGTCCAAACAAAACATATTAGCCATGTAATTTATCCGAAGATATTCTCACTCCCTCTTTCTCATGGTAGGGTACTTTGTCCCAAGTATTCTTTTCAATTTCCCACCTATTTTATTTATAAGATATTTTATCCCAAAGTTTTAAAGTTTTTATCCGCAATAAGCCCATAATATTAACAGGATTTCAGACTGGAAAACATTGCATATCATTTGCACTTCGGAAGGTAGGTTTTCAAAAAAATTTAGGAAGGCCTTAGCACCAAAATAAGGTAGGATCCTTAGTCACAAAGTTAAGGAAATCACGTTCTTCTGATATTAACCCCATCCTAACCCTTCCATTTGCACCCCTAATTACCACTCAGTTAGCTGTTAAGTACAAAAAGATACAGGGACAACCAAAAGGAACCAAATAATAGTAGGCTATTAATATTGAGAAGAGGTCTCTACCTGTACAAACTTGGCAAAGCCAGAACCAAGGGGAGATCCATTATATAAAGCCATGGATGCCCCATTCAACAGTGAAGCATAAACTAACCAAGGACCCATCATCCATCCAAGATTAGTGGGCCAAGCAACAATATCACCTTTGCGGATATCCATGTGGCACCAACCATCTGCGGCAGCTTTGAAAGGTGTTGCAAGGGTCCATGGAATTGCCTTTGGTTCCCCTACACCATAGATAAATCCAATTAAGCTTGTTAGATGGAATCCAGATACTCTAGCCTCATTCAACTTACTGCCCGCTCCCTAGGAAGCGTAGATATGGATACGAGATATCGATACGACACGATACGGATACGGCGATACGACAAAACCTAAAAAAATAGGATACAGATACGGCTAGGATACGTTTGTGAAAAATATATTTTTTAAAATTATTAATAGTGAGTTATACATAAGCTAAAGAACGTTGAGAAACCACAATGTAACTTTATAATGCAAAATACTAACATTTAAAAATTATGTATTAATTTAAACTAGTAGCTTGTTTACTTTTTAAATTTTTAATAGGTCTTGCAAATATTTCATTTCAATATCAAGTTTAATATGTTTATATTACAATAATAGAACAATTCACAACTTGTCCCTATGCTTTTTCCTTTTACACTAGTGAAAAATATTGTATTCAACTTTACTTGCTTATTTATTTATTAACATTTAATTTTACCATTGTTATATTCTCTTACTAATTCTTACTTTCTATGTAGTTATAGGGGACATGCATGAAATAATTAGGATACATCAATTTGACAAATTCTATTATTTAACTCACTATGCTCTTCTTATCGAACAACTTAACAAAGTATTAGAAAAATATTTTTATATTTATCCTTACAATTATATTATATTATATTATATTACTATGCAAGAAATGCTACAATTCTAATTTCATAAAACAAGTAAACATGACTTGGAGTATCTGATACTTCAAAATTAATGAAAAAATAATTAAGAAGTATCCCATACTTTTAATAAGTATCCAATACGTATTCGTGAGTATCCAAGGAGTATCGGTATCTGATACAGATACGATACACATATGTCACCCTATTTTAAGTATCCGTGCTTCATAGGCCACTTCAATATGTACTTGGGTCAACTCAATCTTTTTTCATTGTTATAAACACTTACATTTATAGTTTTCATTTGTGAAAGATTAAAAGGTCTTATTGAGTTGCTCGATGGTCAACTTAAAAACTGGTATGGTCAAAGTATATATGGATCTTGGAGACATTATTCAGTGGAAAGTACAATTCAAATAATTTAAAAGATGATAAAAGATTAATCTTTAAATTACCAGTAGTTCCAGAAGAGAAAAGGATATTTGCGAACGCTTCAACAGGCTGTTCTACTGCAACAAATTCAACTTCTCTGCAAGTTTTGGCATGAAAATGAACAATCACAGCACCCAGCATTAGAGCTTTAATGACAACCAATGTTATAAAACTGGAAAGGATGTTTACAAATAATCATTTACATCATGAGTATCTCAAGATGAACACAATGCTGAAGCCAAGGAGTTAAAGAAAAAATTGAGGATATCATTAGTTTTGATGCTTTTATCCAGTTCAAGCCTCAAGGATGACCTCCATTTGCAAGCTATTCCAACCAGCAGCTTCATAAATATTTCGAAACATAATAAATGATATGATGGGAAAACGGACTCCTCAGAATTGTTTATTCACGTCCAGAAAAAAGAAATAAATAATTGAATAAGCTGAAAAAACTTTATTTTATTTATTTTAATAATCAAGAAAGAAATACACCACTGTCCCACAAGCAACTTAAACCCTACATCAGCCATTTGAGGGTGGTTAGAGATTACTCCAGCAAACAACTTAAGGGGTAACCTACTCCAAGAATCCACTCTTGTATGTATGAAGTTTGAAACTTCTAACCCTCATACTTTAGCACTACAAAACTTGAGGTCAAGCTTCTTCCAGTGTGTGGAAGACTGATGCAGATCATTTAAATAAGGCAAGGAGCAATCAGAATTTCATAGGGATCCCATTCAGACCTCATATATTAAAATATTGATTTAATTCAAGTTATACGTTATGTTAATTGTTGGTTAATCTTTGACTCCCCCCCCCCCCCAAAAAAAAAAAAAAAAAAAAGAAAAAGAAAATATAAGTCATAGATAGAGAATAAGCTATATAGAACTTCCCTCATTGAATAAATGCCAAAAGCGAATAAAACAGATAAGCAACTAGAAAATAAAAATCAACCATATATAAAAGAGTTCTTGCCTGAAATGTTCGACTTTTGCCAAAAATTCATGCCAAGAAATGTCACCATCACGCAAGTTGATGCCAAAGCTGGAGCCTCTACTGGGAATAACAATTGCAATGGGTGATTGGGCATCGATAACTCTACTGCAGAATTGAACCTATATGTGAGAAATAGTCATAATAAAAAGAAGAGAATGAACATGCTATTCATCTAAAGAGAACTGAGAACAATACCTGTACAAGGGTAATCTTTTGTCACCACGGATAATAACATCCTGAGAAAGAAAAGTTTGATGATGACAATATTAGGCAAAAAGAATATGTAAATTTATTTATCCACACATAAAAAGAATGAGAAATATATAAAGCCTTGAAATTGACTGATGTCTAGTGGACGGGATGGTCAATAACTCCAAATCTAATTTTATAAATGACTTATGAAAACAATCATTTAAGATAATTTTGAGATCCATTTCAAAGAAACTACAGAGAAGGAGGACAATAATATTTGTTATAGTCAAGTAGCAGGACTGAGCATCCAAATACTAAGCTTGGTTGGAAAAACTGTATAAGCAGTCACAAATACCAGAGAGAAAAGCTCCAATGCTTGAATACAGACATAGTTAAGCATGAAAACATCAGCATCACATTAGTCACCTGATATAGCTCTGATCCCTAATAGAACACTCATTCACAAGTTGTGATCATGAGTTTTGCACTAACAGTACCAAGCGCAGCATAATGTCACAAGCGGCTAAATCTCCTATGGCAAAAATCCCCTACATGGGAGCAAGGAGGCTAATGGAAGGATCTAGAACTTCCTAACTCATTCCAACACTTGAGAGAACATGGAAGATTGTAGAACATCCTTCAGTATTCAAGACACTTGTACATACTGGACTTGTAAATATCTTGTATAGATATTTCTAAAGCATTCTAGAATATTCTTGTAGCTTGTAAGAAAGGCTTCCAAGGGAAGCTTCTCCATGTATTTCATAGTAGCTTCTAGAGTGTTCTACGAAAGGCCAAGAGTGCCTATAAATAGAGGAGGAGCTCATTTGCTCCAAACCATCCAAGAGTTGTAAAGCTTTCTCATAGTGAATACAAAAGGCATTCTCTCAAACTCACTTGTCTCTCTTCTAAGTTTGTGAGTTAGGTTGACTTAGCATCATCAAATGAAGCTTAAGATTGTCTAAGTGTCGCACGGATAGCTTGGAAACAATCAAGGTCGTGACAATAAACTGAGTTAGCTAAATCTTTATAATGATGAAAAAATATTCCAGTAAACTATACCGGTATGATAATAGAAGCATAAGACTCCAGGACACTTTTGAATAGCTTTTCTCACTCATATAGGAAAGCACAGATATATATTCGTAAAATAAACAGTAGGAATTCTGATCTTGCATGGTCCTCAGGGGCAAAAAAGGTGCGAGGGGACGATTAACCTGGGTAAAGATTGCTTTTGCTTTTGATATTTTGAGCCTTGTCGCAATTTCAGTTGGAGCAAAGCTATCAGCAATGGATACAACTGCATAGCCTGCCAGAACAATAGCCAGGTAGATCACCACAGAATTCACATCCATTGGCATATCTATCGCAATTGCAGATCCTTTGTCCAATCCCAATGTTTCAAGTGCATGTGCAACTAACCTACAAATAAAGTTCAACATGATTTTATGTTACAAAATGTTTAGAATTGAACAATGTCTGCATGATAAGAAAAGAAAACTAAATGCTTCTCATCAATTAATCAAAAAGACTCATTAATGTGTAAGTACCACATTTCATACAACATAGCAATCATAGCATGACAAAAGAAACAAACTAACTATACAACGCAATTTACACTTCTGACTCTTCCGGCACACTCAAATCTACTACCTAGAAGTCAAAACTTCCCAATATACTACTACTTGAAGCATTATTAACTAATGTATGATCATGTGCTTCATCTTTTGGAAAGTAGCCTACAGAACCGTTGACAAAGAAGCCGCCAGATGATCTATACTAATGTACAATGTATCTAGACAAGGTTGCTACTTACTTTTAGGGTGTCAACACCAAAGTTCCAATTTTATTTTATTTTCTCTTTCTAAATTCTCACGCACACACCATCAAACATGTAGGAGTAAGATATGGATTAAGATTAACCTAGCGCATCCCATGGAGTACGATATGGATTTTTTCCCAATGAAATCCTAATACCGAATAACGTAATGTTAAATACATAATACTGTTGGGGATGGCAATTAAGGTCTTGTGGATTACACTTAATCAGGTATTGAATATGATATTTTGACAAATTAACACATCAAACTTTACAACTATGGCTAACATGGAAAGAATCATACCAAACCTCTGTGCGCAGTTCCTTAAGAGTCATCTTATTAACAGGCATTTTATCATCTCCTTCATCACGCCATATCACCATTATATCATCCAAAGTCTTCTTACCATTCAGACTCAAGCAATTCTTTGCCGGATTCAGATGTGCACCAGGTAGCCATTGACCTCCGGGGTGCGATTGGTTCTCACGTAAAATACATTGGGGAGGCACCGAAAACGATACACTTATTTCATCCAATACAGTTTTCCAATAAACCTAACCACACACACACATTTAATAGCCAGTGGTCCATACAGGAATATGGGAATAAAACTCAAAATCTTAATAAATAATCCCTAGCTTTAATGATCTATAACAATACCTCAGGGTTTGAGACTGAAAAATTCTGAAAGTCAGAGAAGCTTGATATGGGATCCTTGTATCTTGAATCCAAGAACTCTTTCCCATGCCTCTCTAATAGTTGCCCAACATTGGTTGAGGCCGCTCTTTCCCTAGCCATATAAAAAAGCACATAGCCCATAGGAACCAATTAATTTTGAAAAATAACAATATAAATAAAATGCCAATTCTAAGATAATCAAAGATTGCATGAAATTTTCTTCTTCGAATTTATACTTGTATTTACATTATTCCTTTTTGTTTCCCCTCTCCCAAGTCCTACCTAATCCTTTCTTTTCTTCTCTCTCCTAATTTCCCAAACGGACTGTGACTCTTCCATGTTAGAACAATTCTACAGATTGCATACCCACCAATAAATTGTAACCACATAAATGTTGATTTCTTATAATGTGATTCGATTGTCAGCTGACATAAACAAACATGCAATACCTTGTTCTCAGGATTTATAAATGATGTATTACTTCTCCTCACAATTACAATTTATTCCCTTAGCCTATGTTCGGATCTTGGATTTGGGTAAGGATTAATTCCCTACTCTTTTCTTTTCGCTCTACAAATCGATACCCGAATCCAATATCCAAACACAGCCTAAGTTCTATTATTTTCAGCTCAAACATTCAACATTTTCACTTAATTGGATTTACATTATTCCTTTTTGTAAAAGCATATCCAATCCTTCATCAATTTTTTCATCAAATTCAAATTTGGTGAGAAAATGGCTAAAAGTTGCTCCAACCGTTTCATCAAATTTGTATCAAATCAAGGGAGAGACAAAATTTTCACCAATTCAACTATGAATCAAAACCTTCACCAAATTTGATTAAAAATAAACTTAAAAATACAAACTTTGTGAAAAAAATCTTTTAAAAAATTCACTAAATACCAAAAAAGTACATTTTCTTATATTTTTTAATTTATTGAAAAAGAAAATATATATTCAATTAATCTTTAAAAAAAATTAAACTAAAATACTAACAAATTTACTAAAAACAAAGAAAAATACGAATTGAAAACTCAAAACAATAGAGCATGCCCTTAACAAATCACAGAATCTCAGTTTGTTTCCTGAGAAAACAATATATATATATCCAGCCAAAAGTCCCAAACACGAATTACCAGGCTCAGTTGACTAGACATTCTCATCTCATTCACGAAACAAAAAACGCACAAAATATGATTTCCAAATTCTATTTTCCCGAGTTTTCTCAAGAACCAAACAGAGGCAAGAGGTGCTTACGGGTCAGGTATCCAGGCGGGAGGGTCGGGTCCGAAGTCTTTGTAGCAGCCGTAGTACATCATCTGATGAAGAGAGAAGGGAAGGTCCGGTTCAAGGAGGTGTTTGGAGACGCGTTGCCATGTCTCCGGAGTGGCAGAGCCGTAATTGCGAATGATTTCGTTGAGATTTTGGTAAAATCGATCTGCAACTTCGGAGGGTAATCCAAGAGCTTCGATGTCTGAGGAGGTGATACAATCCAGAGCTTTGTAAGCCATTAATCTTCTTCTTCTTCGAGACTGGTTTTGGATCAATCAGCTCAGCTCAGTGATTGTGTGTGTATACATATACGGGTTTGGTTATGGTGGGCAAATTACACCTTACAATTTACACTTATATCTTTTTAAAAAATTAAACCTTATGCTTACATATTTTTTTGAGATTGCACACTATATGCAACCCACTTACATTTTACATTTACACCTTACATTTATACTTTTTGTGTAAGTGACACATTATGTTTAATTACATACTTAAGAAAAGTCCTACATATACATATGTATGTGTATGTATATTGGGATGGGTGCCGGCGATTCGGTGTGAATTGTGGAAAAAATTATGGACACTAATTAGTGGACTACCGAAATTATGAAATATTAGTCATGGTATTATCATTAAACTCATTTATTATATAAATTATAAATATTAAAAATTTATTAAATTATGTCACATGATATATTAAAAGTTGTTTGGAAAGTATTAAATTAGTATACTTTTAATTTTGTATAAAAAAATATTAAATTTTTTAAAAATTATATTACATCATTAAACTGTCATGATCTTTTTTATTTTCAATTATTTAATATAAAATTATAAATCTCATTATTTTTATCGATTACAATATATTTGAATGTCACGTGATAAGACCACTTAATAATATCTTTTCGAATTATAATATATATTATTAATTAATTTACATAGTTTTTTTATATATAATATTAATTTATATTAAATTTCACATATTAGATTTTGTGTACATTAATTTTTATTTTGATATTTCAATAAAAATAAAAGTAAAATATACATATGTATTAACTATGGTAAATTGAGATAATTTCAAAAAGTGAAGTATAAATCAAATCAATCCAGGATCAGCAAGAGTGAATTTGTGCAAATTAAACAGTTTTAATAAAGGGGAAATTACTATTCAATATAGATTTTGAAAAATTATTTCATATTAATGAAAAAATTTATAATTTTAATTACTAATATTTACCATTTTTTATAATTTTTTCCCCTAACATTACTAGGTGTAATTTTTTGGGTAAATTACAAATACATCTCTTGAGATTTGTTTAAAATACGAATTGCCCCTTATGATTTGAAAAATTACAAATACCTCCCAATCAAAATTTTTTATTTAACATAATTAATTGAAAAAGTGAAATTTTTAACTGTTTACCTATACAATAATAAAATTATCTAAATTATTAATTGAAATAAAATTTTAACATTATTAAAAACTGTTAATTAACTTAATGATTTGTTAATAAAATGACCTATTTGTTATGAAATTAGAAACTTAGGGGGTATAATGCAATTTCTAAAACCATATGAGATAATTTATTGTGGAAGCAGAATATCTTTTATATGTAAGCCAAATGAATTTGGGAAAATCGGGATATATGCTATTCGGCTCTGCCCAGGGGGATTCTGAAGCTGAATAGTTAAATCGACTATAGAACCAGTTGAACAAGAAGCCAAGTGGGAATTGACATACGACCAAAGGGCTGAATGAGCAATCATGCAATGGATTAAGAGTGGGCCCGACCCTAGGGCCCAGAGGCAAATATAAATAGAGGAATATCAGCTTAAGAAAGGTATGTGAGAACAGACAAAAAAAACTTAAGATACAAGCAAACAAGAGACGTATACTAACTTGTTCGTCGGAGTGCTAATTCCGGCACCCCCGGCCGGAGTGTTAATCTCTTTTTCAGGTGGCAATCAGAGGATCAGGAACGTCCTTCAGGATCCAAGGGTATTTCCAAACCATTTCACCACAATTGGTGCCGTCTGTGGGAATACTTAAGCATATCCATGGCGAGCATCACAGAAGATCCTCCAATAGTCGCTAAGGAAACTACACCAAGAGACGACTTCACTCCAAGAAACATGCTTGGACCGGAGAATATCGCCGCACGGCGGACCTCAAACTTCAATTCAGTAGCTCAGACCTTACCCTCAACTTCAATGTATGAGACAATGCAGGTGATTATGGATCAAGCAAAGCAAAATGAACAGCGGCTGGAGAACATGATGGCTGAGAACGAGCGCCTGCGCTCCAATAGTCGCTAAGGAAACTACACCAAGAGACGACTTCACTCCAAGAAACATGCTTGGACCGGAGAATATCGCCGCACGGGGGACCTTAAACTTCGATTCAGTAGCTCAGACCTTACCCTCAACTTCAATGTATGAGACAATGCAGGTGATTATGGATCAAGCAAAGCAAAATGAACAGCGGCTGGAGAACATGATGGCTGAGAATGAGCGCCTGCGCAGGATTTGGCATTGGAGGTGGCAAAATCCCAACAAGCTGCATGCCAAGATCGAGATCGCCCTTTGGGAAAGAAGGATGGTCGACGACGTTGACTTCGGAAACGCAATAATGACAGTGATTCTAACTCACCATCCACGGAACCCAGAAAGAAAGGACGAGTTGATATATCCAGCTCAACTGAAGGAAGTCCGTATATACGGCATAAATGAGGGAGGCGCGATGACTTGGATGAGGAAGATAAGCATGACCCCTTTGTGCGATGAATTGCGAGGCCAGTACTACCAAAAAAGTTCAAAGCATCATTGTTCACCCTCTACGACGGAAAATCGGACCCTACCGATCACATTCGCCATTATGAGCAAGCAATGACACTTCATGCTGACGACGAGGCCCTCATGTGTTGAATATTTCCAAGCAGTCTGGAACCGCTGGCCGTCAAAGTGGTATTATAAACTGGAGTCGGCGTCGATTAAGTGCTTCCATCAGCTCTAGAAGTCCTTCAGGGCTAGATTCATTACTAATGAGGTCCAGACAAAGCAAGCCGACTCCATCTGGGCAATGCAAATTAAAGCAAGCGAAGCCCTGTAGACGTCCCCGAACGTCCCGGGAGAAATCCCGTTTTGTTCATTGGGCTCACTACAGTTCGAACTCAAATGTCACGGTTCTGAATCTAATCTCACAAAGTGCAATGCAAGATCGATAAAACACCAAAGAGTCCAAATCCGGCAAATCGTTTTGAAAGACTGATTTTTAGAAAGAAGTGCCAAATATGGACTGCTTTGCCAGATACAGAGTTGCCACCTAAATATTTTATTTTGGGAGAATTTAGGAAACCCTGACTTGTGCCTAAGGCCACGTGTCTGTCATCACCAAAGTTGCCTCGGCTCAGGAACTTGGGTACGATTGGGGAAGGTCATTTCATGAGCACCCCCGCTCGCCCGATCGAAGATCGGCCACTACTAAACATGATATCGACTTTCTGAAAACACATGTGCTCTTATTCCGGTTTATTAGCCTAGGATTACTATGTGATGCACACAACATACAAGTATAGACTGGATCGCCTAATTTGGAACAAAACATCTCATGTTTGTTTTTGAAAGCGGTTTGCTACTCGCAAGTAGGCTAAAATGCGGATTTTGCCACCCTAAAGTGGGCTTAGAAAACAGGGTGATTTGCCACTCTCAAGTGGGCTTAAAACTCGCAATCGATGAATTGTTCCAATTCAAGTAATCCAACCTTCACCCACAGGCATTCAAGCAGGTATATCACATAATCAGTTAGCCTCATGGCAAGCATGCTATCATGGCAGTCACTCACAAACATACAAGGATGCTAAAGCATAAACACTCACCGAGTACTCCGAGCCAAAGAAAGAAGCTAATTAGAAATCATGCATGAATCCTAACTATGCTGAGATGCCTAATGCAACACATGCAGGATGCAACTAAGATAGGCTTGGCTATTTTAAAATGGCATATGAGATGCAACAATCGATACATGTATTCAACTTGGAATTGAAATACAATACAGTTAACATGATGCGCCGAGCCCGGTGCATGAAATACAGATGAATGAATGCAAACATGCGAACATATAGATGCTAATTGAAACATGCCCTAAAACTAACCATCATAAGCGGGTAAATAAAATGGAGAAAGGCGTGGGGTTGGAAGACATGCATCACACACAAACACACTTATTACAAAGTTCGCTCTCTCGTGGAGGGTCCAAATAAATAATACAGAACCAACTAGCTAATCTAAGCTAATTAAACTAGTTATTACACAACCGAAATGAATAACGAATTACAGCTAAATATTACACAACATTAACAAATTAAACTAAGGAAGTAAATAAATAGCATGCAAGCTACATGAAATGGACTGCCTCAGCTCTATTCCGAATGATAAGGGATGCATGCATGCTCGAGTCGCCTTGTCGGGAAATCCATCGTGATGTCTCAACTCGTCTTTGTTTGCAATTGAACTCAAAAACTTGCACAAAGCTCCAAGGAGATGAAACTCCACCTTGGGAATCTAGGGAAGGCTACCGACCAGCTATAAGCATTGGAGACCACCTACCGACCACCCTTGGTGGTGAAAACCAGAAAAGGTGGTTGGCTTGCAGAAAACCTAGTCGGCCGGCCAGTTTCTTCTCCTGGTTTCTGCATTTTTTGTAACAAAGGCAAGAGAAAGAAGGCAAAGTATTTTCAACATATGTGTGCCCGACCACTCTTCCCGTCATTGCATAAGCTCTAGGGAGTGTAGTCCTCGATCCTCGGGCCACCGGTCGCGCATCTCGATGCATAATGGCCGAGGAGTCAAATTGCACGACTCAATGTGAAATGAATGCACATACAAACACCTAAAGCCAACAACTCTATCATGGGTAGTCAAGAGTGTCGGCGACCGGGAATCGAGACACGTTTCGTCACTTGGAGTACGAAACGTCCCTCGTTTCTCGTGTTCGAACTAACTCCTATTCCGAACACAATGCAACAAACAATGGTATGCACAATACGACTTTAAGTATGCGATCTAAATGCAATGCAACTAAGCGATGCGAAGATGCACAGAATGACATGCAAGCATGCAAATGGCATACACAATGCTATGAACTAATCAATGGCATACTCAATGCACATGGATTATATGGCATGCATACACAATGCACTAACATACGTAGTGTTATGAATGAGACATACGCAATACAATGATCAAACATGCGATAACATGGATTATATGGCATACACAATACAAGATGGACTTAAACCAAGATGGATGGGCCTCGGCCACACCCAAATCAGTGGCCAATATGATGAAAATGAGGCAACAAGGTACATGCAAACATGCACAAATGCAAGGGACCAAACCTAAGGAATAAAGTGCAACTCTACCCAAGCATGACAAGGATGAAATATGACACACAATGGCACATGTTCCAGCTCTGAAATGACATACAAGATGGTCCCGAATCATGCAAACAACTCACCCGATGCATGTTGGATGGCACAATTACCGAAACTAGTGAACTGCATTACACTAGAGGTATGCAAAGCGATGCCCAAATGACCAAACCAACCCCAAACAGTCCCTATGCAGACCCAAAATAATGGCAAAATGGACTAAAATGATGGCTTGCAATGCACAAAAATGAAGCTCATGCAATAGCCCAAAAGTGAGGCATACAAGCACAACTCTCAAACGCATTTAAAGAGTGGAAAACATGGGAATATGGCACAAGTATAAGCTCTGAAATAACATGTTCAATGATGCCAAAACATGAAAACAACTCAAGTTAAGCATGCAAGAGGCTTCAAAACTCGAAGCTAGGCAAGGGTATTACACTACAAGCATGCATGGCAAGTATCATTCGACCATGGGATCTCAAAATAGAGCTAAGGCAGCCCAAATCATGAATAAAATCAGTTTAGAACATGGCCAAAATATGCTAGAATCAAGGGCCAAAACAACATGCAATGCGAGCTAGTGAACATGGATTACACTACAAGCATATGAAGCATTCAAGAGGCCACTAAACCAGAAAAAGTCAGAACATGACATGCCAAATAAAGCCCAAAAACCCACTGAAACATGATCAATGCATGCAAGAATGACATGCTCCTTTGATAGGCTATAAGAGGGGTTATTCTACATATGCAAGAGACACACCCAAGGTGACAAAACCAACTCTGGACAGAGTCTAGGAAGGCCCTAAAAGTCACTGAAAAGGGCCTGAAACAAGGCTTGGAGATGTGCAAATAAAGGCTCCTTTGAAAGGCCAAATATGCTAGTAAACAAGACAACAAGAGGGAGGGTCGCCCCTCTCTGATTTAGGCCCTTAAAACTACATGCTCACCACTGAAAATCCACTAGATTTTAGTGGTAGGAAGGCCAAGCAAAGATTAAATCAAAGGCTTTATGGCATGGCTCAAAACAAAGCAAAATGAAGCATGCAAGGGGGCAGATGACCCCCAACAACAAAATGACCTTAAACAAACATCAAAAGGACCTCAAAGCAAGACTTTTTTTAGTTGACAAAAAAGCTCAAATATGCATGCAAATAAGGCTAAGAGATGGATCAAAATAAAGCTTAAAAGAGGGAAAAAGTGTGTTACCCTTGAAGCTCAGCAAGACAGCAACTTCTCCAGTCCAAAACCAACTCTTTGAGACCTCTCAAGACCCTCCAAGAACCTTAGAACAATGGTGGAGGTGTGTGGCTATGAGGTGTGGTGTAATAGGTCAAGAACAAGACCCTTTTGAACCCAAAACAAAGAGATATAGAGGGAAGTGTATGCACAAGCCTTAGACAAATTTCTGAACCCTCACAAAGGAAGAGGAGGGCCTTTCTTATAGAGATACAAGGCCAAAGCTTCTCAAAGAAGCTAAAAACCAAGGTTGAAGATCCTCCATACACGTGTATGGAGGATCCAGTCTGTGCCTTCCAGCTGGCCCAGCTGGCAACAACTCACAGAGACAAAACTGGGGGAGGCAGGCCGACCAGTTCAGGTGGTCGGCCGACCACTTCCCCTAGTCGGCCTACCAGTTCAAAAGGTCCAACCCAATGAAAGGTGGTCGGCAGCCCCATTTGGTGGTCTCCCAACTGAATGCAAGCTAGTGGTATGGTGGGAGACCAGTAAATGTGGCTCAAAGACCAAGGAGACCAGCTTCCTGACAAGAAAATCGGCTGGCGGGAGAAAAGTGGTCTCCAAGGAAAAAAAGTGGTCTCCCACCCTTGTACCACCTCCCACACAATGAAAACAAGGTCCATGCCAAAAATGAACCAAGACGGATGCAAAACGAGGGTTCGGGGGTCAAAACGTGCAGCTGGGCGCCCCAAAAATAGTCTATTAAGCATCGAAGGTGGCGTGCGACCACAAAGGTGGTCTCCCGGGCCACAGTGTCCCTACAGAGAGAGGAAGCAAGGTGTGTGCCAAAAATCGTGCCAAACGGAGAATGTTAAGTGGTCCCGAATCGAGGTGAGCGGCCGACGGCTCCAAAAACCGGAAACTGGTCTCCAAACGGGAATAGTGGCCTGCGACCATGAAAAGTAGCCTGCGGCCACTGAGAGATGGTCTACAAGACCTCTCCCTCCCTCCAGAAAGAGAAAGCAAGACCTGGTCCGCAAACCGAGGCAAAGCATAAAAGGGGCCCGAGGTCCGGGGGTAAGGACCTCAGTCGAAACTCCGAAACCTTAGAACGAGCACAACATGCGCAATCACCGAGCACTCAATCGATGACGTCTGAGTCTTAAGGTCGGTCAAAAATGGGGTGTCTACAAGCCCTTCGTGAATATTCGGCACGCTATTGGGAATGCTTCAATCTGGTAGATGATGCTTGCAATGATTCCATGGCCATCACTGCTTTTAAGTTGGGATTGCATCCCGATAGTCCCCTCCGCAGTTCATTGACCAGACGGCCCCCCAAAACAGTCTAGGCATTAATGAAGAAGGTCGAAGAATATTGCAAAGTGAAAGATGATGCCTTGCGGGTCAAAGCCGGGCATAAAGCCGTTAAGATGGCCACGTCGGGAATTGTTCAGCCGATTAGCGTTATGCCATCAAGAAGCCCCGAGCTGTGGAATCAAGCTAAACGAGACAAAAGGCGTGACTCGCGCCGATCAAACGATCAATGTTCACGTCGAGCTAATGAACAGTATCAAGTGGATAGCAGGCGCACAAGACGCTTAGGCAACAAAAACATGGAGTTAACAGAGCCGATCAGTAAGATTCTGTCGAAAGTTCAACACCTTCCGTTCTTCAAATGGCCGCCTAAGATGACGGGACCTCCCGATGTAAGAAGACAGGATACACGGTGTGAGTATCATAAAGACCATGGTCACGGCACTGATAGTTGTTATGCACTAAAAGATCACCTGGAAGAGTTGGTGCAAAACGGCCGTCTTACGCATTACGTCCGAAAGAGCAATCTAACAAATACAGTAGCTCTACGTCCGGAGTCGCCTCCTCTTGGTGTAATTCATATGATATACAGCTTGCCGACATCATCCGATGTGCATACAATTCAGTTGCAGTCCAGCCCCCATAGCCCAATCACACCAGCGAAACGGCCCCATGAAACTGGAAGGATTAGTTTCGATGATAATGACTTAGTTGGAGTAACTCGCCCCCGCACTGATCCCCTCGTCATCGAGTTACGCGTAAACAGATTCACCATTGAGCGTGTTCTCATTGACTAGGGCAGCACTTCGAAAATAATGTATTACAAAACTTTTGTCAAACTTGGCTTCACAGACTTGGATTTGTCTCCAGCTGATTACCCGTTATTCGGCTTCAATGCTAACCCAGAGTATCATTTAGGCAAAATCACACTACTAGTACGGGCGGGCACCAGATCAGTAGATGTCGAATTTCTAGTTGTCAAGCTTTCTTCGCTGTATAATCTTATCATGGGAAGAAGTTGGTTGCATACAATGCAAGCTGTGCCGAGCACCTACCATCAACTACTTCGTTTTTCGACTGAGTACGGTATCAAACAAATTCGCAGATCTCAGAAATCGGCATAGGCATGCTATCTTCTTGCTGCAAAGAGACTAAGGGAGCTGGAAGTGCATTCAATTAAGACACCGGATAGGGAGAGCCTCGAAGACATTGGGAAGATCCCAAGTGAAAAGGCAACCGAAGCCCTGGATCGGGTCGAAATTGACGGAAATCCTGACAAGTTCATCATGATCGGCGCTTCCTCAGATAAAGTTGAAAGGAGGGAGTTAGTATCCTTCTTACTCGGCAATATTGATGTGTTTGTATAGTTGCCATACAAGATGCTAGGAGTGGATCCATCTGTAGCCCAACACCGCTTAAACGTTGATCCGAAATGTAAGCCAATTATTCAAAGAAGTCGGCGGTCAGTCGTGGAGCACACTTTGGCCATTGTTAAAGAAGTTGATCGGCAACTTGACGCCAGGGCGATTCGCGAAGTAACCTATCCTACTTGGTTGTCCAATACTGTGGTTGTAAAGAAGAAGAATGGCTCTTGGCATGTGTGTGTGGATTTCACAGACTTAAACAAAACTTGTCCCAAGGACTGTTTTCTTTTGCCCAAAATAGACCAACTCGTAGATGTAACAACAAATCATCAACGCATGAGCTTCTTGGATGCCTAAAGGGGCTACCATCAAATCGTTATGCATCCGGAGAACCAAGAAAAGACCGTATTCCTCACCCCAAGAGGAACCTATTGCTACAAGGTCATGCCTTTCGGGCTGAAGAATGCGGAGGCAACTTACCAAAGAGTAGTGATTGCCATGTTCAGGGAACAGCTCGGCCATACCATGGAAGTATACATCGACGATATGGTGGTCAAATCCAAGGAAAAGCACGCCCATCTAGCTAATTTGGTAGAGACATTCGGCATCATTCGAAAGTACAAGATGAAATTGAACGCCTTGAAGTGTGCATTCGGCATCGGATCCGGTAAATTCCTTGGATACATCGTTAACCACCGCGGAATTGAAGCCAACCCAAGTCAAATAATGGCAATTCTAGAGCTTGGATCCCCTCGGTCAGTCAAAGAGGTTTAGAAGCTGATGGGAATGGCCGCTGCGCTCAACAAGTTTATTAGTCGTTCCATAGATCATTGCCGACAATTCTTTCACACACTTCGGCAAGACAGAGCATTTGAATGGACCCTCGAGTGCCAGGCCGCTTTGGACAGCTTGAAGTCTTATCTCCGATCAATACCACTCTTGGCAACACCTACGGCAGGTGATCCACTCATTTTGTATCTAGCAGTATTCGACTGGGCGGTCAGTGCTGTATTGTTAAGGGAAGAACTTGGGGAGTAGCGACTAGTTTATTATGTAAGTAAAGCAATGGCCGACGCCGAAACACGTTACCTTCCATTAGAAAAACTTATCCTTGCTCTCATCATGGCTGTAAGAAAACTGATGTACTACTTTCAGGGGCATACCATTGGAGTACTAACGGAATATCCCCTCCGGTCAGCGCTCTGCAGTGCGGAAGCGTCGGGACACGTTTCGAAATGGGCTCTTGAACTCGGCCAGTATGATATCCAGTTTCTACCCAGAACTTCCATCAAGGGGCAAGTGCTCGCCGACTTTGTAGCTGAATTCACAGGATCTTTCGCCGACTTTAAGTCTGATCAAGTGCAACCTAAGCCCAACTAGAGAATGTATGTTGGAGACGTTTGGTAGATGTATTGTGGCGGGTCATCCAACCAACGTGGCAGTGGGGCTGGCGTAGTAATCATGACCCCCGAAGGGGCAATAATAGAACAGGCTGTCAAACTGGGCTTCGATGCGTCAAAGAATGAGGCCGAATACGAAGCATTGTTAACCGGTCTACGGAGCACTTCACCATGGTACGCGGCGTCTGCTTGTTTTCTGTGACTCAAAGTTAGTAATCAACTAGTTGAAAGCAAAATATGCAGCCAAAAATGACCGTCTGGCAGCTTATATGAAAACGGCGAATTCTTTGCTCGCAAAATTTGATCACCACGAATTGAATCAAATAACCCAAGATCAAAGCACGCATGCGTACGCCCTGGCTTGCCTAGCCTCCGCCATCAACTCAGAAGTTAAGCGGACAATCGAAGTAGGGTTCGTCTGAGCCGAGTATTGCCTCTTCAGAATCAGTTCAGATCAATGTTATTGAACCTGGTCCAAGTTGGATGGACCCTATCGCTGCATTCCTATCCTCAGAGTAGCTCCCGATGGATAAGAGAGAGGCACACAAACTGCAAAACAAAGACCTCCGATACTACTTGGATTCGCAGGGGAAGCTCTACAAAAAATCTCTCTCTGGGCCGTACTTAGAATGTGTTCATTCAGATAAAGTCGAGGAACTCTTGTCTGAAATACACGAAGGTAGTTGTGGTGCCCATTCGGGTGGACGTTCTCTGGCCCATCGAGCCGTAATGCAGGGGTACTATTGGCCGACCATGCGACACGATGCCAAGTGTTATGTCAAGAAATGTGAACAATGCCAGAAGTTTTCCCTGTTAACTCATCTACCTGCCGAGGAGTTAAATTCTGTCACTAGTTCTTGGTTGTTCGCTCAATGGGGGCTTGATAACGTCGGACCATTATCATAGGCTCCTAGAAACAAGCGATTCTTAATTGTCGCGACAGACTATTTCACGAAATGGGTTGAAGCGGAGGCACTAACACATATTCGAGATGCCAATGTTAAGTGTTTTGTATGAAAAAACATCATAACGAGATTTGGCATACCTAGAGCGCTTGTTTCAGACAATGGTACCCAGTTTGATTGTGGTGTGTATCGAGAATTGTGCAGCACTTATGGCATCCGGCCTTACTTTTCCTCGCCGGCTTACCCACAAAGCAACGATCAAGTGGAGACCACCAACAAAGTTATTCTGGATGGCATCAAGAAAAGGCTGGAGAAAGCTAAAGGCAGATGGGTCGAAGAGTTGCCCAGCGTGCTGTGGGCTCATCGCACAACTCCAAGGCGAGCCACTGGGGAAACGCCGTTTGCTCTATGCTTCGAAACCCAAGCAATCATCCCCCTGGAGATCGGCCTTCCAACATCGAATCAAAGGTTTTTGACATGGGCCGAAACGACATGATGTTGGCCTTGGACTTGACTCTGATTGAAGTACGCCGAGACCGTGCCCTTGCTTCCATGTCCCGGTGCCAGCAACAGCTCGCTAAATCGTATAATCAACATGTACAGCTACGTCGTTATACACCAGGAGAATTGGTCCTCAAGAAAGTGCTTCCTACTACTAGGAATCCCGCTGAAGGAAAGTTGGGTCCCAACTGGAATGGCCCCTATCAGATTGACTCAATCGCAGGGACAGGGGCATATCGGCTCAAAGACATGGATGGAAGAAATTTTTCGCATCCCTGGAATTCCACACACTTGCGCAAGTTTTATCACTAAGTAAACTTGTATGTCATGATAGCTTGTTTTGAATTTTTGTTGTGTACATCTTTCATTTTTCCAATGCAATGCCTTTTCTCTCTTGTCTTGTGAGTTATGTTGTAATAATAAGCCTCCGAATTCGGAGCTCCCTTCATGGATATCACGATTGGCCAACAACAAAGAAAAGCCTCCGAATTCGGAGCCCCATGTGTGAATGACATGCTTGGGCCGAGTAAGCCTTCGAATTCGAAGTGCCCTTCGTGGATATCACAATTGGCCAACTCAAAAAAGCCTCCAAATTCGGAGCCCCATCTGTGAATGACACGCTTGGGCCGAGTAAGCCTTCGAATTCGGAGCGCCCTTCATGGATATCATGATTGGCCAACAAAAAAGAAAAGCCTCCGAATTCGAAGCCCCATGTGTGAATGACACGTTTGGGCCGAGTAAGCCTCCGAATTCGGAGCGCCCTTCGTGGATATCACGATTGGCCAACTCAAAAAAGCCTCTAAATTCGAAGCTCCATCCGTGAATGACACGCTTGGGCCAAGTAAGCCTCCGAATTCGGAGTGCCCTTCGTGGATATCACGATTGGCCAATTCAAAAAGCCTCCGAATTCAGAGCCCCATGTGTGGATGACACGCTTGGGCTGAGTAAGCCTCCGAATTCGGAGTGCCATTCATGGATATCACGATTGGCCAATTCAAAAAGCCTCCAAATTCGGAGCCCCATGTGTGGATGATACACTTTGGCCGAGTAAGCCTCTGAATTCGGAGCGCCCTTCGTAGATATCACGATTGGCCAACTCAGAAAAGCCTTCAAATTCGGAGCCCCATCTGTGAATGACATGTTTGGGCCGAATAAGTCTCCGAATTCGGAGTGCCCTTCGTGGATATCACGATTGGCCAATTCAAAAAGCCTCCAAATTCGGAGCCCCATGTGTGAATGACATGCTTGGGCCGAGTAAGCCCTCGAATTCGGAGCGCCCATCATGGATATTGCGATTGACAAGCACAAACGTGATTGACAGATAGTAAATGGTTATGACTTAATTTACAAACATTGATTGAAACAATGTACATACATTCAAAATAAAATGTTTTATTGAATAGATCGTGAGTACAAGATTTACATAAAAACGGAACAATGTACATAAAAATTATTCGGCTCCATCTTCGTCGTCAGTCTTCTCAGCATCGAAAGCCTCAAACAGAAAAGTATAACTCTGATATAAAGGTGACGCCGAATCAATGCCCGTGGCCTGGAGAGCCTTGATCCATCCATGCTTAAATCCACGATTTTCGCATCGACAGATTTCCTTGGTTAGGTTCTCATTCGTCTTGTCTATTCTAATTTTTCGGCCGTCATGGAAGCCTTTTTCATAGGACTTGGTTTTCGCAGCTTCTATTACGAACATACTCACCGTTTCTAGATTGGCAATTGTGTGATCTAAAATTTGCCGGTTTGTTCGTTCTGCGACAATCGGGTTCACTTGACTTGCCGACTAAGTTTCAGAGGTGTTAGCTCTCTTCAGCTCATTTTTAGCCTTCTCTGCACGGGCTTGCAAGCTCTGAATGCGACCGTCCTTTTGCTCTATCTCTCTTCGCTCAGCACAAAGACGCATGCTGATTTCATAGGAGGTATATAAACCCTTTACTGCTCCATGGACGCCCTCCCGAAAAACTTCATAATTAGCTTGGTCGACCATCGACTGCTGGACTTTTGGTGGAAAAATCTGTCGAGCGAACTCGACTGCTTCATTTGGGTTGCAGATAATCGAATTCGCTTCCGTCATCGGTTTGTTCCCAACGAAAACCAAAAAACTCAACGAGCGTGGTGGCCCACTAGTTTCTCCTCTCAAACGGAGGGAGTTACCTCGTTGCTGTTTCTCCTTCCTGGATGACCTACTTCGATGACGTGGGGAGTGACACCTCTCACGCTCCCTGGACATCCTACTTCCCATGCACGTAGGCTCACCACCTCGGCTCATCTCTATGTCCAGTTCCGCTAGTGTCCTGCCCTCCCCTCTGCTGTTGAAGAATAGTCTTCTTGCCATCCATAGTCATCCAGCTGGGTTTGACACAATGCTTTTTTTCCTCTCCTAATTTGTTGGATTTGAACGCATAAGTGGAACCTACGCGCACGTAGCCCCCACCCCATTTATTCATTATGAGTGCAGCATTCCCGAGGCAATCTCTTCAATATTCTACGCACCGATATTCAGCGGTCCAATTCATTCATTAGCTAGGGCAAGGGCAGATTGATCAATCTACTCGGCTACATTTCACAACTTTGCGCCACTATGTTGCTGTGTCCCAGCCAATCCATGAACCACCGATATTCGGCGGTCCAATCCATTCATTAGTTGGGGCAAGGGCAGATTCATCAATCCACTTGGCTACATTTCAAAGCTTTGCGCCGCTAAGTTGCTGTGCCCCAGCTAATCCATGAACCACTGATATTCGATGGTCCAGTTCATTCATTAGTTGGGGCAAGGGCAGATTCATCAATCTACTCGGCTACATTTCAAAGCTTTGCACCGCTAAGTTGATGTGCCCCAGCCAATCCATAAACCACCGATATTCGGTGGTTCCATTCACTCATTAGCTGGGGCAATGACAGATTCATAAATCTACTCGGCTACATTTCACAGCTTTACACCGCTATGTTGCTGTGCCCCAGCTAATCCATGAACCACCGATATTCGGCGGTCCAGTTCATTCATTAGCTGGGGTAAGGGCAGATTCATCAATATACTCGGCTACATTTCAAATCTTTGCGCCGTTATGTTGTTGTGCCCCAGCCAATCCATAAACCACCGATATTCGGCGGTCCCGTTCACTCATTAGCTGGGGCAAGGGTAGATTCATCAATCTACCTGGCTACATTTCAAAGCTTTGCGCCGTTATGTTGCTGTGCCCCAGCCAATCTATGAACCACTGATATTCGGCTGTCCAGTTCATTCATTAGCTGGGGCAAGGGCAAATTAATCAATATATTCGGCTACATTTCAAAGATATGCAGTTATTTTATCGCCAAATTAATTTACTCATTTCATGATCTTAAGATTCATCAATATATTCGGCTACATTTCAAAGGTACGCAGTTATTTTATCGCTGAATTAATTTACTCATTTCATGATCTTACATCCTACTTAGCCGTTAACTAGCACATGTAGTAGACAGAAAGGCAAAGGAAATTTTCATTAATAAATTGAGTACTGTGGGAGCCGAATAAGTGGAATAGCCAGGGTACGCGTACCCCAGAAACTAGATACTACTCGGCTCCATATTACGTAACTAGGGCGCTGAATGGGTTAGTGAGGCCGAATAGACGGGGGACAATAGATCCGAATGAATGTAAGGTGAATAGGATAAAAGTAGGCTCAGGCCCCGAGGCCCAAAAAAGTAAGTATAAATATAAGAACCACAAATCTAGAAAGGTATGTAAGAATCACTCCACTTAACTTAGACAAAAAGCTATCTTGAGTGTTTGAACTAACTTGTCCGTTGGAGTGCTAATTTCGGCACCCCCAACCGGAGTGTTTCCATCTTTTCAGGTGACTAGCTGAGGATAAGCAGCGTCTCCCAGGATCAGAAGAGTATTTCCAAACCACTTCTCCACAATTGGCGCCGTCTATGGGAATACTCAACTACATCCATGGAAGGCGTGACTGAAGATCCTCAGGTAGCCACCGACAAGACTGCACAGAGGTGATCTCACTCCAGCAAACTCGCTTGGACCAAAAACTATCGCAGCAAAACTTGCCTCGGACCTCCGCTCATCTTCAAACCGAATACAAACGACAATACAAGCGACCATGGCTCAAGCTAGGCGAACCAAATAGAGGTTGGATAACATCATTGCTGAGAACGAACGCCTCCGTCGCGATCTGGCCTCAGCAATAGCAAAATCCAAACAAACGGAGCGCCGAACTTCTGAGCGACCCCCGAGGGCAGATGATCAACGATCTCGGGTCCGACAGCAAGAAACTGATGGCCGCTATGCCTCAACGGATCATCTTGAGGATTTGGCAAAGGACGAACGTCTCCACCAATGCATCCGGAAGAGTGTGGTCGAAACACCTGCCCTTCCGCGGGATGCACTTCCCCTCAATACCGTCCACATGATATACAGCCTATCCGCAGCCCCGGCCGTGCATGCGATCCAATCACATCCAGGCCCCCAACAACAACAACTCACACCAGCAAAGCGGCCCCGAGTGACGCCAAGTATCACCTTTGATGATTCTGATTTGATCGGTGTAGCGCTCCCTCACATCGATCCGTTGGTTGTTGAGCTGCGCGTAAATCGGTTCACCGTTGAACGCGTTCTTATCGACCAGGGCAGTACCTCGGAGGTTATGTACTATAAAACCTTCACCAAACTCGGCTTCAACGAGTTTGACCTGACTCTGGCCCCTTATCCACTATTTGGCTTCAATGCCACTCCAGAGTACCCCTTGGGAAAGATCAGCTTACCCGTGCGAGCAGGCTCCAGAACGGTGGATGTGGAGTTCTTGGTCGTCCGGCTGCCTTCACCGTACAATCTCATCATGGGATGATCGTGGTTGCATACATTGCAGGCCGTTCCAAGCACCTATCATCAACTGCTACGTTTCCCAACAGAACATGGCATTGAGCACATCCGCGGATCCCAGAAATCGGCACAAGCATGTTATCTCCTTGCCGCCAGAATGCCAACGGCACTGCAAGTAAACTCCATTGAGGTGCCAAATCGGGAGATCTTGGATGACGTTGGGCGGTGTCCAAACGAGAAGGCCACGGAAGATCTAGACCGAGTTGACATTGATGGAAGCCCAGAAAGGTTCTTCATGATCGGCGCCTCTCTGAATCAAGCCGACAGGCAGCAGCTGATCCCTTTCTTGCTCAACAACCTTGACGTCTTCGCGTGGACTCCGTACGAAATGCCGGGAATAGACCCGTTAGTCTCACAGCACCATCTGAATGTCGATCCGAAATGTAAGCCGATCATTCAGAAGGGCCGACGATCAGCCGCAGAACACACTGCCGCCGTTGTTGAGGAGGTAGACAGGCTGCTTGATGCCGGGGCAATTAGAGAATTCACTTACCCTACGTGGCTCTCCAATACAGTGGTGGTGAAGAAGAAAAATGGGACTTGGCGGGTGTGTGTCGACTTCACGGATCTGAACAAAGCTTGCCCCAAGGACTGTTTTCCTCTACCTAGAATCGACCAGCTTGTCGACGCGACGGCACGTTATCAACGCATGAGCTTCCTCGATGCTTATAGAGGCTATCATCAAATCGCCATGCACCCGGATGACCAGGACAAAACTGCCTTCCTCACCCCAAGAGGAACCTATTGCTACAAAATTATGCCTTTTGGGCTGAAGAATGCAGGGGCAACCTACCAAAGATTGGTCACCGCCATGTTCAAAGAGCAACTCGGCCACACTATGGAAGTATACATCGACGATATGGTGGTCAAGTCCAAAGAAGAACAAAATCATATAGCCAATCTAGAGTAGACATTCAGCATCTTACGCAAATATAGAATGAAACAAAACGCTTCCAAGTGTGCGTTCGGAATCGGCTTTGGCAAATTCCTGGGTTACATCGTCAATCACCGAGGAATCGAAGCCAACCCGAGGCAAGTCACAGCAATCCTGGAACTCGGCTCCCCCCATTCAATAAAAGAAGTCCAAAAGTTGATGGGGATGACCGCTGCACTTAACAGATTCATTAGTCGGTCTACAGATTACTGCCGACAATTCTTTTAGACACTATGGCAGGGTAAGGCTTTTGAATGGTCCGCCGAATGTGAATCAGCCTTCAACGGACTCAAGACGTACCTCCGCTCAGTACCTCTCTTGACCACACCCGCCGCTGGTGACCCGCTCATCCTATATCTGGCAGTTTCCGATAGGGCCGTTAGCGCCGTACTGTTAAAAGAGGAGGAGGGGGAGCAACGGCCAGTGTATTATGTGAGCAAGGCAATGGTTGACGCCAAAACACGCTACCTTCCGCTGGAAAAACTCATCTTAGCCCTAGTCATGGCGGCAAGAAAGCTGATGCATTACTTCCAGGGACATAGCATTGGGGTGCTAACAGATTATCCCCTCCGATCAGTACTACGGAGTGCAGAAGCATCGGGACGTGTTTCAAAATGGGCTCTTGAACTCGGCCAATACGACATTCGGTTTTTACCTAAAACTGCAATCAAGGGGCAGGTGTTGGCCGACTTTGTTGCCGAATTCACCGGCGAGCTTGCCGGCCTCAAACCTGATCGACCACAGGCCGAAGTTCCACCGAAGCCGAACTGGAGAATTTATGTCGGTGATATTTGGCAACTATACTGTGATGGATCATCTAACCAAAGGGGCAGTGGCGCCGGAGTTGTAATCATGTCTCTGGATGGCGCAGTAATTGAGCAGGCCGTCAAGCTCGGCTTCGAAGCATCAAATAACGAAGTCGAATACGAAGCCCTTCTAGTCGTTCTGCGGAATGCACACCTCCTTGGCGCACGGCGTCTGCTCGTGTTTTGTGATTCAAAGTTGGTAATCAATCAGCTAAAGGGGGAGTACGCGGCAAGAAACGACCGGATGGCGGCCTACATGAAAACGACCAATTCCTTGCTAGCAAAATTTGACCATCATGAACTGAATCAAATAACACGCTACCAGAACACACACGCGGATGCCTTGGCATGCCTAGCTTCCGCCATCAATTCTGAGATCAAACGGACCATCGAAGTAGGCTTCGTCCCCAAGCCAAGTATCGGCCCTCCGGAGGAAATTCACGTCAATGTTATAGAATCCGCACCAAGCTGGATGGACCCCATTGTTGCATTCCTCTTTTCTAAGCAACTCCCAGAGGACAAAAAAGAAGCACACAAGCTGCGAAATAAAGCCCTGCGATACTATCTGGATCCGCAAGAAGGGCTTTACAAAAAGTCCTTCTCTGGTCCATATTTGGAATGCGTGCACCCCGACAAAGTGGAGGAGCTTCTGACAGAGATACATGAGGGCAGTTGTGGTGCCCATTCTGGCAGACGCTCCCTGGCCCATCGAGCTATAACGCAGGGATATTATTGGCCGATAATGAGAGCTGACGCGGAGAGCTATGTAAAAAAGTGCGAACAGTGCCAAAAGTTCTCCCCATTAACCCATCTGCCTGCCGAAGAGTTGAGCTCTATCACCAGCCCCTGGCCATTTGCGCAGTGGGGGCTTGATATCGTAGGGCCATTGCCTAGAGCCCCAGGGAACAAGCGATTCTTAATCGTCGCCACAGACTACTTCACAAAATGGGTTGAAGCGGAGGCCCTAATACATATACGAGATGCCGACATTAAACGCTTTGTATGGAGAAACATCATAACACGATTCAGCATTCCGAGAGCTCTCATCTCAGACAATGGCACCCAGTTCGATTGTGGCGTATACCGAGAGTTATGCACCAAATATGGCATTCGGCCTTACTTCTCGACACCAGCCTACCCCCAAAGCAACGGTCAAGCCGAAGCCTCTAACAAATCCATCTTGGACGGCATCAAAAAGAGGCTGGAAAAAGCTAAAGGCAAATGGGTCGAAGAATTGCCGAGTGTATTGTGGGCCCATCGTACTACGCCTAGGAGGTCTACTGGCGAAACGCTGTTTGCTCTATGCTTTGGAACCCAGGCAATCTTACCCCTGGAAATCGGGCACCCGACTTTGAAATCGCAAGTTTTTGACACAGGCCGAAACGACATGATGCTTGCCCTAGATCTGATTCTAATCGAGGAACGAAGAGACCGCGCCCTGGCATCCATGGCACGCTATCAGCAGCAGCTCGCCAAGTCGTATAACCAACGAGTTCAGTTGCGTCGATACACGCCAGGAGAGCTTGTCCTAAAGAAGGTACTTCCTGCTGACCGGAGACCGGCCGATGGAAAATTGGGTCCAAACTGGGACGGCCCCTATCAAATTGAATCCATCGCAGGAACAGGGGCATATCAGCTCTCAGACATGTCAGGAAGAAGCCTGCCACGGCCTTGGAATTCTATACATTTACGTAAATTCTATCATTGACCCGACTTGTGGGCTTGGTACTTGTATATGTTCCACCTTTGCAATACAAAGGCTTTCGTTTTCTTATGCTCGCTCCCAAGCCTTGATTAATGAGGGCCGATTAAGCCTTCTACGGCCAAAATAAAGTCTCCGGATTCGGAGCCCCCTTTCGGTGCATGACACCCTAAGGCTGATTAAGACTCCGGATTCGGAGCGCCCTTCATGGATGTCACAATTGGCCAAAATAAAGTCTCCGGATTCGGAGCGCCCTTCGTGGATATCACGATCGGCCAAAATAAAGTCTCCGGATTTGGAGCCCCCTTTCGGTGCATGACACCCTAAGGCTGATTAAGACTCTGGATTCGGAGCGCCCTTCGTGGATGTCACGATTGGCCAAAATAGTCTCCGGATTCGGAGCGCCCTTGGTGGGTGTCACGATTGGCCAAAGTAAAGACTCTGGATTCGGAGTGCCCTTCATGGATATCACGATTGGCCGAATAAATATTCCGAATAAATATGCACGAATGATTGGCCCAGTTAAGCCTATTAAGGCCGAATAAAATTCCGAATTCGGAGCGCCTTCGTGGATATCACGCGAGACCTCTGCAGTTTGTATTCGGACCACTTGATTGGCCGAATAAATATTCAATAAGAATCATTCTTAATTCAGGCCGGTCAGTGCATGTCTAAACATTTACACCATACAACACAAAACTTGCCAGAAAGATGAAATAATACGATTAATTAAACACATAACATTTCAAGACCAAATACAAACGTTGAAAAGAAAAGAAATTCTATTTATTCAGCACAATGTCTATTCGTTCGGCACCCTCATCGTCGCTCTTCTCAGTTTCAAAATCAGGATAAGGAAAGTGATGGCGATGATACACGGGCAAGGCCGAATCAATTCCCACGGCTTCGAGAGACCTCTCGGTTTGAAAGGCCTTGATCCAACCATGCTTAAATCCATGATTTTCACATCGACAGACCTCCTTGGCAAGGTCCCGTTTGGTTGTCTCTATCCCAACCTTCAGGCCATCCTGAAACCACTTTTCATAACCCGAGGTCTGTTGAGTTCCTCTCTCTGCACCAACCATTTTAGATTGATCGACTGCAACAGACGCGTTCGCTCGAACATTCTTCAGTTCCCGAAGGTCACGCTCAGCCTTTTCCGCGCGAATTTCCAAACTGCGATTCCTTTCGTCCTTTTTCTCGCTCTCACGTCGCGCTTCCCGCAGACGCATACCGACTTCGTAAGCGGTATATAGTCCTTTCACGGCCCCATGGATGCCGTCTCGAAATACTTTGAAATCTCGATGTTCGACCATCGATTGTTGGACTTCCGGTGGGAATATCTATCGAGCGAACTCGACTGCCACATCTGGGTCTTCAATGATAGAGTCTGCCTCCGTCATTGGTCTATTCCTCACAGAAACCGCAAAACTCAACAGCCGTGGCGCCGCATCAGGCTCGATTCTCGGTCGACTATCTTGTCGAGGCGATCTGCTTCGATGACTAGGGGCCTGCTGTGTTACCTGACCCCTGGACGTTCTTCTTCCCGAACGCGTAGGCTCGCTACTGCGACTCATTGCGACATCTGATTCAGTCAATCTTCGCCCCTCCACAGTTGCCTGAATAGAAATAAGTAGGGCCTCTGGTGTACACCCGCTCTACTTATCCTTCAATGTTTGCAGCTTTCCCGAGACAACGTCAGCACTCCCAAACGTCAACAGTCGGATGACAACTATCCAAGTTCGCGCCTTGGCCGAGGGCAGATTTATTAATCTTGCCGGCAGACTTTTCAAGGGCAAACGGCCGACCAATCTGTGCCTTGGCCAGCCCACGAGTGGGGCCCATTCGGCTCCCCAAGCTCGCAAGGGCAGATTTATTAATCTTGCCGGCCGAGTTTTCAAGGGCAAACGGCTGATCAGTCTGCCTTGGCCAGCCCGCGAGTTGGGCCCATTCGACTCCCCAAGCTCGCGCCCTGGCCAAGGCAAGGGCAGATTTATTAATCTTGCCGGCCGAGTTTTCAAGGGCAAATGGCCGATCAGTCTGTGCCTTGGCCAGCCCGCGAGTTGGGCCCATTCGACTTCCCAAGCTCGCGCCCTGGCTAAGGCAAAGGCAGATTTATTAGTCTTGCCGGCCGAGTGTTCAAGGGCAAACGGCCGATCAGTCTGCCTTGGCCAGCCCGCGAGTTGGGCCCATCCGGCTCCCCAAGCTCGCACCCTGGCCAAGGCAAGGGCAGATTTATTAGTCTTGTCGGCCGAGTTTTCAAGGGCAAACGGCCGATCAGTCTGCGCCTTGGCCAGCCTACGAGTTGGGCCCATTCGGCTTTCCAAGCTCGCGTCCTGGCCAAGGCAAGGGCAGATTTATTAATCTTGCCGGCTGAGTCTTCTAGGGCAAACGGCCGACCAATTTGCGCCTTAGCCAGCCCGCGAGTTGGGCCCATTCGGCTCCCCAAGCTCGCGCCCTGGCCAAGGGTAGATTTATTAATCTTGCCGGCAGAATTTTCAAAGGCAAGGGCAGGTTTATTAAGCAGCTGATCTAACCACAACCGAAAACAATAGCATTCAACATTTTCCTTAACTAGTTGAGCACAACTCCTGAAATTTTTTATATATACGCAAGTTACTAAACAAAACGATTTACTCATGACTGTAGCAACAGATGAAAAATAAAAACTGTAAAAGTACATTCGATGCCCTAAAAACTGCCAGTCGGCCGAATCAGCCATCAGAATCAGACTCCAATGGCTCAACATCCACTTGCTCATATGGTATTGGCATAATCAACGAAGCGTTAGCAGCAGCAAGGGCCTTACGCCAGCCATGTTTGAATCCCCGATTTTCAAACTTGGGAACTTGGTCAACGTACTCAGCAAGCCCAGCGTTTTTCCCGGCATCGAACATTTTGGAAGACTCCGAGTCGGCTGCTTCCTTCGTCGCCTTGATTTCAGCCAACTCAGCCTCCAGTCTGGAGATCGCCTTCTGGGCCAATTTGAGCGCATCTTCGCTCGCATCCGCCTTCTTCTCGGCATCCGATCTTAACTGATCCGCGCTACGAGCCCTCTCCATCTCGGTATCGGCCCTCGAGGCTTCCTTATTTGCCCTCAAAGCCTCGACCTCGGCCCTCCTCCTCTGGCCTTTAACTTGCTCGCATAGGTGGCCAATCTCTTTGACGGCGTCGCAATGGCGACGGCCCAAATCGGCTATCCATCCGACTGTCTGCAAAAGAAGCATTTTAAAACTTAACTTCAACACTATTTGGATTAAGTGAAGCCAAGTTCGAATATGTACCAAAAGCGCGGATTGGGCGGCTAGTGCTATCACATTCAGATCCGTTTCCACCCGGAAAGCCTCGTTGTCAGACGGCAGCGACACGGACGTGGCCATGCTGAATGCGACTTCTGGATCTTTAAGCGCCGAAGCATCAGAAGAAACCGGCATGTTTCTTATCATCGGCTGAATGACAAAAGGAACGATCACGTCTGATCCTTCTAATCGAGGACGTTTGTCACCGTGTTCCGCTGAGCCGGCCTCAAACTCGGCAGGGCGTTTCTCTGCCTCAACTTCTTGGCCGACCTGCACGATCACAGCAGATTCGGCATTCCGATTTTCTGCCGTTTCTGCCTCAACAACGCGCATGGACTCTGATCTGCTAACAGGCGGGAAGAACTGAGATTCGGTGGCGGGCGCTATTTCAGACGGAAGGGACTCCGCTCTTCTCCGCGCGGCCAACCTTTTCGCATTCGCCTTCCTGGCAAGTTTCGTTAGGCTTAACCCTGCCATATCTTCGGGGTCTGCGGTAGGAACTCTCTTCAAACTATGAACAGCGCCGTCAAGTGAAAGATCCCCTCGGCCTGAAGTGGATGAGGGATCGGCCGAATTCAATACCTCGTCAGATTCGGTTTCAGACTGATTTGATTCGCTAACATTAGCGACGTCCGGCTCTGAATCAGACCCTTAAAAACCAACCTGCCTCAAGTTCTTGAAGTCGGACAAAATAAGAGCGAAAAGAGAATCTTCGCCCTCCGGAACAGGGATATTTTCCGCTGCCGAGAAGGTCGTATATGTCGGCTCGTAACGAAGCAGAATGTGCGCCGACCTCCCTTGTTTCTGAAGACTTCGACGGCCGAAATATTTGAGAGCAACTTCTATATCCGAAAGAACGACGCCGTCAGTTGAAGGCAGAACTTTCTTCAAAATGCCCCCTGCACAAGACAAGACGTCACATTTCAAAAAAGAGGCTTCACAATAAAAATGAACAAATAATAAAAGCGAGAAGGCAATCAGCCACCTGGCTCGCCCCTCCGTCTAGGAATAGGGTCAACGTGATCCTCTCCTTCGCCAAATTCCCAGTTACCCTGGATAACGACTATAACGTCATCAACTCGCTTCCCAGAACTGGAAAGCATAGTAATCAGCTGATGGTCGATGTCCTTGGCCCTAAGGAAGAAACGCCCGTGCCGACCAGAAGACTTAGCCAAGGCATAACAATGCTGAATGGCTGGAATGCCAAGATTAATTCTTAGGCGATGGTTGAGCGCTATAATCCCCATTATGATTCTAAAGAAATTCACATTAGGTTGGGAAGGGATTAAACCCCAGTAGCGAAGCACAGCCCTAAGAAATGGGTGAAGGGGAAACGGACTCCACCCTCCGCGATTGACAAAAGAGGAAAGACAATTGTGGTTTCGTCCTCCCTCTCCATATCAAGAGTGCCGTCTGCCACAAGCGACAGACGAACATCATCAGGAATGGAGAAATGACGTTTAAAGCCAGCGATTTGATCTGACGAGAGGAGGTCTTTCAGATGTTTCACCATGTCTTACAATTTGTGAAAATACGCCAAAGAAGGAACAAACCAGAAAAAATCTTCAAAACAAAGGAGGAGAGAACTTACAAAGGATGAAGGGGATATCGGAAAACAGAGTTGCAGGGATTATCCAAAAGGTAATCCAGCGATGAGCGTCACGAGATACATGAAAGGACATCAAAATTTTAAATCGCAATAAATAAACACACGCGTGAAGGGGAAAAGTCGACACGACAACCGAAATGAGAGTGCTTAGATATCCGCGTGACAATGAGGCTGGCCGCCGAATTTTGGCTCTGACCTTTCGAAATTCAAAACCAAGCACTCCAGCCAACTGTCGTCGGCAGAGTACTTGGGGGGCAATTGTGGGAGCCGAATTAGTGGAATAGCCGGGGTACGCGTACCCCAGAAACTAGATATTACTCGGCTCCGTATTGCGTAACTAGGGCACCGAATGGGTTAGTGAGGCCGAATAGACGGGGGACAATAGATCCGAATGAATGTAAGGTGAATGGGATAAAAGAAGGCTCAGGCCCCGAGGCCCAAAAAAGTAAGTATAAATATAAGAACCACAAATCTAGAAAGGTATGTAAGAATCACTCCACTTAACTTAGACAAAAAGCTATCTTGAGTGTCTGAACTAACTTGTCCGTCGGAGTGCTAATTCCGGCACCCCCGACCGGAGTGTTTCCATCTTTTTAGGTGAGTAGCTGAGGATAAGCAGCGTCTCCCAGGATCAGAAGAGTATTTCCAAATCACTTCTCCACAAGTACAGACAGTAGTCATTTTACACATGAAAATTACCCTACATTTAACTTCTAACCAAAATAAATAAACAGAAATCTATAAACAAAAATCTACAAAAACTACGCACACAAGATGGCTAACAAAAATCAAAATCACTCCCTGGTCATTCTTTAGGGTCAGACTCCAGCGGCTCAACATCCACCTGCTTGTATGGAATCGGCTAGGCTAATGTCACATTAGCGACAGCGAGGGCTTTGAGCCAGCCGTGTTTGAAGTCTCGATTCTCGAACTTGGGTATTTCCTCCACGTAGTTTTCCAAGGCAGCGCCCTTCCCAGCTTGGAATGCTTTGGAAATCTCGGAGTCGACTATTTCCTTTGCCTTATTTGATGTTTCCAAATCAGCCTCCAGTTTGGCAATCACCTCCTTGGCTAACTTGAGCGCTTCATCGCTGGCGTTTGCCCTTTCTTCAGCGGCCAACCTGAGTTGGTCGGAACTTTTGGCCTTTTATGCCTCGGCGTCAACCTTCGCGCGTTCTTCCGCCACTTTCATCACCTCGAACTCGGCTCTGAGAGAGGCCTCCATGGCCTTGCTCTTTTCATTTTCAACTTCGACTGTGAGAAAGTCGATTTGTTTGATAGCATCATGCTGACGGTGGCCAATCTCAGCTATCCTGCCCACCGTCTACAAAACAAGGAATTAGAGTTGAATAAAAAAAAACATATATATATATAGGCGCAAGACTTCAGACAAGGCCCAAGTCATATACCAATATGGCCGATTGAGCGGCTAATGCTATTGACAGCAAATCCGGCTCTGCCCGAAAGGTTGCTCTGTCAACCGGCAGGGAAATTGAAGAGGCCATGCTTAAGGCCACAGCAGGGTCTTTCACAGCCAATGCATGAGAAGCAATCGACACGTTCTTTATCCTCGGTTGTACGATAAACGGCACAACTAAGTCCGACTCCTCTATGCGCGACCGTTTTTCGGTTAGGTTTTCTGCGGAGTCAGCTTCTTGCTTTGTAGGACGTTTCTCCCCCCTTTGCTCGGCCTCCTAGTTGCCTTATTGGTCGATGATGTGCTCCGTTTCGGCCATATCAATTTGAGCCGTTTCTTCCACAGGAGCAGGCGGAGAAGACTCAGTCCCAGTAACAGGTAGAGGTTCAGATCGGTTGGTTTTGGCTTTCCGTCGGGCGGCCATCCTCTCGGTGTTTTTTCTCCTGGCCAACTGCGTGAGCAACTCTCCAGCCATGTTCTCAGGATATGCGTCGGGAAGGTCCCCTAAGTCGGTAAAAATATCTTCAAAAGAGATGTCTAATCGGCCTGAAGTGGATGAAGGGTTGGATGGATTAAGGTTGACTTCCTCAAAAGCCAAATTTAGTGTCGCGTTAACCTTCTTGCCGAGACTATTAGATTTGTCCAAGGTGGACTGATTCGGCTGCTCAGCGACTTCTTCGGCTATTTGTTTGCCCGCCGGCTCAGAATCTGAAGCTTCCAGACCAATCTGCCTAAGATTTTTGAAGTTTGGGAAAATAAGCGCTGTAAGCTGCTGTTCGCCCCTTGGAATTGGAATGTTATCCGCGACCGAAAACATAGCGTAAGCTGGCTCGTATCTCAGAAGTATGTGGGCCGCCCTTCCTTGCTTTTAGAGGTTTGGACAGCCGAAGAACTGGAGCGCGGTTTTGATTTGCGCAAGTACAGCGTCGTCCGCCGAGACCAGAACTTTCTTCAAATCGTTACCTACATAAATAAAATGGTAAGTGCATAGAATCTAAACTGGGTAAATATATAACAAATACACATGGAGGACTATGCGGCCACTTGGTTCGCCTTTTCATCTAGGCACAGGATTTAGGCGATCTTCGCCCTCGCCGAATTCCCAATTGCCTTAGATAACGACCATGACATCGTCAACACGCTTGCCAGAGCTGGTAAACATAGTCACCAAATGATGGTCAGTGTCCTTGGCCCTAAGGAAGTAGCGCCCCTGCCGGCCAGAGGATTTGGCCAAGGCATAGCAATGCTGAATAGTGGGGATTCCAAGATTAAGCCTAAGGCGTCGGTTTAACTCTACAATTCCCATTATAATTCGGTAAAAATTTATGTTAGGCTGAGAAGGGATTAGACCCCAGTGTCAAAGGACGGCCCTAAAAAATGAGTGAAGGGGGAAACGGACTCCGCCCTCAGCGATTGACAGGAGAGGAAAGATGATTGTACTCTAATCGGCCCTCTCCATGTCAATTACGCTCTCTGTCACGAGTGACAGATGGACGTCGTCAGGAATGGAAAAATGGCTTCGAAAACCAGAAACTCGATCCGCAGAAAGAAGGGCTTTCAGATGTTTCGCCATTCTAGCCAATATAGGAAGTACGCTAAACTAAAAAAAAAAACAAACAAGAAAATGAGAGTCGAAATGGAGAAGAGGAGAACTTACAAGAAGTAGGGAAGACAGTGAGGAATGAGGACAAGTTGCAGAGGTCGTGAAATGAAGGAGGCAAACTTGCAAGCAACCAAGAAGCTTTGCGTATTCAAAAAACATACATTCGAAGGGACAACGCGGTTTTAAATCGCATTAAATGAATGAAGTGTAGGAAGGGGCGGGAAATTATAATGATTCATAAAAAGTGTAAACGTTCTAACACTTGCATTGGAATAAGGGAAGCCGTCGTATTTTTGACTCTCCAAGTTCAAGACCAAACATACCGACTAACTGGCATTAGTAGGATGTTTTGGGGGGCAATTGTGGGAGTCGAATATCTTTTATATGTAAGCCAAATGAATTTGGAAAAATCAGGATATATGCTATTCGGCTCTGCCCAGGGGGATCCTGAAGCTGAATAGTTAAATTGGCTATAGAACTAGTTAAACAAGAAGCCGAGTAGGAATTGGCATACGACCGAAGGGCCGAATGAGCAATCATGCAATGGATTAAGAGTGGGCTTAGGGCCCAGAGGCGAATATAAATAGAGGAACATCAACTTAAGAAAGGTATGTGAGAACAAACAAAAGAAACTTAAGATACAAGCAAACGAGAGACGTATACTAACTTGTTCATCGGAGTGCTAATTCCGGCACCCCCGACCAGAGTGTTAATCCCTTTTTCAGGTGGCAATCAGAGGATCAGGAACGTCCTTCAGGATCCAAGGGTATTTCCAAACCACTTCACCACATTTATAATTTAAGTAAACCTCAGGGGGTGTGTTTGTAATTTACCATAATTTTTTCTTTAATGAACTAGACAATATTTTGTATAATCTATGACTCTAGGGGTGTTTGTTTGGGATTTTTTGAGTCAATTTATAATTTCTAGCTTTTGATAGCTATTTTAGACTGTTTTGTTAAACTTATTTTAAACAGTTTCTGATTCTAACAACTTATTTTAACTCAAAAAAACTGATTTTGAAAAGTTGCTCACCCATTGCTTTTGATTAGGGGTGGTTGCGGGTCGGTTGCGGCCATGGAACCTCTAATCTGCCATCCGTTCGTCGGATTGGCGGATTGGAGAAAATCTATCCGCATCCGTCCGCCAATTCAGCGGATGTGGATTGAGCGGATTGGCGGATGGATGCGAATCGGTTTGGCGGTTTAAAATTTTAAAAATTTTCAACATAATTTAACATGTACACTTTCTAAAAAAATAACTAAATAAATGCGCACTTAATTCCTCAACCACCACCTATGTGCAATGCATACATAAACACTACAGCAGTGGGCAAAACAAACACATATAGTCATATACAACAAAAATAAACAAACATAATTGGTGTGTTGTGCATGCATAATAATAGACACTAGGGCTGAACAATCTGCCAATAGACAGTGTGTGTGTGCTAAAGACAAACAAACAGTGTGCATTGCACATAGGTGTGCGCAACCTGCTCAGTGTGTGTTCTAAAGACAAACAAACAGTGTGTGGCAAGCCTTTAAAAGGATGTTTTTGTTTGTTTGTTTTTGTACTTAGAGCCTAAGTCCAAGAGTCATGGAACAAACAGTGTGTGGCAGGCTCTAAGTCCAAGAGTCACGGAACAACCTACTCATATGCAAAAACAACTTGCTTAAATTTAGATTCAAACAAACAAACAACTTGGACAGTGGGCACAACAACGCATCACAAATTTTCAACATACAACCATCCAAAATAAAGTATTACAATAATCCAAAATAAAATATTACAGTCATCCAAAAAATTTAAAACGTCTTAATACAATCATCCAAAATAAAGTATTACAGTCATCTAAATAAAGTACCAACTAATAGTCATATTTTCAAAACAACTTAAAAAGAAACAATAAAGCCATTGATTTCTTTGAGCCAAACCATGAACCATGAGCCATGAGCCAAATCTACATAACAAAAAAATGAAATTATTTAACAAGGAAAACACTAAAAAGTCTTAAACTTAAAATAAGTCAACATAATACAACAAAAACATGTGAAGTAAACATAATATAACAAAGGGGAAGTATTTTACCAATGATATTAAACTTCAATATAACTACTCTCCGGACTTGGACTTGAACATGAACTTGATTCTGAAACAACTACACATAAAACATAATACAACAAAAATATGTGAAGTGAAGATAATGAATTTTGAATAATACAAAATAAATAAAATTTAAAACAAAATAAATCATTGTATATATATATTACCCGAATCATATTGTTGTTCAAATTCTTCAACATTATCTATTGCTTGTCGAAGGCATATTGGAATGTTACTTCGAAGCCAATTTTGTGTACAAACAAGAACCTCCACCATCTTGGGAGCAAGTGAACTATGAAATGGATCAAGTATACGACCTCCTGTACTAAAAGCCGACTTACAAGCAACAGTGGAGATAGGCATTGCCAACACATCTCTTGCTATAAGTGATAATACTCTATACTTTGTTGCATTAACCTTCCACCACTCCAAGATATCAAATTGAGCATTTTTCCCACCTTTCTCAATATCACCCAAATACTTGTCCGATTCCGACATACTCCCACTACTACAAAATTGCCCCTCCAAGAATGAGTTAAATTGGGAGTTCACAATAGAATGTGGATCATTTTCATCTATCACCATATCTATTGTTTCATTTACATTAGAGACATGCACATTTGTTGAATCAAGTGTGGCATAATGATCATACAATTGACTCAAACAATGTTTCACTTTGTCTAACATTTCTTTCACTTTCACCACATCCCCACCAAAAATTATTGAATTTTTTTTTTTTGCAAGTATGTCATTTTCCTTCTTGGATCAAGCACAACTACAACATACAAAAGGAGATTGATTTTATCCCCATTTCCCCAATACTTGTCAAACTTCTCTTTCATTTTCTTTGCCATTGAAGACAAAATAGGATCATTGTCTTTGATTAATTGTCCAATCATGTTTTCAATGACAAAAATTTTCGTGTAGAATGTATTTGAAGTAACAAATAAAGACTCAGAAAATCTCTTTGTTGCATTGTAGAACATTAAGAAATTTCAAAAACACCCTGCAATTATCCCAATCCTTGGCTGTAGGCATCTCTCTCCTCTCACCCCCTTAATTATCTAAAAAATAGTGTTTATAATTGTAGTCCTCCTCACCCATTCTTTGAAAAGCACTCTCAAATTTTTCTGCCGCCTCCAACATAAGATATATGGAATTCCACCGTGTTGGCACATCTAAGCACAAAAGACTCTTACTCTCAATTTTCAAACTTTCCACATCCTTTTTAAAAGTGTCAAGGCAGTTTGGAGAAAACCTCACATGTCTCATTGCATGTCTCACATTCGCTATACAAGACTCAAGATCCTTCAATCCATCACTAACAATGAGATTTAGAATATGCGCACAACAACGCATATGTAAAAACTCATGACCCAAGACAGTTCCCTTCCACAGTTTTGTAGTTCGTTTCAAGAATCTAATGGTTAGATTATTAGAACTCGCATTGTCAACAGTTAAGGTAAAAAGGCCATCAATGTCCCACTCTTTTAAGAGTGCCTCAATTTTTTTCCCAAGAGTTTCTCCTTTGTGGTCTTCAACTTGACAAAAATTAATGATCCTCTTTTGTAACTTCCAATCATTATCAATGAAATGTGCTGTTAGACGCATGTAACACAAATTTTGTATGGAAGTCCATGTGTTTGTGGCAAAGCAAATTCTACGCCCCTTCACAAGTTTCTTCAACCTCTCTTTTTCATTAGTGTATATGTCTACAATGTCCTTAGCAACGGTATGTCGAGATAGGATCTTGAACTTGGGTTGCATGACATTACAAAACCTTTTAAAACCAACCCCATCCACAAATTTAAAGGGCAACTCGTCAATTACTATCATCTCGGCAAGATACCTCCTACCAACTTCTATAGAAAATGATGTAGCCACAACATCAACACCACCCTCCCCATCAACTTGTCTTGGTTTAAATCCCAATGTTTGTTGCCCTTGAGTATCCCTATATAGATACTTTGTACAATTTTTCAAATGAGTTAATAAATTACTTGTTCCATGATTCTTAGAGCCTGCCATATATTCTTTCTTACAATACTTGCACATAGCCCTATCTTTCCTATCAATACCCTTAATCTTTTCAAAATGATCCCAAGCCTTTGATTGTGTTCTACCACCACTACTACTTTTGGCCAAGGGTGGTCTAGGAGGAGGAGCAATAGGTTGGGTAGAGGGGTCAATAGAAGATGATTCGTGTTTAACATTAGGATTAACAAAAAATGTTTCTTCACTCAGAGGATCTATGACCAAAAGATTATCAAATAAACTGCCAAAAACCAAACATAGAACAAGAGAGAGAATGAATAACAAGACAAACATCACTACTTAGAAACTACTTAGCAACTCATACAATGTTAACTCAGTAAGCCTACTTAGTACACTAAAAGTTCATTCAGACTTCTATATCTAGTAACTGAATCTGTTACATTGATCATGCATGCATTAACAAGATTGGTAGTAGAATGAGGTGCATTAACAAGATTGAGAAATAAGATAAACTTGGCATATAATGTACAATTCATTCAGTTTTATTGTTAGAGGAAGGAGTAATTTTAATATTTATATTCTCGACATATTCCCTCACATGTGACCACTGACCAGATTTTCTTTCAAAAACAGGCTAAATATGAATAAATATTAGCTCACTTAATTAGTTACTTAAGACTCACTAAGAATATCTCCAAAGGCCCTAATTTTTCAAATACTAGTAAAATAAAACCTCATTTTCATGCTAAACCTTAGTCCTAAACATATCTTGGGCACTAAATGACATAAATTAAACCCAAGACCCCTTGAACTAGGCCTATGAGACCATATCTAATCACCAATTCTCTAAAGAATTTAAACTGTTAAAAAATAAATTCAACAATGAATATCAAGCTAATTAATCTCAACACCACTTAATTATAAGCTTCTTTACACTGTGTAGAACCTCTAAGCAAAAACTATAATGAATATCAAGCTAAGCAAAAACTATAGTTATAATTAAAACCATAAATAAAAATAACTATAATTATAAGCTCATGCTTTAAATGTTTCTGTGAAGAATTTGTAAATAAATAAAGACAAACATCCTCTAACCAAAAAATAAAATAAAAATAAAACTAAACAGGGGATTTTAGAAAAATAAATTACTATAAGACTTATTTGCCTACAAATTGCATAAGTTCATTCAGTTTTTCCATTTTTCATTCACAAATTTGCCTACAAATTCAATATCCAAAAACAGATTCAGTTTATCCAATTTATCCACTTGACATTGTTACACCACTTTGCCTACAAATTTGCCACTTGCCTACAAATTTGCCTACAATGGAAAGTTACACCATTTTTTTTTCCAGTTTATCCACTTGACATTGTTTAAAAAAAAAAAAATTCAAAAAACAGATTCAGTCACACCATTTTTCCCTCTTTGTGAGCTTCTTCACATTGTAAATAGATTCAATGTTGTATAATACAAAAAATTGGTGTATGGAGAGGGAAAGAAAATAGGAAACTTACACTTTTTTTCCCTCTCTGTAAGCTTCTTCACACTGTAGAACCTCTCTTCCACTGGTTTAACTTTAGAACTGCAACAAAATGGAACCAAAAAAAAAAAAAAGGAAATAAGAACGAGCAGATTACCAAAAAAAAAAAAATTATAGAATAGATTACAAACAGATTGCAAAAAATAAGAACTTTAGAGGTCGTCAAAGTCGGAAAAACAAAAAAAATTACAGAACGAACAGATTAGAGAATGAGGAGAATAAGAGAAGAAGAGAAGACAATATCTCACCACCACACCACGATCGTCGATCCTCTTTCAGGTCAAAGAATGCCAATGGGTTAGGGTTTTAATATGAGATTCTCAAAAAAGGGCAGGCTGAGGGCGTACAAATCCAAAAAAAAAACACAGATCGTTGATCGCCGATGGTTTTTTCAGTGTAGATCGTTGCTTGATCGTCATCGCTGTTGATATGGGTAGGGTTCTGGGGAGAGAGAGAGAGAGAGAGAGAGAGTGAGTGAGTGTGTGTGTGTGTGTATCGAAGAAGATGAATGAATTAGGTTAGGTTAGTGTGGTGAGATCAGAAAAAGGAGGGAAAATAAAATATATATATATATATATAAAAGAACAAAAGCGGACGGGTCGAGTTTATTGGGTAAAGAGGCGGGTCAATCGCAACCCGACCCGAACCCGAGAAAAGCCAAAAAGTGGGCCCACACCCGCCGCCACGTGTCACGCATCCATCTATATGGGTTCGGATCGGGTCAGGTTGGGCGAGTCAGGCGGGTCGGTGCATCCGTTGATCAGCCATACTTCTGATTATCAACTTCTGCTGTGGACATATTAATTTGCGGTTATACATTTAGATTTTTTTATTTTTTATTTTTTTAAAAATAGAAAAAGACTCAAATGAATTATAAATTATTATTATTATTTTTTATAAGAAATATAAATAAATAGTAAATAACAAAAAATAAAAGTTAATTAAAAAAGTTACTTCACAGCTTATTTAAACACTACTTAGCAACTTAAATCTATAATCCAACAGCTACACCAAATAGATTATCAGCTTATAATTAAAGTCATAATGTATAATCAATTAAGTTTTAATATATAATTTGTTTTAACAACTATACCAAATGGGGTCTCTATTTGAGAATTAATTATTTTAATTAATTTTATTTTTTTTAAAAATATGTAAAAAAATAAAAAATAAAAAATAAAAAATAAAATGATAATTTATAATTAATTTTTAAATCGTTTGCAGAAGAAGACAAGTGACATGGAATAGCTGACCACGATGCCGTTGACCAAGTGAGTCAGTCTCGGGACCACACTATAGAGCAGTTGGTGCCGTGCAAGGCTTTTTTAAAGGGGAATTACACGGGAGCAGGATCACTCCTGTGCAATGTTTCCTACCGTGCTGTTTCAGTCCCTCTTTTTATTTTATTTTATTTTTTATTTTAATTTTTAATTTTAATTTTTTATTTTTTCATGCTCTCACAATATTTTTTGACGTGATAAATTACACTTTTTTATTTTATTTTTTATTTTAGGGTTTAGAATTTAGGATTTAATTCTTCAAATTTATTTATTTTTTATTTTAGGGTTCAAGATTTAATTCTTAAAATTTATTTTTTTTATTTTAGGGTTTAGGGCTTAGGGTTTAATTCTTAAAATTTATTTATTTATTTTTTTATTTTAGGGTTTAGGGTTTAGGTTTTAATTCTTAAAATTTATTATTATTTTTTATTTTAGGATTATGGTTTAAGGTTTAGGGTTTAATTCTTAATTTTTTTTTTAATTTTAGGATTTATGGTTTAAGGTTTAGGGTTTAGGGTTTAGGATTTAATTCTTAAAATTTATTTTTTTTATTTTAGGGTTTAGGGTTTAATTCTAAAAAAAAAAAAGTAAAAGAGACCCGGTTTTTCCAAATCAAAATACATAAATAAATAAATAAATAAAAACTCATAAAACGCTGTCGTTTTATTTGCACGACAGGGATAGGAGTGAGGGGATCACAGCGGTGACCCCTCGTCCGAAATTACACCAAGGACTGTCTGAAATATTCACCAATTCATTAAAATTGTATTGATTCGCATTAATTCATATCAATTTAATTATTAATTATGATTTAAACTTTAAAATTTACAATTCACCAATCAAATCGCTCTACTTCGCTATAGTTAATACATATATATTTTTCAGAGTAATGATTGAGACCCCCACCCCTACAAGACTCCCACAAATCTGAACCACTCATGAAGTGGACCCCACACATACAAGAGTGGGCCCCAGGATCACTTTGGGGGCGTGGGGTCATTCCCAAAGAGGTCCCAAACATTTTTGTATTTTTTAACTTCCAATAAAATATCAATGTAAAAATGAATGTGAGAGAGATTTTGTAACAACCCAGATTTTTAATTATTCTGTAGAATTTATACTAATATTATTTAATCTCAGTTCGGAAAATATATAATTTATTATATATTATTATGCGTAATTTTGTAAAACAATATAATTAGTAAAAGTTTAGAGGTCATAATAATAATAATAATAATAATAATAATAATAATAATAATAATAATAATAATAATAATAATAATAATAATGGGTGTGGTAGTAAAATAAATAATTTATTTTCTGTTGGTATACGATAAAGTATAATTTAATTATAGATTAATTAGCTTATGTAATTATTTATAAAGAATTAGGGTCAAAATGTAATTATAGGAAATTAATTAGATAAGTATAAATCTTGAGAGATTTAAACCCAAATCTTGCCGTGGACACGTGGTGGCAAATGAGAGGGCTTGTGTAGACACCCCATTTTTGACCGTCCTCAAGATTTGGACGTCACCGTTTGAACACCCGGTGATCATCCATGTTTGTGTTCGTCTCGAGTTCCCGGAGGTCTCGGCTACACGCCTTGCCTCAGGATATCCCGACTCGACTGTTTTGTGTTTGGTTTTGCACCAAACACTTGTGTCTTGCTTTTGAGGGGCAGGGGGTGACTTGTGAGACATCCCCACACATCACCGGCCATTCCTTGTTGCTACCGGACGTGGTTGCTTGGTATCAATGGCCGGTCGACACTCTCTGTGGCCGGCCGGCACTTATTTGGCCGATTGACTCCTTTTCTAGCCGAGGCCTTTTTTTTGGGAGGCTTGACCCTTTTAAACCCCTGTTTTAGCTTCTTGAGGAAGCTTGAACCTTTTGAACCCTTGGTTCTAGCTTCTTGAGGAAGCTTGAACCTTTTGAACCCTTGGTTTTAGCTTCTTGGGGAAGCTTGAACCTCTTGAACCATTTGAATCTTTGGTTTAACTTCCCCAAGAAGCTTGAACCCTTTACTCTAGCTTCTCCAAGAAGCTTGGCCTTTTTAGCTTCTTAGAGAAGCCTGCATCTTTTTAGCTTCTTAGAGAAGCTTGCACCTTTTGATCAAGCTTCTAAGAGAAGCTTGACTCTTTTGCTTAGCTTCCCTTAGAAGCTTGACCCCTTTAACCCTTTTTATGTTAGCTTCTCTTAGAAGCTTGGAGCCTTTGCCTTGTCTATATAAGAAAGGCTTCTCCTTCCATTTCAAGGGTTAGAAAAATCTGATATATATCATACATATATATCACTCTCTCTCTCTATCTCCCCCTCTCTCTACATTTGTGTGGGTTAGAGGGTTCAAAAGGGGCTAGTTTTTGCACATTTACACTACAACTCCTATCCTAACACCTCCATCATCAACCTAAGGAGCTTGGAGGCCATTTTCAGAGGCTAAGGGACTGGTTTTTGATCCAAGAGGCTGCTGTCTCCGTTGGTCTACAAGGGTGAGCATCTAACCCTCTTTTATTCCCCGTTTTTGCACCAGATTTTAGCCTATCTTGCTTGCGGTTTTGAGCTTTGTGTATAACATAAAAAAGTTCTGTTTTTTTGTCTTTAAGATACTTCATTAAGGACACTTTTGTGTTTGGGGTCGTTTACCCCCTCTTAGGCCTTGTTTGGCCCCATTTTGTGCTATTTTTGGCAAGTTTCGGGACCACCTTGTTTGGGCCTCCTCACCACTAAAATATTGAGGGATTTCAGTGGTGAGGATGGTGGTTTAAGGTCCTAAGAAGGAGAGGGCCATCCCCTCTCCTTGTTGTCTTCAAAAAGTCCCATTTTAGCCTCATGTGTGAGCACCATTTTTAAGTGCATGTTGGCCATGTCTTAAGTGTTATTTGGTAATATTTTGCCATGTATTACCCCTATTTTTACTTGTTTTAGACACACCATGCATGCTTAGCATACTTGTCTTGTAATGCCATGAAATTGCCTTAACATGCTTTGTGTTTCGAGCCTTGTTTCTAGCATGATTTTGGCTTAGCTTTGTGAAGTTTTTATGCATATTTTGGCATGATTTAGGTCTGATTTTGGTTATTTGGGTCATCCATGGCTTGCTTTGTATAGCTACCATGCAATCTAGCTTGTATGCCTTGAGTGTTGGCTCCTCTACCATGTTCTATTTGCATCATTTCAGTGGTTTGGCACCATTAGTTATGATATTTCAGTCCTTGCTCCATGCTCGTATGCTTGCATTTGATGCCCCTTTAATGCTTTATAAGGTTGGTGTTTCATGCTCCATGTTTAGACATTTGTGTATGCTTCCATGTGTAGGTCATTTAGATGTCATCTAAGTGGTGTTTGGGGCTTACTTTGACATGATTTGGGATTGTTTTGATTCACTTTGATCATTTGCTTCATGTGTCATATGATCATGGTTTAAGTCCTTGGGCTAATTCCAAGCTTCTATGCATGCTTTGCTTGTTTTGCTTACTTGGTTTGGCACCATCTATGACATGATTTCAGAGCTTATAATGCATGCCATATGCCCATGTTTGTCTTCTTTTAAGTGTGCTTAAAAGTTGCTTCCTTGTGCCTAAGTGTTGGACCATGTGTGCATGCATGTTTGTATGTGTTTTGGCCTTCATTTCCATGGCACTTGGCCACTGTTTTGGGCCTAGTATAGAGCTGCCCAAATTAGTTTAAATCCATGCTTGGCATGTTGCTCAAATGTTGTTGCCTTATTCCATGCCTTGCATGCTTGTTAGCTTAGGTTGTGTGGCTAGTACATATTGCATGTTTGCATACTTGCCTCCATGCTCATGTTGCATGCTTAGCTCACATGCTTAGGTTGCATTTGGCATGCATCCCTTGCCTCTTGATTGAGCATGATAGAGGTTGGGCTTTCATTTGTTTGGTTTGCATTACATTTGAAATCAACATGCACAACTTGGTGCTCTTGGGCCATCATGCATGGAAATGCGCGATTGGTGGTCCGAGAACCAAGGACTATGCCCCTTTGAGTCATACACATGATAAGGAGCTTGGTTGGTGCATACATTGCTTGAATTGTATTGCCATCCAGGTTCTGTCCTCTGCTGCTGTGAGTTGCAGGTTCTGTAGGAATTTATTGCCGGCCGGCAGTATTCAGTGCCGACCGGCATTCAATGGATGGCCGGTGGATATATTTTGTGCCGATGGGCCACATCCTAGTGCCGGTGTTCATTTCCTCCAGCCGGTGGGATTCTCCAGTGTCCAAAGAGGCATCCCTGAGACTTTGGAAGTTTTCAGAGGAACAAAGCAGGGAAAACAGAGGCAGGCTAGGCATGGCAGTGCAATTCCGAGCGGAATCCGAGCGCGCATGCATTAAGCCCTCGCCCCGAGGCGGTTTACTGGTTTTTCTTAGATTAATTAATTCGTTAATTTAGTTAATTTGTAATATTTAATTAGCTTGTGCAGTTAATTAATTTGTATTATTTATTCGGTCCCTCCGAGTGAGGGCAAATATATAATAAGTGTGGGTGAGTGGTGTGCATGTCTTCTAACCCCCACTTCTTTCTTCCCTTTTATTTACCTGCTTATGATGGTAAATTAGGGCACGTTTATTTTAGCATACCTTATGCAATGCATGCGTGCATCCATGCATTTGTCTTACATGCACCGGGCTCGGTACATCATACAAACCGCATTGTATCTTCAAATCTAACTTGAATACGTGCACCGAATGATTGCATTTCACATGCCATTTTAGGGTTAGCCGAGCCTATCCTAAACTGCATCTCTGTATGTGTTGCATTAGCCACTTGCCATGAACTAGGACATGCATGTTTGCTAACTAGTTTATTGTTTTGGCACGGAGTACGATGTAAGTATTTACGCTTTAGCATATCGCATGCGTGTGAATGTTGCCATGACAGTATGCTTACCATGTGGCTAAGTGCTTATATGAGATAAACTGTTTGAATGCCTGTGGGTGGAGGTTGGATTGCTTGAGTTGGAAAGACTCGTTGAAATCCGTGTTTTAGCCTACTTGCGAGTAGCAAATTCCGAAATGCTTTCAAAACGAACGGATATGCAATGCTTGTTTCCAAATTAGGCGATCTAGTCTATACTTGTTTGCTGTGCGCATAACATAGTAATTCTAGGTTAATAACCGGAATAAGAGCACATAACGTTTTCAAAATTGGATATCACGGTTAGTAGAGGCCGGTCTTCGGACCGGGCGAGAGGGGGTGCTCATAGCTGACCTTCCCCGATCGTACCCAAGCTCCCGAGCCAAGACAACTTTGGTGATGACGGACACGTGGCCTTCGGCACCGAGTCAGGGTTTCCTAAATTTCCCATTTTTAAAAATATTTAGGTGGCGACTCTGTATCTGGCAAAGCAGTCCATGTTTGGCACTTCTTTTCTAAAAATCTGTTTTCTCTCAAAACGATTTGCCAGAGTTGGACTCTTTGGTTCAGATTACGAACCGCAACTAACAAAAAAGGGGGAGTCCGAACTGTAGCATCGAGGTCCCACGCGGGCTTGTTACAGTTTCTGGCGACTCTGCTGGGGAGTTTGGGAGAGCTTGACTCGAACTCGTGATATCCTGTTTTGACTACACTGATGTGTTTCTTTGCATTGCATGTGCATTGGTGCGCCTAGGACACCGTGTTGGCCATCTGCTATTCCTGAGCGGTTTGCTGGAGGCTTGTCTTGTCAAGGCATGTCCATAAGGCTGACCGGTTACGGGCTCTGCCAGTATGGGAACACAAACCCCGGTTTTACCGGGGCACCCTTTTCGACCATTCGACCTAGTGCATATTCGGATCCATAGTGACCATTCCAAACTAGGACAGGTTACTTACGCGACATAGGTTGTTTGAAACCGCTGTGTGCATAGTAAAACCCTAGCTCCTGACAAAATAGGACAGGGAAACCTTACCCCAACATAGGGGTGTATTGGCTCTCATTTACTTGCTATGTGCTTTTAGAGTGTATCTCTACAGGGAATGCATATACTAGTTTGCGGGCCTGGGTATCCGGCCTGCGGGCACCAGTATTAGTATTTTGAGAATCAGTCATATCTGCGGGTATCAGATTCAGATTTGGGGCAGCGATTTCGGGGAATAGTGATCAGTAATAGAATACAGTCGTTCAGCTTTGCTCATATCCGTTCCAGTGAAGTTGAGCTGAGATGCTGTCTGTTTTCTCTTTTGCTAGGGAGGTCCTGGAACTATAGCTTCAGAAGGCTCCACTATCCCCCGGGTACATTGGATTTGTGCTGATGGACTTTGTCAGGTCGGAGACTCAGTTCAAGGTAATCAGGGCCAGAGAAGGCTAGTCAAACGTAGACCACCAGTACAACAGCTACTAGATCAGTGATCTTTAGGCAGTCGGATTGAGATTTCTGAGCCTACTGCAGAAACAGATATACCGGTTGCTAAGCTAGACCAGGACAATATGTCTAGTCTGGAAGAGATGGTGCGCCAACTCCAGGATAGTATGAAAGCCATGCAGCAAGACGCTGCCCGTCAAGCAGAATCCGCCAAGCCAACAGGCCGTGGTCATAACCCAACAGGCAGAGACAATTGCCAGGCTAGGGCAGCAAACCGGAGTATCTACTTCACGCCAGGCTCCACCCCCAACTATGGTTCCAATACCCAGAGAGGCAGTTCACGTCCAGGAAAGTACGGATGTTCCGACAGGGCCAGTCCCACTGCCAATCCCACCTCAGTTGTCCGAAGCGCCAGCTAATCCAGTGAACACGCCCTTTGAATTTGAGATTGACCCAACTGCACTTAAGGTCAATAAACCGGAGGAGTTGTTCAGACGAACACAGGGAGTGAACCTCATCCCGGATTTAGAGGACGGGTATATTGAATCTGCAGTTACCTTGCCGGAGCGGTTTAAAATGCCACATATCGATCGCTTTGACGGCTCTGGAGACCCAAGGGTGCACCTCCACCTGTTTTCTGATGTCTTGAAGCCAATGGGTTTGACCACAGCTCAGAAGTTGTCTCTCTTTGGCCGAACCATGTCTGGGATAGCCGCAATCTGGCATACAAAATTGAAGGACTCTGTGAAACGGAACTGGGAAGAGCTGGCTGAGGCCTTTATCGCTCAATACTCCTATAACACACAGATCGAGGTCACAACTCGTGATCTCGAAGCCACCCGCCAAGAACCAAAGGAGGGTTTCTCAGAGTTCGTGACGAGATGGAGAGCAAAGGCCTCAATGATGACTACAAGGCCTTCTGACAAAGACCAGATACTGATGGTTGTGCGCAACCTCCAGCCCAAACTGATGCAAAAAATGATAGTCTTACCCTTTCCTACCTTTGCGGACCTACACGAGATGGGGGTACAGATTGAGGACGCTATGAAGCAGGGCCTTATTGACCAGGAGAAGGAGCAGCCTAGGAGGGAATTTATCCACAGTTCGAATGCGACCACCAGTGGTGACGCAGCTACTATAACTTCAGATGTGGGCATAGTCACCACCACCACACAAAAAATGACCACCCCATTCGCCGGTACATCCGAAACTAGCTCACAAACAGCCAAACACCCACCTCAGGGCCAAAGGGTGTTTACCCCACTGTACATGTCTCTGTCAATGGCCCTGAGGGCCTTGATCAAAAGGGGTATCTGAAGCCACTGGAGCCACAACCGTTACCAAAGAAACCCCCTCCCTCACATAACCCAGCTGATTACTGTGCCTTCCATCAGCGAGCTGGCCATGACACTGACATGTGCTTTCGCCTTCGCCATGAGATACAAAATCTGATCGACAACGGGGTCATCCCCGCACCAGGTCCTGCAAAGTCTATCGGCATTTGATCAGTGAACTTGTGGGGGGATAATGTGATGTGATTAGAGGTTGGACCACCTGCGGGCAGCATTCAATTTACTCCAGATGTGGCGTATGGCACGCACTGTTTTGAGCATTTGTGAATGCTGGTTTTTGTACATTCCGACTTGGGTAGTGGGTCAGTCTTGTTGTGTTATTTCGAATATGTCTCTTTGTTTTGAGTCAGTCTTTTTGTTTCAGGTCTGTCTTGTCGTATCGAGTCAGTCCTGTTGTATAGGAGTCGGGTGATTCCGGGGATGTTACCTCGGACACCCCTTTCTCATTTTGTGTTTGTCTGTTTTGCTTTCTTTTGAGTTTGTTTCTGCCTTGGAGCCAGTTACACTAGAAGATCTGAATGAAACAGCAGTGGTTTTTCATGCCTTTGTGCTTGCTTCGGCCGTGTGCCAGTTGTGCCAGAAAATTTTGGAATGAACCGGCAGTACTTTTCACCTGCTCTTCTGTGCCTTTTAAGTCATTGTAATGACCTGAGTTTTTCAAAACCTTTTTGAACACTACGGTGAAAACACAGAGGAAGGAATTCCTCGGGATTTGCAAAACTTTGATCAACTGAGAGAAAGAGAGGCGTGCTAAGCCCTTAATGAATGAAATCATGCTTGTTAGTGTGAGTACTGAGAAGGACCCTAGCTTTGATCCAGATTGGTTCCACACCATCTTCAGCGTGAGCGATTCATCGCCTTCTTAAAAACTTTCAAAAATTCAAAAAATATTTTGCGCAGTCCTGCGAAGACTTGTGTGGAATCGCTCTTGAGATTGTGCAGCTTAGGATCGCTCTCAGCCTCGAGACTTGAGCCCTTGCTTTCAAACCTTGAACTTGAATTCAGAAGGTTCAACGGTCAACTACGATGTGAGGCTTGTGTGGCCAGATTTGAAGCAGCCCTCGAACACGAGGCCAGGAAAGTCGGATCAAGAAGATCAGAAGCTAAAACAGAAGTACCCTTCGAACTAGGGGCAAAGATATCAGACATGCTTGAAGAGCTGAAGATGAGTCCTCTTGCAAATCAACAGCCACTCTCCTGGATACGGATGGCTTCGAAACCCTACAACCTTTTGGCATGGACCAAGCTACACTTTTACCCTTTGAGAGGCTCGCTGGGTCGAAAACCTAGAAGGGCGACCCAGGCAAAAGTTAGAGCAAAGAAAAATACAAAAAAAAAAAGAAATACAAAAATACAAAAAAGCAAAAAAGCAAAAAAGGAGAAGAAAAAAAGAATGAAAAGACAAAAAAAAGAAAAAAAGAAAAAGAAAAACAAAGCTCGCAAGGTTGAAAACCTGCAACAGGCGCCTTGGCAAAAGTTAGAGCATAAAAAGGAGAGGTTAAATACCCGAGTGTACCTTAACCCCGAACTACGTAAGGCTTGATTCCCATGTTTGGGATACGTAGGCAACTTCATTCTGAAATCCAGCCATAAACACTTCAAATTCGATTATATCCATGTGATGGTTCTGGTCTTTGTCTTCACTGTATCCGAGGGTTTGGTTGTGTTCATCACTCTGAGGACTGCCTACAATGCGCTGCGGTGCCATTCAAACAAGGGGCAACTTTCCGTTGCCATTCAATACGCCGCGGTGCCGTTCAAACAAGGGGCAATTTTCAGTTGCCGTGCAGCCCTCTTCAAGCAACGGGCAGTTTTCCTTTGGATCCGAGGTTGTGCATCTCAGGAGTAGGTTTCATGCTCGTTGAGCAAGTGGCTGTTAGCAAAAATAGTTTGAGAATTTTTACTAAGGTTGACTAATTTTCTCGAAAATTGTTCCATCTTTTCCAAAAATCGGACCATTTCTTGGACCCAAAAAAGGAAAATTTTCAGTGCTCATAGCCTGACTTGCATGATTTTAAATCAGAAAATCGAACAAGCATGTTAATCTAACTCTCATGTTGGTCAAAATTGTTTTAGTAGAAAGCAAAACAAAAAAATGGTCAAAATGATGAACTAGGGGCACAGTTGAGTCAGGTGTCCTGTCTTTTCCCCGTTGCCACCATACTTGCCAGAAAGGGCATTCTACCTGCCAGAAGAGGGCACAACTGAGGTTAACAACAAAAGGGCTGAAAGCTCTCAACATCCTCCAAGCAACGAGGTATCAAGCCAAGTGCGAAGCACGAACTGGACTGGGGCAAGATATTCCACTCCATCATCTGGACAGATCTAACCATGTCCAAACTCCCTGGCAGAGCATCGTCGACCGATGTCAGCCGCAGATTCGCTATACACCCAATTGTAGCGCGGCCCCTCTGTGGAAGAAACTCACTGTTGTGAACAAGAAAAGAATCTAGCAGAATGCTAGGGGCAAGAACCCGCAACTTCCTGTTTATCCATCAACCACCCAGGGGAGGGATAAAAAATGAGAGATTAAAGAATAGAGAGATGTGCGTTGAGAGAAAAGGTGAGAAAAGGGCTTTTTCGCGAAAAATAGAGCTTGAGGGCCGAGTGATGTGAGGATCACAAATGAGAAAGGGTGGGAAACAATATCCGGAGAAACTGGCTCCTCGTCCACTGAGAGGCCTCTCATCTTTGTAACACGCCTGTGTGTCGTGTCTTTTGTTTTCTTTGTCTCGATTCTTGTTTTGAGTCGTCTCGAGTGTTACTCGATGTGTTTAGGTTGTTTACCTATTGTTTTCCGTTGTTGAGTCTTTTTTGCTGTGTTCAGTCGTAGGCTCAATACCCGGTTAAGAACTCATTTCTTAATTTAAAAAAAAATCATCATCATCTTGTGCTCAAAGTGCTATGCCATTCTCCACATTTGTGCAAAAAAGGAATTTGTTCTTTCAAAAACTGCAGGGTTCAACCCAGGTCATGTGAGAACAGTAAAATCAGGATCTATCTGAAGCTATATAGGTTCCACACTGCAAAGCAAAAGAAAAGAGGGAAAATCGAAGCATCTGAGTGTGTTTCACCTCCAGCAAAATTCCGTGGGATGTACCCCTTCAAGCCTTGTTAATGCTCCGAAGTATGGGTGTGCCTCTACCTCAAGCTCAAAATGTTTCTGCGGAAGTATCAACTCATGTCTCCGATGCATAGCTCATTGTCAGTTTGCATGCACGAATTGTATCCTTTTGGAATCTATTGTGACTCCTCCGAGAGGTAAATCGGAGGTTGCGTTTGAATTGGTCTCGTTAAGGCGTGTGTTTCCTTATTCGACATCTTGTTTCAAACACACTGTTGAGATTGCATCGAATATGCATTGACTATTGTGCACAGAATGTGTATGCACACTCGTTCCACTTGCATTATGATGCATGTTCCAATTGCATTGTTATTCACCCACTTCATTTGCATTGTGATGCACATCCCAGTTGCACTGTTATGTACTCGTTTCACTTGCGTTATCACGCATGTTTCGCCCACATTGTTGTGCGCCTTTTTTTACTTGCGTTGTTGTTCTTTCCTCTCTGCGTGTACTACGCTGAGAGGTTTCTTTTTGCTTTTCTCTTTCCTCTCTCGCGTGTACTACGCTGAGAGGCTTTTCTCTTTCCTCTCTCGTGTGTACTACGCTGAGAGGTTTCTTTTTGCTTTCCTCTTTCCTCTGTCACGTGTACTACGCTGAGAGGCTTTTCTCTTTCCTCTCTCGCGTGTACTACGCTGAGAGGCTTTTCTCTTTCCTCTCTCGCGTGTACTACGCTGAGAGGTTTCTTTTTGCCTTTCTCTTTCCTCTCTCGCGTGTACTACGCTGAGAGGTTTCTTTTTGCTTTCCTCTTTCCTCTCTCACGTGTACTACGCTGAGAGGCTTTTCTCTTTCCTCTCTCGCGTGTACTACGCTGAGAGGCTTTTCTCTTTCCTCTCTCGCGTGTACTACGCTGAGAGGTTTCTTTTTGCTTTCCTCTTTCCTCTCTCGCGTGTACTACGCTAAGAGGCTTTTCTCTTTCCTCTCTCGCGTGTACTACGCTGAGAGGCTTTTCTCTTTCCTCTCTCGCGTGTACTACGCTGAGAGGTTTCTTTTTGCTTTCCTCTTTCCTCTTTCGCGTGTACTACGCTGAGAGGCTTCTCTCTCCTGTCTCGCGTGTACTACGCTGAGAGGTTTCTTTTTGCCTTTCTCTTTCCTCTCTCGCGTGTACTACGCTGAGAGGTTTCTTTTTGCTTTCCTCTTTCCTCTCTCGCGTGTACTACGCTGAGAGGCTTTTCTCTTTCCTCTCTCGCGTGTACTACGCTGAGAGGTTTCTTTTTGCTTTCCTCTTTCCTCTCTCGCGTGTACTACGCTGAGAGGCTTTTCTCTTTCCTCTCTCGCGTGTACTACGCTGAGAGGTTTCTTTTTGCTTTCCTCTTTCCTCTTTCGCATGTACTACGCTGAGAGGCTTCTCTCTCCTCTCTCGCGTGTACTACGCTGAGAGGCTTTTCTCTCTCCTCTCTCGCGTGTACTACGTTGAGAGGCTTTTCTCTCTCCTCTCTCGCGTGTACTACGCTGAGAGGTTTGTTTTTGCTTTCCTCTTTCCTCTCTCGCGTGTACTACGCTAAGAGGCTTTTCTCTTTCCTCTCTCGCGTGTACCACGCTGAGAGGCTTTCCTCTTTCCTCTCTCGCGTGTACCAACTGTAGCATCGAGGTCCCACGTGGGCTTGTTACAGTTTCTGGCGACTCTGCTGGGGAGTTTGGGAGAGCTTGACTCGAACTCGTGATATCCTGTTTTGACTACACTTATGTGTTTCTTTGCATTGCATGTGCATTGGTGCGCCTAGGACACCGTGTTGGCCATCTGCTATTCCTGAGCGGTTTGCTGGAGGCTTGTCTTGTCAAGGCATGTCCATAAGGCTGACCGGTTACGGGCTCTGCCAGTATGGGAACACAAACCCCGGTTTTACCGGGGCACCCTTTTCGACCATTCGACCTAGTGCATATTCGGATCCATAGTGACCATTCCAAACTAGGACAGGTTACTTACGCGACATAGGTTGTTTGAAACCGCTGTGTGCATAGTAAAACCCTAGCTCCTGACAAAATAGGACAGGGAAACTTTACCCCAACAAAGGTGAAAGGGTCTTTGATAGTAGAAAGAAAGAGTGAGGTATTAAAGTTAAGGTGAGTTATATTATATCTTGAGTCACCAAAATATATTTTACGTATATTTTGACTTACCATATTTATTTTATACAAGTTATGTTTTATAAATTATTATAAATTATATTACTATTTCAGTTACGTGGTTTAATTTCTGAACCCTATTTGTGAAAAGGAAACCCATGGATATGTTTGTTTATATTTTAAAGAATATTTGACTGTGACCATATATATAATTATGTTTTGTAAGTACCACCACGGGAGTCCCATGCCTTGGGGGACTTAAATAACCATTGACCTCTGTTTGATTACTTTGTGGCCCTCTAATCCATTGACCTCTGTTGTGTGCGGAGCAAAGTGTTGTACGGAGCTAAGTGCTACATTATTATGGGAGCCACCTCTAGAATCCGTACGAGCCACCTCTTGAATCCGTACCTCTGTTCTGTGCAGACCAAAGTCCTGTGCGGAGCTAAGTGCTACACTATTGTGGGAGCCACCTCTAGAATCTGTACGAGCCACCTCTTGAATCAGTACCTCTGTTCTGATTGTCACTTCTGTGACCTCTGTCTGTTCTGTACCGTGATTATGGTCATTTACTTACATAATTTCTGTATTTCAGCTTTCTGCCACTTAAATGATTTGTTTACATAATCTCAGTTTTGTTACTTAAAGGATTATTTGTTCCAAATATGTTATCTTAAATGTTTTGGGCTAACTAACTATCCATAGTTATTTCCTGTCCCTTATACTCTTGGTATAATATTTCTCACTCTGCTATGTGCTTATAGTTGTTTACCAATTTTCAGGAAATAATGCAATTCAGAAATAGCTTCTGGAAAGTCTTAGATGCGGGACTGATGAATAGACACACACAATATTTTTATGATATGTTTATATGTGAATATTGGCCTTTTGGCCAATACATTTTGTAATAAAAATAGAAACTCCAATGATTATTTTGGTACCCTCATTTAAATATTACTTCTGCTTGCGTTTATTTATTTGTTCAAGAATTGGCCGTAGGTAACTTCAGTTACTGGCTATCATGATGCTTAACCCTTGGGTACAGGGAGCGGGTCGTGACAAATGGTATCAGAGCAATGGTTTATAAATAAATAAAAAAAAAATCATCATTGGAGTATAGGACACGCGCACATTTAAGAAGTAGGATAGCCGACAATTAATACCGAATTATTATATTTTGTTCGTCGATTTAATTATATTATAATTTTATATGAATATATATATATATAATAATTTTTTTTTAGGTGCATAATTTGTGAAGGATATTAGATATAATTTATATTTGTTATAGTAAAAGAAGGTCAAGAAAAGAAGGATGTCGGGCTCAAGCACCCACCAAAATTATAATATAATTAAATATATATATAATTTTCAGTTCAGTATTGAAAAAAAATTTATTTTGATGTTTTTAAAAGTGGGTTCAAATTATAAAGATACTAATTTTGAAACTATTTCCCATCAATAAAAAGTTCATCTCAAATTTTTTTTCAACTCTTGCATATGATTCTGTTATTGTGTTCTCATTTTATTTTATTTTTATTTATTTTTATCGTAAGCAAAACGAGTGAAAAGTTTTTAAAATCTCTCCTTATTTCTTATTTTGGCCCAAAACAATTTTTGACAACTAGACAGCGAGTTATTTTTGGTAAAGTTTTTTTTTGAGGTAATATTTTCTATCAGATTGATCATCTAATTTATATTTATCAGAGTGTGCAACGGATAGGTTACACATGGCAAATTTCGAGGACGAAATTTTTAAAAGGAGGGAAGATTGTAACAACCCAGATTTTTAATTATTCTGCAGAATTTATACTAATATTATTTAATCTCAGTTCGGAAAATATATAATTTATTATATATTATTATGCGTAATTTTGTAAAACAATATAATTAGTAAAAGTTTCGAGGTCAAAATAATAATAATAATAATAATAATAATAATAATAATAATAATAATAATAATAATAATAATAATAATAATGGACGTGGTAGTAAAATAAATAATTTATTTTCTGTTGGTATACGATAAAGTATAATTTAATTATGGATTAATTAGCTTATATAATTATTTATAAAGAATTAAAGCCAAAATGTAATTATAGGAAATTAATTAGATAAGTATAAATCTTGAGAGATTTAAATCCAAATCTTGCCGTGGACACGTGGTGGCAGATGAGAGGGCTTGCCTTCCTATAAATGGAAGAAGATTATGATCAGTGTAAGAGAAAAAGGAAAAGAAGAAAGAAAGAAAAGAAAGAAATGAAAGAAAGAAAGAGAGGAAGAAGGAAAGAATAGTAGAAGGTGAAAGGGTCCTTGATAGTAGAAAGAAAGAGTGAGGTATTAAAGTTAAGGTGAGTTATATTATATCTTGAGTCACCAAAATATATTTTACGTATAGTTTGACTTACCATATTTATTTTATACAAGTTATGTTTTATAAATTATTATAAATTATATTACTATTTCAGTTACGTGGTTTAATTTTTGAACCCTATTTGTGAAAAGGAAATCCATGGATATGTTTGTTTATATTTTAAAGAATATTTGACTGTGACCTTATATATAATTATGTTTTGTAAGTACCACCGCGGTAGTCCCCTGCTTTGGGGGACTTAAATAACCATCGGCCTCTGTTTGATTACTTTGTGGCCCTCTGATCCGTTGACCTCTGTTGTGTGCGGAGCAAAGTGCTGTACGGAGCTAAGTGCTACATTATTGTGGGAGTCACCTCTAGAATCCGTACGAGCCACCTCTTGAATCCGTACCTCTGTTCTGTGCGGACCAAAGTGCTGTGCGGAGCTAAGTACTACACTATTGTGGGAGCCACCTCTAGAATCCGTACGAGCCACCTCTTGAATCAGTACCTCTGTGCTGATTGTCACTTTTGTGACCTCTGTCTATTCTGTACCGTGATTATGGTCATTTACTTACATAAATTCTGTATTTCAGTTTCTGCCACTTAAATGATTTGTTTACATAATCTCAGTTTTGCTACTTAAAGGATTATTTGTTCCGACTAAGTTATCTTAAATGTTTTGGCTTAACTAACTATCCATGGTTATTTCGTGTCCCTTATACTCTTGGTATAATATTTCTCACTCTGCCATGTGCTTATAGTTGTTTACCAATTTTCAGGAAACAATGCAATTCAGAAATAGTTTCTGGAAAGTCTTAAATGTGGGGCTGAGGAATAGACACACACAATATTTTTATGATATGTTTATATGTGAATATTGGCCTTTTGGCCAATACATTTTGTAATAAAAATAGAAACTCCAATGATTATTTTGGTACCCTCATTTAAATATTACTTCTGCTCGCGTTTATTTATTTGTTCAAGAATTGGCCGTAAGTAATTTCAGTTATTGGCCATCACGATGCTTAACCTTTGGGTATGGGGAGCGGGTCGTGACAGATTTAAGTTATAAAATTTATTATAAATTAGTGGTTATATATGTGAAACATATTATATAAAATTACTTTATGTCATATATCCAAAAAATATTATACCAATTAATATTATATATTATACAAATGTATGATAGTTAGAATATTTTTCAATCCATTAATCTACCAAAAACCACCCAAACCGCAATTTGTCAATCCCTTAACCCGTTATTCGGTTTGTAATTTTACTCTCAAACTGCTTAAACTGTCCTGCGCACATTCCTAATTACACCCATTGAGATGTAGAATAAAAAACTATAAATACACTTAAAATAAAAAACAATAATAAAATAAGTTATTTGAGATGAAGATTTTTTTTATAAAAATATGTAAAAAAATAAAAAATAGAGAGATGATATGACTTAAATACATGTACTTATTTAGAGGGTGCCAAACAAACTCTTTAAAGTTTATAAATTTAATTATTAATATTTATAAATTTTTTAATTAATTTGTAATTATTTTTTGTAGTACTTACGGATGTGATATTTCTTTTTTTTTTTTTTTTTTTTCCAAAAAAGAGAATATGCTTTGTTTTGAGAAGTGAATGAGGGGATTGGATTCATAGTGGATAAGGATCATAAAAAATCATGTTTGTTTGCAAAGTGAAACTTGAGATTGGTAGTTCGTTTGGACTAGTATGGGCTTTGGAGAAGGGGATTAGTAAAAGCTTCCAATGATTGGGTTTCAAAACTAATGAGGTGATTCTATTTGCACCTCAATAATAACTCAGTATGTTCATACTCTAATGTAAATTTATTTATAAGGATAATATACATTAAGAGCAATGCTACATCCACCGAATTTGGTTTTGCTCGCGGAGACAAGACCTTGTGAAGACGTTTTGACACACTTGTGTGCGTATGTACCAAAAAATTTTGTTGATGCCTGTCAATTGGCCGATCATCCGGATGACAGAATGACGAACACGGTAGACGAGGGTGAAACCAGTCGTCCGGCTGGCACAAATTCGGACGATTTGGATCGCATCAAATTTAGTGGATAAATCATTTCGCATACATTGAACTCTAAAATAATAAATATATATATTTTTACTCGTGGTACACCTAAACCGCTTGTACTTATTCATCTCAAGCGTCAATTATTTTATCTTTATCTTTTTTCTCACCCCATAATTTCAATTCACTTCACCAAAACTCATCATTATCATTAATATCAATAGGTTTGGGGTAGGTACTGTCACATTACCTTACTCTGATAACAAAACCCTACCATTTTGGTGGGTTTGATTTGTATATTAAAAAAAGAAAAAAAGGAAAAAAGAAAAAAAGAATCAATGAAAACAATGGTGTTCATTCACTACAAGCCTGATTTCACTCCTCATTTATTATAAGGAAATCAATTTCCATGCAAAGTTTTATATCTCAAACTTCTAATCATGAGGGAGGCCTCACATAGGGTTAATGACATGAGAAATTCAAAGAAGTTGATAGAAAAATTTCACTCCAATATTTACGAGCAGCAACCCATTACGAATCCTGATTTTGATCTCACAAATTGAGTTGGTGTGCGAAATTAGAGTTTTTGATTTGTTTATTATTTTAGTGTACCTTGAATGATAATTTAAATATATATATAGGGTGTATTAAAAGTAAATTATAACCATAAATAATTTAATAGAGAGTACTAAAAAAATAGACGTACTTAGTATTTTTTTGATGCAAATAAATTCCCCAAACTAGTGAGGGGATTAATTTGGAAAAATACTATTTTATCCATGTTGTGTGATGTGTGTGTGTGTGTGTGTGTTTTTTTTTTTTTTGGTATTACGTCATTGATATATATATAAATAAATAAATAAATATTAAAATAATATAGTATAAAAAAATATTTATAAAATAAAAATTTTAATATTAAAATATATAAAAACACTGAAAGGTATTTATGGTATTTCATATAGTTATTCCTTTCACAAAATTATATCACAAACAAATACAAATTTTCTTAATCCCCTTACTAATAATTCCCACACTAACAATCAGTGTGTTTGGTTTCAGTTTTTTGACAACTGAGTTTTTTGTTTTTCGCATTTTTTGTTTTTAGTGAATTTTTTAAAATTTTTAGCATTTTTTTAAATTTTTTTTAGATGTGCCTTACTTAAATGTATCTAAAAAGTAAATATTTGTGAAAAAAATATTTTAAAAATTAATAAATACAAAAAAAATACTAAAACGTATGTGGACCATCATCGTATTGTTGAATTTGTTGAATATCCTTACTATCAGATTAGTGTGGGTGTGAATAATTTTCATTAACTGTAACCCAGTTTTCTGGAAGAGTAACTTTGTTTCGACAAATAGTGGTAGGGACGTCTATATTGGCTTCATTAGTACTACCTTGTATAAGTACAATTTTATCTTTCGGACTTTTAACTAAGACATGGACATTAAGATTAGTTTTTAAACATTTATAATAAATTCGGTATATTAAAGCAATAGAATGGGCACCACCAAGCATGTTAGTAAATGCACCCAAAATTTGAATATTTAATGTTAAAGCTTTTAGTATGTGTGGATCACGTAGACTTAAAGTAAAATCAGGGAAACAATTAAAATGGACAGGTCCTTTATGAAGACCAGATTCTATCATACCCATTAAATTGTCATAATAATTAATAAATCGAGCATATCTTAAACATAACAAAATAGAAGAATTTCTTCCTTGAGTAGTTAATGGTTTGACTGCAACTTGTATTAAGCCTAGATGAATAAAATTATGACCAGTAGATAGATGCTTTTTGATTGACTCTTTAGTCAGTAATTGACATGTTTCTTAGATTTTTGTTAAAGCGTAAACTTTTTCAATAGTTTTGTCATGCAAATCTATATTAAAAGATGACTTTAAAAAACTGGTTTTATAAATCTCTTTAATTGGTACTTTTGGAATGTTCCAACTTAGATCTATTTTCAAATCTTGAAATTCATGTTCTTTTTCATTTATGACTGTATCAGGTATGGGAGCTAAAGTTGTAAATCTGGAGCTGACAAAAGAGTTACTTCGAAATAATCGACTCATTTTCTAAATACTGTAAATCAGTTCAAGAAAATCTGAATTGTTGGTTGATTTATCATGTTTTCACATATTATGTGTTTGCACATACCTTCTTTAGGGAACCCTTAAATCCATCAATGGCCTAACCTAAGGACTTATACAGGATGTGGGACGAAAGGTGGGTGGCTAGTAGCAGTGTGGAAAATGAATGATAAATTGACAAGAATAAAGAAAGCTTGAAACAAATATACAAAGATAGAATAGAGAAGATGTAAACAGAAATAACTAATCAATAACCATACATCAACGAACTTGGCTCTGATACCAAAAGGTCGAGAAAGCGGAAGAGAGAAAGGTAGAGAGAGAGAGAGAGAGAGAGATAACATACAAGTTCAAATGACTAAATATAAATAGTTCAAATGACAGAATAAATACTTAAATGACAGATTAATGTAAATTAAATTACTAGAAAATAAAACTTACAATTGTTTACTAGAAATTAGGAAATGAAGCTCCAAAATACATAACTTCAAAATATAGCTTTTTAAAATTCAAAATAAAATGTTACAGAAAGGAGAGTGAAAAAGAGGTGCTTCTCAAATTTTTCAATCTGCCTTATACTTGACTGAGGAGACTCTTTTATAATCAAAGTAGATGACTGTGAGGCTTGTGAATTGGGAATCTGACTGAAAAGCATCACATGGAGGCACATGGGTGTTGTTTGCCGCTTTCGGTGATTGATTGAAAGTTGTTTTTGCTTTTAACTATTCTGGACTTGTCTTTGAGTGCATAGTGACTTTTTTCACTATTTACTTTTGGTGGAGAGGCGTGATTGCATAGTTGACTGATGGGGAATCAATATATATATCAGCAGCTTTTCTCAAAGTAAAGAGTAGTGATTGAAGTTGATGTATATATGGAATCCAATGATTGTTTTTTCCTGAGCATCTTGAAAATGTGGACCATATGGATCATGACTAGTAGAGGCTTCTGATGAGGCGGATTCATCTAAAGCGTCTTCTTCATCTTGTGACTTGGCTTGGGCCAATAGTAGTTTTGCAATCTGAATTAATTCTTCATTACTGGTCTTGGACTTGGGCTTTGCTTTGGGCTTGGACTTGGATGACTTGGATTTTGAAGGCCTAGAACTAGCTGTTAAGCATTTAATTGGGCTTCCAAGTTTAACTGCTGTGAGAGAAAGAGGGCTTCCTTAAGTGACTGAAGTAGTTGGGTTCAGCTGGGAGGATTTGATCATTGCAAGAGTAGGTTCATGAATATTGACTGGAAACTCTTGTTGGACTTGCTCAATTTAAAAGCATCCTACCATTTGACAAAATGCTGCTGGAGGACTATGTTGTCTTTAATAGAATACTGTCATTTAAATATCTAAGGGACTTTGTATTTGGACATAAAATGGAGTAATATGGGGAATTGACTCTTATGTTGACTCAATTTATAAACGGAAGAGAAATAAATAACTTGGGTCATTAGTTCAGGAGGGATAATATATGGGATGGCACCATGATGAGATCACTATCTCAAAAACCAGGAAGAGAATTCTAACTTGAACTTATGATCAAAAGAGAAAAACCAAGAGTGACTGAATGACTCATTTTGGTGTAAGAGGATTTTAAACCATGCATAAATATAATCATAATAACTGTATTATATCTTATGATTAGGGAGATCTCTAAGCAAGAAAGGGAGATCCCATTCATTAAGGGATATAATATTGTGTATGTAGAGGGAATGGTAAATGATTTTATTGGCATTGACTCTATCATAAATGGGTTTAATGACTATGGACTTGTGGTGAAAGCAGATATCTTTATAAAAAGTAATTGATTTGTTTGGATGAGAGGGAATGAAATGCCATCTAGTAGGGAAATATGAGTTTATTAAATCAAGGACATTGTGAATGTTTTTATGGACTGGTTCTTTATAAAAAAAGATTGAATGACTGTTTAAGAACATAGTCTGTTCTTGGGGTAGATCTAAGTGGATAATTAGATGGCATGGGAGTAATTGACTGACACGCAAAGGGGTCTGAAGCCAAAGCTGAAGTGTAACTAGGTTTAGGAATGTTACCAAGAATTTGATATCGGTTGACTAGATCAATTGGGGTTGTAACAATAGATTGACTGGTTGGCACAATGGCAAGGGTTTTTGTAGAAGGTTTGTGGCTTGACATCTGTAAGGTAGAAATAGATTAGCATCTACTGAGGAGATTGGTAGCTTGTAACTTGTGGGTGGAAATATAAGGAGTAGGCATGGTGCACTATTCCCCTTGTAAAAATTCTCGGGTAAGGAAATCAAGAATAGAATTTAGACTACCAAGAATATATTCAATATCAAAATTAAAGATACTTAAAATGGATTGCCAACGAGCAAAAATATGTTTACTAGAAATATTTTGAGCATCCTTTTCTAAAATGTACTTAGCACTTTTACAATCAACACGTAATAAAAAATTTTGATTTAAAATATCATCTTGAAATTTACTGATACATAATACAATAGATAATTTTTTTTTTGATAGTACTATAATTTTGTTGTGTTTTGTTCCAAACACCAGAATGAAAACGAACAATCTGTTCAGATTAGAAGTAACTTTCTGAAGGAGGATACCATCATAACCAACGTCGAAGGCATCAATTTGAATAATTTTGAATGAATTCTCAGTAGGAATACCAAGACAAGGCAAAGTTTTGGCATATTTTTTGACTTGTTGGACAATAACAGTATGACTAGGAGACTATGGAGGAGGATTATCCTTCAACCGATCAAAAAGGGGTTGATAGGTTTTCCTAAGGCCTTGATAGAATTCAACAATGTAATTAAGAGAACCCAAAAATCGTTGTAACTGAGTTTTATTTAAGATTTCATTAGGAAACTTATAAGCAAATTCAATAGATCGACTTATGGGAAGAATAGTACTTTGGTAAATATCATATCCTAAAAACCTGACTTTGGTTTGAAATAATTTAATCTTAGGTTTAGAAATGACTAAGCCATTATATTTAATAATATGAAAGAATGATTGAAGATGTTTCCAATATTCGTCAATAGATTTTGAGAAAATTAAGATATCATCTATGTAAACAATGGAAAAATGACTAAATGGATTAAATATTTCATTCATGATATTTTGAAATTCACTAGGTGCATTTTTTATGCCAAAAGGCATTACGTTCCATTCGTAATAATCAAAAATTGTAGTAAAAGCAGTTTTATCTATTATTAGAGTGAATTTGTATTTGCCAAAATCCACTTTTGAGATCAAATTTACTAAAAATGACAGCTTAACTAAGTCTTTTAATTAAAATCTTTTTTATTGCGAATTGGATATCTTATCCATTCTAAAACTTTGTTTAATGATTTATAATTAATGACGAGTCGTGGAATGCCACGTTCAAGTTCAGCATTTTTATTAACATAAAAAGTAGGGTAAGACCAAGGTGACTTACTTTTAATGATAATATTATTTTTTAATAATTCATTAATTTCTTTTTTTACACATTTCTACTAATTCATTGTTCATTTGAATTGGTCTGGATTTATTAGGGATTAGTCGTTCATTAAAATTTTTGATATAAGGTAGTGTGACTACATGTTTTTTCTTATGCCAAAAGCATTAGATAGAGTAGAATAGACTGTAGTTTCTAAATGTTTTTTAAATTGTTCAATTTTGGAAATAAGGATAAGATTTGTTAAGTGAGATTCAACTCTTTTGTATTTTACTTCTTCTTTGAGAAACTTGAGTTGTTTTGTCAATCGATTAATAGATTGGGATATGGAACATTCTTTCAATAGATTTAATTCTTTTATTTCAGGAGGAGATAAGAATTTAAATGTTACTATTTGACTAAAAGCTTGTGTTGTTATACCAGAATTGGTAGTGGAAAATGGATATAATAGGAAAATAAATGGAGTTCCTAAAATGACTTTGTCTGTGATATTTCTGACAAAAAAATGATGTTTTAAAACAAACATTGTTTTGACAGATATGTACTTTGGGTAATTTATATTTAATATGCATTTGACTTCCATTAGCAGAACTTAGTTGCTCATTTGTTTTATGATAATACTTTGTAGGAATTAAACCTTCTTGAATGCAGTTTAAATCAGCACTTGTGTCAATTAGGGCGACAACCTCTATTTCAAAATCATTAATAACTAGTTTTAATTTTGAATGCCATTTTTGAATATGAATTCTATTAATTATATTTAAATGGTTGCTATCTTGATTCTCATTATCACTATGAGTCTTAGTGGATCGATTATCAAAGATGATACGGTTGGGACTAGAACTAGATTCATCTGAGGAAGTACCATTATTGTGTTGGAAATCATTAAGACTTTTATTAAGTTTTAATATGGCGACTTCATCTTCTAATGATTTATCTTTAAGTTTTAACTCTTTAATAGTTATTTTAATTTGGTTAATTTCATTTTGTAAATCCTATAAAGTTATTTCTTTTTGTTTATTTTTTCGAAATCTTTCTAAAGTAGTTGTTAAACTAATTATTGGTTTATCTTGATGAGGTTTTTTTTTTTTTTTTTTTTTTTTTTTTTTTTATCTTTATTAATTAAGAGAGATTTTAACTTATTGGTGTATTTTCTTTTTAATTTAGGATTGTCTAGTTTACTAATTAATTTTATTAAGGAATCTTCTTCTTGTTGGGATTTACTAAGGACTTTGACTTGTTTATAGCAAGTATCATTACATCCTAATTCAATTTGATCATTATCAATATTATTACTAGCAGAATAGTAATTAGAAGTGTCACTGGAAAAGTTAGGATTAGTTTCACTAGATGAAGGACTAGATGGATGAGGAGATTGGTTGTTTAATTTGAATATTTTAAATATCTGATGTTGATTTTCTTCAGTAATTTGTAATTGATATTATCTTTGAGTTTTTCTTTAAGTTTGCATTTATTAGAATAATGACTTTTTTTACCACAATGATAGCAAGTAACATCTTTGGTAGATTTTGACTTCTTAAATGGTTTAGTTTTCTTGTGATATGTCTATTTAGGTTTAGCATAATATTTATCAGATGATTTAGAGGGTGAATATTTTTTACGATATTTTTTATATGGTTTTGGGGAAGATTTATTTTTCTTATGTTTGCGACGTGACGGTGCTACGGGAGGTAGACCATATTGTTCACAAAAATTACCTAATTCATATTTAGCTTTATGTTTATCCCTAGCAGCTTTTTGACTGAGTTTCATATCGATACACATTTTTAATCATTCCTTTTGAATGGTACTAATTATATCACCATAGGTTAAATTATCATATTCGATAATACCTGTAGGTTGACTAAGAACATCTCTGATTTTATGGGCAAAAAGATTGGGTAATCCATTAATAAATTTTTCTTTCCAAAAGGATTTAGTACAATCATCTCTAAGCATGACTCTAGAAGTAAAAACATCTTTATACCATCTAAAATCACTTAAAGTAGGACAAGTTAAATTACTAAGTTCATCATGGATTCGAGAATGAACATTAGTCGGTGTTCCTATAAAATGTTTAATTATAGTAAATATTAAAGTATTAATTCCATCAGGTTTACTGGTTCCTATTTCTTCATCAAGTATAGGGAATTCATTTTCATCTAATTGGACTACATGTTGGATATTTTCATGTATTTCAGTAGTGAGGTATTTGTCCCGCAATGATTTAAGCATACCAATAAAACCAGAAGTTAATAAAGAGACAATTTCAGGTTGAGTATAATCAAGATAATTACTTAGATAGCTATTTGCGACCATGGACATATGATTTAATTTTTGAAGAATTTGATTTTCACTAAGGCCATCTATGTTCCATTCATATAATTTTTTTAGTAGAAACAGAAAATTGATTATTAATATTTGTTTCTTCAAATTGAAGATCTGGCGGTGTAGGTTTAGTATAACAATTTTTGGTAAGAGTAGTAGGATGAACTTTTGGATGTACAATTCTATTAAGATTAGAAGATTGAAACTGTTGGGCTAATTGACTAATTGTATTGTTAGTGGATGTATCAGAGTCACTAGTAGATGCAAAAGGTAGTTGTTGTGTTAATATAGTAATTCCTTTTTTGTTAGAAAGGGTAGATAACTTAGTAAATAATTGTTCAATAGCTTCAACGGTATTAGTATCTTGAGTTACTAAACTTAATCTATTCCTTGTGCTAAAAAGATTAATAAGAGGTTTTTCTAAGGATTTACTTGTTGAAACATGATTATTTGAATAATCATCAAAAGTAGTTTTAATTTTATCTAATTGTTTATCAATAGTTTTTAAACATTGATTTGTATAATTATTTTTTTCAATTACTTTTTTAATTTCAAATTCATCACTAGGAAGTTTAAAAGGAGAAGCATGTAAGATTGATCCTTTATGTTCAATGAGGATGGTTTCTAAAGGAGGATGACTAGAAGAAACAGTGGTATTGAGGGAGGTTTTCCATTTGGTTTTGGTGACCGTATTCATTTTGTGATAATAATTTTCAAGATAATTAATGAAATTGACTTAAGTACCAAATTCAGTCATGAACTTGTACCATTTCTTAGCTATTTTGGATTGTTGTTGTTCATTATAAGTATTGCAATAAGTTTGTCGTTTTGATTTATTATTTTTAGATTTAAATTTAGCATGAAGTTTATTAAGATCTGGTGTAAAAAGTTTACTAAGCATTAATAATTATGGATTAACAGGAGGAACTACTTCAAAATCAGTTTGAGTAGGTGAATCTTGAGATGTAGTATCTTCTTCATGAAGATGTGTATGTGTTGAATAAACTGGTTTACTAATTTGGGATGTAGAAGAATTATCTATGCCTTTCAACTTACTATTAGTAGCCTGTGAGGCTTGACAAAGGTGAAGTTTTCTATCTTTTCTAGCAAATAAAGGGGTATTAAAAATTTCATCTTCATCCGTAGGGATACTAGAGGTACTGTGTCTTGAGGATTGACTACTATGTGGGCGATTAAAACGTATGTGGACTGTACCATCATCGTATTGTTGAATTTGTTGAATATTTTTACTGTCACGACCCAAACCCGCCCCTGTAGGTTTAGCATTGTAACCGGCCAGTAATCCTGGGATTACCAAAGGCCTCAAACCCAAATATTATATAAATAGAGGGGCTGCAGAAGTAAATAAACAAAATACAACGTCCATTGAGCTGTGCAAACATATATGAAACAGAAATGTCAAAAACTTTGCATACAGAATTGTGACATCATACGTATACCGGTCTTATGTCCCAATCATCACAGACAAAGCAAAAGGGAACTTAACCCACTATACAGATAAACAAAAGCTTGTTCATGTATCAAAAGAAAACAAAGTCTTAAACGTTCACAAGACATGCCACAAGGCTTGACTTAATGCGGAACCTCCTCGGGAGGCACAAAAGCGTGGCTGACAAACCAGAACTCCAGGTCATCAACTCTGAGCCTGGTCACGCACCTGGTTACCTACATACATAATATAAATGGAGTGAGCGAAGCCTAGTGAATAATATCGGAGTAAAAAATTTAATGAATGATGTCCTATAGCAGATTTCAAATCAGAAACAAATTTAGATTCGCATACTTGACTAGAAATCATAGTAGTTATATGTGGTACATCCATTTAGCTGTCATATCATATCAAATTTGCATAATCGATACCGACGACCACATAGGTCCACATGTTGTGCACAAATAGCCATGGTATTGTTACCCCTATGCGAGGGCCACGTGAACATAGGCCTCGATATTGTTACCCCTGGGCAAGGGCCACATGAATATAAGCCACAGTATTGTTTCCCTTGGGTGTGGGCTACGTGCATATTGGCCACGGTATTGTTACCCTCGGGCAAGGGCCACATGAACTAAGGATACCACAAATACATTTCAGAAAAATGGACATTCATTCATGATTAGCAAAATAGCATTTCAAAAAATAGATCGTATCATTTAGTCAGAAAATACTTATAATCAAACATAGCTTTACAGAGTTATTACTCATAGATGGCTCCGGTTGCAGACAGACAGAGTAAACTAATCAAATGGCTTACGACGTGTGACCTACATGAACATAACATATACACATAATGAAACACACACTTGAATAGTACTTAACATATTGCATTTCATTCTTAGTGTGTTTTTCTAGTCCTTAACTTCATTATTGCGTCTTAATCATGGCCTAGTGTAGCTTGCTTTTCGTGCTTCTTTCGGATATGATAGCCCAACAGTTCGGACTCTCATGGTTCTGAATTTGATTTCATAAGTGCAATGTGAAATAGAAAAACACAAATGAGTCCAAATCCGAAAAATCTTTTGGAAAATCGATTTTGAATAAAAAATGTCAAAAATGAAGTGTTTTGCCAGATTACAGAGTCCCCACCTAAATATTTTTGAAAAATTTAGGAAACCCGTGACTCGTGCCAAGGGCCACATGTCCGTCATCACCAAAGTGTCTTAGCTCGGGAACGTAGGTATGAGAGGGGAAGGTCATGAATTGAGCACCCCACTAATCCGATCAAAGATCGGCCTCTACTAATTATGATGCGATTCTTATTTATATTATATGCTCTTGTTCTGATTATTAGGCTAATTTTACTATGTGATGCACACAAGTGTAGACTGCTCGAACTTCCTCTACGCGCCCTCCTTTTCGGAGAGGGCGCGAATTAGGTTCCATGCTACTACAGTTTGGACTTCTATCACGGTTCTGAATCTAATCTCACAAAGTGCAATGTAAGACTGATAAATCACTAAAAAGTCCAATACGGCAAATCATTTTGGAAAATCAGATTTTGAATAAAAAATGTCAAATTGGACTGCTTTGCCAGATTACAGAGTCGTCACCTAAATATTTTATTTTCGGGAAATTTAGGAAACCCTGACTCGTGCCAAAGGCCACGTGTCCGTCATCACCAAAGTTGCCTCGGCTCGGGAACTTGGGTATGAGGGGGGAAGGTCATGAAATGAGCACCCCCACTCGCCCGATCAAAGATCGGCCTCTACTAAGCATGATATATTATTTTAAAGACACGTGTGTTCTTATTCCGGTTATGTAGCTAACTTACTATGGGATGCGCACATCATACAAGTATAGACTAGATCGCCTAAATTGGAACAAAATAATTCAATGTTTGTTTTCGAAAATGGTTTGAATTTGCCACCCTCAAGTGGGCTTAGAAATGCGGATTTGCCACCAAACAAGGTGGGCTTAAAACATGATGATTTGCCACTCCAAGTGGGCTCAAAACTCACATTTCAATGAATTGTTCCAATTTAAGTAATGAAGCCTTCATCCACAGGCATTCATGCAGTTAATCATTTAAGCACATAGCCTCATGGCAAGCAGGCTAAACATGGCAATCACTTACACTTATGCAAGGATGCTAAAGCGTAAACACTTACAGTGTACTCCGAGTTAAACAGAAGCTAATTAGAAATCAATGCATGAATCTAACTATGTGAAATGCCTAATGCAACACATGCAAAAATGCAACTAAATAGGCTCGGCTATCTAATATGGCATATGAAATGCAACAATTTTATAACATGCTTTGAAACACGTATTCAAATAAGTATTGAAAGTCAATGCAGTTTGAATGATGTGCCGAGCCCGGTGCATGCAAGACAAATGAATGATGCAAACATGCAAGCATAAGGCATGCTAATCGAAATATGCCCTAATCTAACCATTGAAAGCGGATAAATAAAAGGGAGAAAAACGTGGGGTTGGAAGACATTCACACACAGACGCACACTTATTACAACATTTGCCCTCTCGACGGAGGGTCCAAATGAATTAGCTAAGCTAATCTAAGCTAAGCTAACTAATCTAATTAAGCTAATTAGATTAATTTTTTACACAACAAAACGAATAACTAGTAAACTACTTACTAATTATTACAACACTTAATTAATTAACAAACTAACTAATTAAATTACCAATTTAAGCTAGCTAACAAGTAAAGCTAATTACAAATCATATTGCCTCAGCTCTGTTCCAAGAGGTTGAAGATGCATGCTCGGTTGGCGTTCGCTCAGAAATCCATTACGATGTTGTTAATTGCCTTTGTTTGCACTTGCCTTGATTTCTGAAAATTGTGCCAACCTCCAGACTGCCTTTACTTTAAAACAGGGATCTGCTGGTGGGTGTAACAGGTCCGTGAGGGAACTCACTAGTTACAGTTCGAACTCAATTTGTGTCACGGTTCTTAATCTGAACCAAAGAGTCCAAATCCGGCAAATCGTTTTGAGAAAAATAGATTTTTTGAAAGAAGTGCCAAACATGGACTGCTTTGCCAGATACAGAGTCGCCACCTAAATATTTTTTGTTTAAATGGGGAAATTTAGGAAACCCTGACTCGGTGCCAAAGGCCACGTGTCCGTCATCACCAAAGTTGCCTCGGCTCGGGAACTTGGGTACGATTGGAGAAGGTCAGCTATGAGCACCCCCTCTCGCCCGGTCCGAAGACCGGCCTCTACTAACCGTGATATCCGTTTTTGAAAACGTTATGTGTTCTTATTCCGGTTATTAGCCTAGAATTACTATGTTATGCGCACAGCAAACAAGTATAGACTAGATCGCCTAATTTGGAAGTAAGCATTGCATATCCGTTTGTTTGAAAAACGCTTTGGAATTTGCTACTCGCAAGTAGGCTAAAACACGGATTTCAATGGGCTATTCCAATTCAAACAATCCAACCTTCACCCACAGGCATTCAAACAGTTTATCACATAAGCGTCTAGCCACATGGTAAGCATGCTGTCATATTAACACTCACACGCATGCGGTATGCTAAAGCATGAGAATACTTACATCGTACTCCGTGCCAAAACAATAAACTAGTTAGCAAACATGCATGGTTCTAGTTTATGTTAATTGGCTAATGCATCACAGGCAAAATGCAGCTATAATAGGCTCGGCTATCCTAAACATGGCATGTGAAATGCTGCAATTAACACGTATTCAATTTGGAATTGAAATAGAAATGCAGTTAGAATGATGCGCCGAGCCTGGTGTATGTAAAACAAATGTATGGGTGCACGCATGCATAGCATAAGGTATGCTAATTTAAATATGCCCTAATCTACCATCATAAGCGGGTAAATAAAAGGGAGAAAGAAGTGGGGGTTGGAAGACATGCACACATGCACCCACACTTATTACAAATTCGCCCTCGCTCGGAGGGACCGGAAGAATAATACAAATCGAATAAACAATTAACTATTCTAGCTAATTAAATATTACAAATCACCTAATTAATTAAATAAATTAACTAAGCTAGAAGAAACAGTAAACTGCCTCGGGAAGAGAGTCCAATGCAATGCATGCTCGGTCTTGCTCGGAAGTGCACTGCCATGCATAGACTGCCTCTGTTTTCCCTGCTCTGCCCCTCTGAAGACTGCCAAAGTCTCAGGATTGCTTCCCTGGACATTGGAAAACACCATCAGCTGGGGAGATTTGCCACCGGCAGTGGGATGTGGTCATCCGCTGGGAATGCATCCATCGGCCACCAATGGATTGCCGGTCAGCACTGAACACTGCCGGTCGGCAAATAATGCCTGCAGAACCTGCAATTGACAGCAGCAGAGGGCAAGGCATAGCATGGCAATGTAAATCCAAACAATGTATGCACCAACCAAGCTCCTTATCATGCGTATGACTCAAAGGGGCATGGTCCTTGGTTCTCGGACCACCAATCGCGCATTTCAATGCGTGATGGCCCAAGAGCACCAAGTTGTGCATGTTGATTTCAAATGTAATGCAAACCAACAAACAAAAGGCCCAATTCCTATCACCAAATCAAGGAACAAGGTATGCATGCAAGATGCAATGCTACTTAGGCATGCAAGCTAAGGATGCAACATGAGAATGCAATGCACCCTATGCACTAGGCATGCAACCTATACAAGCAAACATGCAAGTCATGAGGCAATGCAAAACCAATGAAAAGATGGACATAAACACGATTTAGGCAGCCCCAAATAAGCCTAAAACAGTGGCCATGGTGCTCAAAATGAAGGAATAATAGGCACACAAACATGCATGCAAATGGTGTCCAACACTTCAAGCATTTATAAGCAATTCTTAAGCACACTCAAGAGGATGCAAACATGACAAATGGCATGCATTAAGCTCTGAAAATCACGCTATAAGAGGTGCCAAACCAACTTAAACAAGACAATCAAGGCATGCAAACAAGGCAGCAAGACCAAACATGGCATGAATTAAATGACCCAAAACAGAGTTTTAGCACATAAAACAAAGCCTAAAAGACCACTTAGATGGCATCTAAATGGCTTGAATTCAAAAGCATGCACAATGGCCAAAACATGGAGCATGCAAGACAAGCTTTTAAAGCTTCAAAAAGGCATCCAAGGCAAGCATACAAGCATGCTAAAGGGACTGAAATAACATGGCAAATAGTTCCATACCCTTGAAATGAGGCAAGGATGCATGCTATACACTTGCACACTTAAAGCTAGTAAACCCAAAATGCAAAGGGGTTATGCTAAACATGCCAAGATCGACCCAAACAACTATGGACAGACCTTAAACATGTTAAAATAAACACAAAACCTCCACAAGGTTAAGCTTAAAACATGCTAGGACAATGGTTTACAACCTAAGGCATATTAAGGCAACAACAAGGCATTACATGGCATGTATGTTAAACTAACATGGTGTACCAAAACCAACATACAACAATGCTATTTCATGGCAAAATAAGCATAAATGACAGCCAAGGCATGGTCCACATGAGGCTTAGCTAGGTGCTCATTAAAGAGGCAAAAATGACCCTTTTCAAGGACAATAAGGAGAGGGGGTGGCCTTCTCCTTCTTAGGACTTCAAGGCACCATCCTTACCACTGAAATCCCTCAAGATTTCAGTGGTGAGGAGGCCCAAGCACCAAAGTCTCGGAGCTCACTCAAAATAGCACAAAATGGGGCCTCTCAAGGCCTAAGAGGGGTCAAACACCTCCAAACCACAAAACACTCTAAACAAACTTTTTAGAGGGCCCAAAAACAGAACTTTTTTATGTTATACACTAAACACAAAAACAGTTGCAAGATAGGTAGAAATACTATGCAAAAGTGTGGGAAAAAGGGGAAGTTTTTTACCCTTGTTGGCCTTTTTCAAAAAGGGACGACCAGCTGCCTCCTTGAGCTTAAACCAGCCTTAAAACTCCAAACAAGCCTCAAGGACCTCAGTTCCAAGAAGATAGTGTGATGGTGGGTGTTTGTGTGCAATCCTAAGGCTAAAACACACACAAGAGAGGGAGATAGAGATAGGTTAGATACAAAGACCAAACCCTAATCCAAACTCTTTGAAAATAGTGTCTCTCTCTCCTCTCTAAGTTGTCTAACCTTCATGCCAAGAGAGGAGGGCTCCTCTTATAGGCAATTCCCTCTTGTAAGGCTTACAAAACAAGCCATCCAAGAGGGAAATCCTTTCATACACGTGTATGGAGGGGAACAGAGTGGGTGCCAGCTATCACAGCTGGCACAAAATATCTGCTAAAAGCAGATGAACAGTAGTCGGCTGCTCAAAATTGTCATTTTGACAAAATTTACTGCCGACCGGCAACAAATAATGCCGACCAGCAACATACATTGCCGATGGCATAAAACCCTGGCCGGTGGCCTCTAGCCACGGCCGGTGATGTGTGGGGATGCCTCACAAGGTATTCCCTGCCCCTCCAAGGCAACAAACAAGTGTTTGGTGCAAAACCAGACACAAAACAGTCGAATTTGGGGGTCCTGAGGCAAGGTGTGTAGCCGAGACCTCCGGGAACCCCAAACGAACACAATCAAGGAAGATCACCGAGCGTTCAAACAGTGACGTCCAAGTCTTGAGGACGGTCAAAAATGTGGTGTCTACAGTGGGCTACTAGCCAGAAAAAGTGGCTGCCAGCCACTAAAATTGGCCGCCAGCCACTAAAACTGGCCGGTCTGCTAGTGCTACTGGCTGGTCGGCTAGTTGCTTCTCCAGGCTTCTGGTTTTGCTGCAAAAGAGAACAATAGAGGCACATCAATGTATTTGCAAGACAATGTAGGTACTGCCACTCTCCTAATCATGTCTCAAGCTTAGAGGAGTGTGGCACTCGGCTCTCAAGCCACTAACCAAGCATTTTCAATGCATGGTGGCCAAGAACCAAGCTTATACCATGTTTATGAATGCACAAACAACACACAAAGAGCCTCCACCCTATCATGCTTGATCAAGGGTGTTAGCGACCAAGAAACGTGACACGCTTCATCACTTCAAGTATGAAACGTCCCATATTTCTTGTGTTTGGATTAACATCCGATCCAAACATATGCAATGTAACACACATATGTTATCTTGGCATGTTTTAGTTGACCCAATTCTTGTTTACACATTTTACATTACCAATCCATTCTTTAATTGGTTAAGTCTAATATGCATGTCCTCTAAGGAGAGGAGGTCAACCGAAAGAATGGTTTAAGGCATAGGAGAGACCATGCCTTTGACCAGGAGGAACCCTCAAAAGAGGGTTAAAGCCATTTAAGCATGAGCCTCAATCCCAAGCTCAAACACAATCTCAAAGGTTAACCCACTCTCAAATCAAATGGAAAAAATGAAGAAAAGAGGAAGGTGTCAGATATTTAGTGCTGAAGTGGCATGCTAAAGACCTTAAAGCATGCAAACAATGTAAGCATAGCATGTTGAGGACCAAAAACATCAAAGCTAGTAAAGAGAAATACACAAGAGGCATGCAATACATAGCAGAAATGACCAAACCAACTCTGGACAGAGCTTAATCATGCCAAAATAATAGTTTAAACATGCTGAAATGGGAGCTCAAAATGCTAGAAGAACATGCACACATGTTGGCCTATAAGCAAGACATAATACACAACCCTCAAAAGCTATGAAGAAGTGAAGTATATGAGAGTGTGACTACATTATATACACTGAAATTACATGCTAAATGGTGCCATACCATGCAAACATCACATGCATAACATGTTAAAGGCCTCAAAACTCAAAGCTAATCAAGGCCCTTTACACTATAACCACACTAAGCAATGCTCAAATGACCTTGATCATTCAAAACAGACCTAAGGCAGGTCGAAACAGTAGCAAAAACATGCTAGACTTGCTGCATAGACGGCAAAAAAGATATGCTCATGTATTGGCTCACCAACAAGGCACAAAACACAACTCTCAAAAGCAATGAGAGAGTGGAATATGTGAGAGTATGACAACGATATATGCTCTGAAATCACATGCTAAATGATGCCATGGCATGCAAACAACTTAAGTAAAGCATGCTAGAAGTCTCAAAACATAAAGCTAGTGAAGGCCAACTACACTATAGCTATACAAAGCAAAGCATATATGACCAAGACCATCCAAATCAAAGTTAAAGCATGTTAAAACATGAGCAAAAATGTGTTGGAGCCAAGCTAACACATGCTAAAATGATGGACTAACTTATTAGGCATTTTAAGCTAGTAAGCAAAATTACACTACAAGTGCAAGATGCAAGCAACCAACGGCCAAATCAGCCAAAAACAGAGTTATAGCAGGTCTAAGAAGTCACAAAAACATGCTTGAAATGAGCTAACACAAGCTAGGATGATAGGCTAAAGCATGAAGCATGTTAGGCTAACAAGCATGATTGCACTACAAGTGTAAGAAGCATGCAAGAGGTGACCAAACCAGCCAAAAATAGAGTTATAACATGGAAAATCAGTGGCAAAAACATGCTTAAACTAAACTTCAAAAGGGTAGAAAAGCATGCTCACTTTGTAGGCCATCAACACATGTAAACAAGAGATGAAGAGGGGGGACCACTCCCTTCCATTTTGGACCTCAAAACCACCTTTCCATCATTGAAATTCCTTTGGATTTCAGTGGTTAAAAGGCCAAGACAAGGTTATTTGAAAAGCTTTAAAAAATGGCACCAAACTTAGCAAATAAAGCTACAAATGAGGGTGAACCACCCTAACTCCAAAAGGACCTCAAGCAACCATTCTTAACACTTAAAAATAAAGGTTTTTGTAGTTAACAACTAGGCCAAAATAGCATGCAAAGGTGGCCTAAACTAGTGTACAAAAACAAACTAAAAAGGGGTAAATGCTCACTCTTGAAGCACAACAGCTAAACAGCTTCCACTCTGAGGTGAAAACAGCTTTTTGAGTCCAAACAAAGCCTTCAAGAATCTCAGCAAAAAGGGTAGTGATGTTTGGCTAGGAGGTTGTGTGCAAAAAATGCAAAGAAAGCTCACTTTCAAGCAATATATATATATAGAGTCAATTTCTGTCTCTAAAATTTCAGAACCTTCAACAAGGGGGAGGGACCTCCCCTTATAGGCAATGCAAGCAAAAGCTTGCTTGACAAGCTTAAAGCTTGTCTCCATCCCTCCATACACGTGTATGAAGGATAGCTTCAATGCTCAACAGCTAGCTCAAAATATCTGAAAATATCAGAAAAAGGAGAAAATTGGTTGCCAGCCAGTTCAAGTGGCCGACCGGCCACTTAAACTAGCTGACCGACCACCCCAACTGGCTGCAAGGATAAAAAGTGGCTGGAAAATGCCAAAATTGGCCGGCAGGGCCTCACTCTCCTTTAGCCAAGAGGCACCAAGGTTTGGCCTAACAACAAGGCCAAAACACAGAGGGTTTAGAGGCTCAAAGACAAGGCGCTCGGCCGAGACCTTCGGGCACTCAAAACTAGCACAAACATACGCAATCATCGAGTGCACAGACAATGACGTCTGAGTCTTAAGGTCGGTCAATAATGGGGTGTCTACAGTTGCCCCTCTTTGACAGAACTCAGAAGTCATAAAATGACAGGAGTGAATGTCAAAGCCCAGAGACGACCCATTTTTGACAAGGCTGAAGACTTAAACAAACAGGGAAGATAACAAAAAGATGCGCCCACAGGCAGGGACAAAATGCAAATGGCATGCAGAATGCAGAACATAACTTATGATCATGTAAAGAAAGCTGTAATGAAGCATCTAGATGCAAATGTTATGCAAAGAAATGTTACAGCAAACTCGCACATAAGCAAGTAAATACAAAGCAAACCATATCTCATGCAGAAAGGATGTAAGAAAATTATGCAATCTTAACTATGACTCACGCAGGAAAGACTAAAAGTGACTATCGGGAACACCCAAAGTCTCAAATGAAACACCTCCTAATGTATCAAACACAAAAGGAGAAAGGTATCCAAACGCGTGTCAAACGCGAGAGGAGAAAGGCATTCAAATGCGTATCAAACGCGAGAGGAGAAAGGCATCCAAACGCGTGTCAAACGTGAGAGGGTAAAGGCAGCCAAACGCGTGTCACATGCGAAAGGAGAAAGGCATCCAAACGCGTGTCAAACGCGAGAGGAGAAAGGCATCCAAACATGTGTCAAATACGAGAGGAGAAAGGCATCCAAATGCGTGTCAAACGCGAGAGGAGAAAGGCATCCAAGCGCGAGAGGAGAAAGGCATCCAAACGCGTCTCAAACGCGAGAGGAGAAAGGCATCCAAACGCGAGAGGAGAAAGGCATCCAAACACGTGTCAAACGTGGAGGAGAAAGGCATCCAAGCGCGTGTCAAACGCGAGAGGAGAAAGACATCCAAACCTGTGTCAAACGCGAGAGGAGAAAGACAGCGGTGCAAACACTGGAGGGTGGTATGAACATCGGGTACTCGTCCCAATGTTTCCAACCAAAACAAGAGAGTTTGAGGGGGCAGGAATGATCTTACCTAGAGTTCCTCTGACTGAAACACATACAACATCGTCTGGTTGTGCCAGCTTCAAATAAACTGTACATACAATATCGTGCCTGCACAAAAGAGAAACTTTGACAGGAACAATATAGTAGAAACACATGTTTATCGTTACATCATGATATAATTTCAATACGAGATAAACGTGTGCATATACAATGCACAAATGAAAAGGTGCATAACAATGCATGGGAGACGTGCATAACAATGTAAGTGAAACGGTGCATAATAATGCAAGTAGAACGGTGCATAGCAATGCAAGTGAAAAGGTGCATAACAATGCAAGTGGAACGTGCATAATAATGCAAGTGAAACGCAACATACATATTCTGTGCACAATAATCAATGCATATTCGATGCAATATGCTCAATGAAGAAATGCGCGTCTTGGCAACACCGATTCAAACGCAACCTCCGATTTACCTCTCAGAGGAGTTGTAATAATTAAAAGGATACACCTCATACGTGCTGAGCATCACATGTTGAAAACACAGTCTGGAGCTTCCGCGCAGACCCCTTGAGCTTAAAAAATGTACTTCCCTTGCATTTTCTTAAGGGATTCAGGCACAAAACAACAAAACAATAGCCAAGGAGAGCATCAGAGGCCTACTGGCCACTCCAGGAAGCCATCGGCCACAAATTAATCTCATCGACCAACAGTGGCAGATTTGGGGCAGATTGGAGATTTTACCTCGTGTTGCTGGGGATCTCTTGCTTCTGCATCTCGCGCTTCCAAACCACAGGAACTACCTTTCTTCCTGGCCATGTTCACAACTTTCCCTATTCTCCAATAGGGTGATAGAGTAGGTTGGTTCAGTATCTAGAATTGAGGCGCACCCGATACCTCAACTTATGGGGCTTCCATACAGATTTCAAGCCGGGGATACACCCCTAGGTATTTAAACCAGACTTTAGTCTCGGAAATCCCGAACCTTTACATTCTAGGCATCAGCCATTCGAACTCTAGTTTCCACCATCTCGGTTGGTCTCCTAGGAACTCATTGCAAACACAGCCAAGATATCTCTGGCGTGGAATGGTACTCAGGAAGAGCACTTCTGATTGTCGTTCTGGCTTGAAGCAGGCTTGAGCTTGAGCTTGAGGTAGAGGCACACTCATACTTCAGAGCATTGACAAGGCCTAAGGAGGTACATCCGGAGTGCAATCTTGGAAATTTCTAAAATTGAAACACACTCAGATGCTGCGCATTTTTCCTCTTTTCTTTTGCTTTGTAGTCTGGAACCCATATAGCTTCAGATAAGGTCCTTGTTCTACTGTTCTCACATGACCTGGGTTGAACTTATGAAAGAACAAATTCTGTTTCGCTCATATGTGGAGAACGACACAGCACTCTAAGCACAAAACGATTTATAAGTGAGGAATAATCTGCTGAGGAAAGATCGTAATCCTAAATGCTGGATGCAACAAAACAAAATACGATGCAATGGATGCGGATGAAGTGAATAAGGCGCGCGGCCAAACCACATTTTGCCTAGAAAAGGCATAGGCACAAAACAGACCACGTCTAACACAGAAAAGGTGCCGACACCCTCAGACCACAATGCTCTTAGTGGAATAGGCACGTACACATAATCATAGAACCATGCTTTAATGCGAAAAGTATAGGCACATGCCAGACTAAGCTTAACATGGAAATGATACATGATGCAACGGACAATGCAGTAAATGCATGCGATAAATGCTATATACAATGCAATAGATGCAATGATAAAGCTAGGAAATGATGCTCTCGAAAGTACCTTACAGGGGCAATCGGTGATGACTCACCTCATACTGTTGGGGACCTTCCCCTTTTTCTCGGTTGGACCGCAGGTACTACTTTTCTCCCTGGCTATAGTCGCAGCTTTCCCTATTCTCTAACAGGGTGACAGACTAGGTTGGTTCAGTATCCAGAATCGAGGCGCATACCCGCTACCTCAACTTATGGGGCTGCCATACAGATTTCAAGCCAAGGATACACCCCTGGGTATTTAAACCAGACTTTAGTCTTGGAAATCCCGAACCTTTGCATTTTAGGCATGAGCCATTCGAACTCTAGTTTCCACCGTCTTAGTTGATCTCTTAGGAACTCACCGCAAACACAAGCAGGTGGCTATACCAGACCATCGGAAGTCGTTCGGGCCACGACAAACACCAAAGGAATTGCACCTTCAGAGGATTTAAGGTCTCCTAGACCAGAAGAGTGCACATGATAGTGCGAAACAGTGTGAATGCACAAAACAGTGCTAACAAGATGCGCAAAACAGTGCTATGCAAAGTGAATGCACAAAATAGTGCGAGATGGGTGCACAAAAAAGTGCGATGAAGGTGCACAAGACAGTGCGATGCGCAAGAAAGCACGAGCAAAGATGCAGGATTTAAGGTCTCCTAGACTAGATGAGTGCACAAGACAGTGCGAACAATGCAAATGCATAAGATAGTGCGATACAATGCACTAACAAGTGTAGGTAAGGTGCGCAAGAAAGTGCGAACAATGCAATGCACTAACAAGTGCAGGTAAGGTGCGCAAGACAGCGCGATGCAAGTTCAATGCAAAAGATACAAGCATTTTCTATGCAAGATGAGAGCATGTAATGAAATGCACAGGATAGTGCGATGCGCAAGAAAGCGCGAGTGTAAACTGCACAAAATAGTGCGAAGTGCAAGAAAGCGCGAGTGTAAACTGCACAAAACAGTGCGATGCGCAAGAAAAACGCGAGTGTAAACTGCACAAAATAGTGCGATGCGCAAGAGAGTGCGAGTGTAAACTGCACAAAACAGTGCGATGCACAAGAAAGTGCGAGTGTAACCTGCACAAAACAGTGCGATGCGCAAGAGAGTGCGAGTGTAAACTGCACAAAACAGTGCGATGCGCAAGAGAGTGCAAGTGTAAACTGTACAAAACAGTGCGATGCGCAAGAGAGCGCGAGTGATTTGAAAATGCACTAAACAGTGCGACACGCCAAATAGCATGAGTGATTTGAAATGCACTAAACAGTGCGATACGCTAAACAATGCGATACGCTAAATAGCGCGAGTGAGACACAAAGTGTAAGTGCAGAAGACAGTGCGAGTGAGATAAAAGTGTAAGTGCAGAAGACAGTGCGAGTGAGATATGAAGTGTAAGTGCACAAGACAGTGCGAGTGAGATACAAAGTGTAAGTGCACAAGACAGTGCGAGGAAGGTGCACAAAAGAAGTGCGATAAAATGCATCTTTTATGCAAGTAAGGTGCACAAAAAAGTGCGATAAAATGCATGTTCTATGCAAGTATGGAAGAGTGCATTTTCTATGCAAAAGATACAAGCATTTTCTATGCAAGTATGGAAGAGTGCATTTTCTATGCAAAATGGAAAACATATTTTATGCAATATTGAAAGCATATTCTATGCATGAGATAGGCATATTCTATGCAACATTGAAAGCATATTCTATGCATGATTGAAAGCAAAGCATATTCTACGCGGAATCGAAAGCAAGCATATTCTATGCAACATTGAAAGCATATTCTATGCATGATTGAAAGCAAAGCATATTCTATGCGGAATCGAAAGCAAGCATATCCTATGCATGAATCATAACGATGCACAACACGCATGCAACAGAAGTGTATATGAAAGTGTACATTCTATGCAATAGAGAGACATCAAACATGTACTCTGGTGCCTCCAACTTACCTCTCAGAGGACTTTGCAACACACTTAGCTCAAAAAGGGCACACCCTGTTCATATTGGCGAGAGATAATATCTGCTGCTGCTTTAATTGCCATTTTGACTTGAAGCAGGCTTAAGCTTGGGGTTGAGACACACTCATACTCCAAAGAAATGGCGAGGCCTGAGAAGGTGCACCTGGAATGCAGTCTCAGAATTTGCTGGAGTTGAAACACACTAAGATGCTCCAAATTTTCCCTATTTTCTTTTACTTTGCAGTCCGGAACCTAAATAGCTTTAGATAGGTCCTGGTTCTATTGTTCTCACATGACTTGGGTTGAACCCTACGTTTTATAAAGGAAAGAATCTTGTTTTGTACAAATGTGGAGAATGGCACAGCACTCTAAGCACAAAACGATTTGTTTTTGAAATGAAATCAAGAAATGAGTTCTCAACTGGGTATTGAGCCTACGACCGACCACAGCCAAAACGACTCAACAAAGAGGAAAGACAAGGTAAACAACCTAAACACATCTATTGACACTCAAAACGACTCAAAACAAGAATCGAAACAAACAAAAACAACAAACACAACAGTCAGATGTGTTCCAACAGTGGGAGACCTCTCAGATCACGAGGAGCCTGTTTCTCCGAGTATTGTTTCCCACCCTTTTCTCATTTGTGATTCTCACATCACTCTATCACTCGATCTCTTTTTCTCTGAAAAGCCCTTTCCTCACTTTTCTCTCAGCACATATCTCTCTATTCTTCAATCTCTCATTTTTTTATCCGTCCCCTGGGTGGTTGATGGATAAACAAGAAGTTGCGGGCTCTTGCCCCTAGCATTATGCTAGATTCTTGTTCTTTTGCTCACAACAGTGAACTTTCCCATAGAGGGGTTGCGCCACAACTGGGTGTGTAGCAAATCTGCAGTTGACATCGGTTGATGACGCCCTTGGCCAATTCGGATGTGACCAGATCTTTTCGAACAAGGGAGTGGAATATCCTGCTCCTTTTCCAGTTCATGCTTCGCACTTGACTTGATACCTCGCTGCTCGGAGGATGAGAGAGCTTTCGGCCCTTTGCTGTTTGCTTCAGTTATCCCCTTTTCTGGCAAGTAGAGTGCCCTTTCTGGCAAGTATGTTAATAATGGGGAAAAGACAGAACACCTGACTCAACTGTGCCCCTAGTTCATCATTTTGACCATTTTTTTGTTTTGGCTTTCTACTAAAACAATTTTGATCAATATGAGAGTTAGATTAACATGTTTGTTCAATTTTCTGATTTGAAATCATGCAAGTTAGGTTATGAGTACTGAAAATTTTCCTTTTTTGGGTCCAAGAAATGGTCCAGTTTTGGAAAAAATGGAATAATTTTCGAGAGAATTAGTCAACTTCATTAAAAATTCTTAAAAACTATTTTTACAAATGGCCACTGCTCGACCAACACAGAATTTACTCTTGAGATGCGCAACCTCAGATCCAAAACAATGAAAAATTGCCCCTTGTTTAAATGGCACCACACGACAACGGAAAGTTGTCCCTTGTTTGAATAGCACCGCAGTACACTGTAACTAGTTCTCATAGTGAAGATCACAACCGAACTCTTGGATACAGAAATGACAAAGATGACTGGTTCAATCTCATGGACAGGATAGTTGAATTTGAAGTGTTTATGGCTGGACTTCAGAATGAAGTTGCCTACGTATCCCACAGATGGGAATCAAGCCTTAAGTAGTTCGGGGTTAAGGTACACTCGGGTATTAACCTCTCCTTTTGCGCTCTAACTTTTGCCAAGGCCGCTCTTCCGAGTTTTCAACCTTGCGAGCTATGTTTTTCTTTTCTTTTCAATTCTTTTCATTTATTCTTTTCTTTGTTCATTTCTTTTCAGAATTTTTCATTTCTTTTTCTTCATTTCTTTTTTGTTCTTTTTGCTTTTCTTTTCATTTTTCTTCTTTTTTTCTTACTCTAACTTTTGCCTGGGTCGCCCTTCTGGATTTTCGGCCCAGCGAGCCTCTCAAGGGTAAAAATGTAGCTTTGTCCATGTTGATCGGTTTGAGATCCCGAAGCTATCTGAATCCAGGAGAATGGTTGCTGTTTGCTGATGACGTAGAAGTCCATCCAATAGGGGCTGAAGTTGCCCCTAGTGTTGTGGATAGGAACTTGGTTGTCCTTCAGCAAAAACTTTTTTCTTTCCTCCCTTCTGGGATTTGGCTTTCTTGCCAGTCTTCATTGGTTTGTAGAATGACCCATCTTTTGAATCTTTGAGCACATCTGACATTTTTGCTCCTAGTTCAAGGGCTATTTCTGATTCAGCTTTGCAAGCTTCCTTTGATGACGTCTGACCTTCTTGATCTGACTTTCTTGCCCATAGTTCAAGGACTGCTTCAAATCTGGCCTGGCGGGCCTCCTTTGTGGTTGACCATTGAACATTCTGAATCCAAGTTCAAGGTTTGAAAGCAGAAGGGGACGAGTCTCGAGGCCAAGAGTGATCCTATGCTGCACAATCTCAAGAGCGATTCTACGCATGTCTTCGCAGGTCCACGCAAAACATTTTTTTGAAATCTTTTAAGAAAGCGACTAGTCGCTCGTGCTGAAGACAATGCGGAACCAATCTGGATCAAGCCAGGATCCTTCTCAGTACTCACACTAACAAGCATGATCTCATTCATTAAGGGCTTAGCATGCTTCTCTTTCTCTCATTTGATCAAATTTTGCAAATCCAGAGGAATTCCTCCCTCTTTGTTTTCACCACAGTGTTCAAAAAGTTTTGAAAAACTTAGGTCAATACAATAATTTCAAGGCACAGAGAAGTAAGTGAAAAGCACTGCTGTTTTATTCAAACTTGCTGGCACAACAGGTTCAAGACAGAAACAAACACAAAAGCATGAAAACCACCGCTGTTTCATTCAAATCTTCTGGTGTAACTGGCTCCATGGTAGAAACAGACTCAAAAGAAAGAGTGCAAAAGACAAACACAAAATGAGAAAGGGATGTCCGAGGTAACGCCCCTGAAATCACCTGACTCTAACACCACAGGACTGACTCGATACAACAAGACAGACCCGACTGACTCAGTACAAAAAGACTGACTCAAAACAACACGACCAAAATTGACTCAATACCCAAGTCAGGAAGTAAAATAAACAGCATTCGCAAAATGCTCAAAACAGTGCGTGCCATACGCCACATCTGGAGTAAACTGGGTGCCATCCGCAGGTGGTTCATCCTCCCGATCACATCACATTATCCACTAGGTTCACTGACCCAGTGACGATAGACTTTGCTGAGCTTGGTGCAACGATGACCTCATTGTCAATCAAATCTTGTACTTCGTGGCAAAGACGAAAGCAATTATCAGTGCCATGACCGATTTGCTGATGGTAGGCACAGTACTGGGTAGCATCATGACTGGCTAGAAGACGACCAGGGAGAGGCCGAGGCTCAAAGGGCTTGAGATGACCTTTTTCAACAAGGATTTGAAAAGCTTTGGACAAAGGCATATAGAGGGCATAGAAGACCCTTCGACCTCGGGGTTGATAGTTCGAGATTTGTGGATTTTTTGCTGGATGCACTAGCAAAGGGGTCGGCGGGTGCTGACTTGGTTTGCTGATCTCTTCCGAGTGCAGGATTAGAGCTGAAAGGATCGTTTCTGGTACGACGACCCTTCTCTCGGTTTCCCCCTTGATTCGAACTGCTCTCATTCTGAGTGGCAAAAGTGTCATCCACAGTTTTTGCAACAACTGCGTGCACTTGCTGTTTGTTTATTTCTTCGGCTTTCAAAGCCTCAACAGCCCACATAAGGTGTTCGTAGGGATCAATGCCTACCCCTACCTTGTTCTTTCCACTCGCCTCAGCTTGGTCAAAGGATTGGGTTGCTATATCAGAGCGGAGCCCTGTTGTTGTCGACATGTCATTGCCCAAACTTGGGATGGCTTCAGGTTGGCCAATTTCAATTACAATTCGCCCCAAAAGTAGGGAGTCTTCTGGCGTAAAATTTCTGGCATGTGGTGTGGTTGATGACAGAGCCAATATTCCAAAGGCTAGATCTGCTACAGTTCTCTGAAGATCTTCAATCATTCTCATCAACTCAAAAGTAGTGGGCTTATGGGTTTGAGATGATTGGGGTTCCGTGACCGGATGTGTGGTAGGTGCCCCAGATGGGTGTCGTAGTTCAGCATCGGTCTCGCCCTGCATGGCGATTTCCTGGTTTATTGCTGCTATCGCAACCACAACTTCTTCCGTATCCTGTGCCATCATGTTCTGCTGAGTTAAAACAAAGGTGATGTGACTGGTGACTGACGGATTGGTTGAACTGGTGAGCCCTGACTGGCCTTTCTTTGCCTTGCCTCAGCGAAGGAAACACTGGTTACTCTGAACTGAATCTCTGACCTGACGAAGTCTATCAACACAAGTCCGATGCACCTGGGGGATATTAGAGCCTTCTGAAGCTATGGTTCCAAGACTATCTAGCAAAAGAGAAAACAGGCAGCATCTCAGCCCAATTTCACCAGAACAAATTTGAGCATAGCTGAATGACTGTACTCTTTACTGAATTCTGCCTCAAATTTTACCTATAAACTGATACCCTCAGGTAAAATTGATTCCCCCAAAATACTGATGCCCTCAGGTCTGATATCCAGACTTGTAAACTGATACATACAACCTGTAGAGGCACACTCTAAAAGCACATAACAAGCAAGTAAGAGCCAAAACACCCCTATGGAGGGGTAGGGTTTCCCTGTCCTATTTCGTCAGGAGCTAGGGTTTCACTATGCACACAACGGTTTCAAACAACTTACAATCTGGTAAACAACCTGTCCTAGCTTGGAATGGTCACTATGGATTACGATATGCTCTAGGTCGAATGGTCAGAAAGGGTGCCTCGGTAAAAACCGATGTTTGTGTTCCCATCGTGGCAGAGCCCGTAACCGGTCCGCCTTATGGCACGCAGCCTCTGGCAAACCGTTTAGGAATAACAGATGGCAAACACGGTGTCCTAGGCGCACCAATGCAAATGCAATACAAAGAGACACATAAGTGTAATCAAAACAACATATCATGAGTTCGAGTAAAGTTCTCTAAATCCCCAGCAGAGTCGCCAGAAACTGTAGACTGCCCAGAACTCTGCTCCGCGCGCAGGGGCGCGAAATCGTTGTTCATAACTACTATAGTTCGGACTCGTGTCACGGTTCTAAATCTAATCTCACAAAGTACAATGTGAGACCGATAGATCACCAAAGAGTCCAAATCCGGCAAATCGTTTTGGAAAATCGATTTTAATAAAGAAGTGCCAAACATGGACTGCTTTGCTAGATACAGAGTCACCACCTAAATATTTTATTTTGGGAAATTTAGGAAACCCTGACTCGTGCCTAAGGCCACGTGTCCGTCATCACTAAAGTTGCCTCGGCTCGGGAACTTGGGTACGAGAGGGGAAGGTCATGCATTGAGCACCCCCGCTCGCCTATCGACCTTTACTAACATGATATGTTGTTTTTGAAAACACATGTGTTATTGTTCAGATTATTAACTAACCTTACTATGTGATGCGCACAGCATACAAGTATAGACTAGATCGCCTAAGTTAGAACACAACATTTCATGTTCATTTGTTTGAAAACGGTTTGAAGTTCGCTACTCGCAAGTAGGCTAAGTCGTGGTTTTGCCGCCCTCGAGTGGGCTTAAAACTCGCATTTCGATGAATTGTTCCAATTCAAACAATCCAACCTTCATCCACAGGCATTCATGCATTTAAATACATAAGCACATAGCCTCATGGCAAGCATGCTATCATGGCAGTCACGCTATCATGGCAGTCACTTACACATATGCAAGGATGCTAAAGCGTAAAAGCTTACCTAGTACTCCGAGCCAAAACAAAAGCTATGTTAGAAATCATGTATGATCCTAGCTATGTCAAGAATGACTAATGCAACACATGCAAAATGCAACTAAGATAGGCTCGGCTATTCTAATATGTCATGTGAATGTAATTAGATGATATGTATTCAAATTGGAATTGAAATACAATGCAGTTTGTATGATGCACGCATGCAAACATAAGTATGCTAATTAAAACATGCCCTAAAACTAACCACTGAAAGCGAGTAAACAAAAGGGAGAAAGACGTGGGGTTGGAAGACATTCACACACACACGCACACTTATTACAACATTTGCTCTTTCGATGGAGGGTTCGAAAGAACAAGCTAAGCTAGCTAAGCTAAGCTACTTATTTACAAACCAACTAATTAACTAACTTAGCTAATTAATTATTACAAAACAAATTGAAACAAATAACTATTCTAAGTTAACAAAAGCACTGAAATGGCCTCGTGACGAGGGATGCATGCATGCTCGGTCGGCTTCGCTCGGAAATCCAATACCGTGCCTCATGTTGCCTTTGTTTGCACACTTCTGTATCTCTGAAGATTGTGCCAACTCCCATAGTGCTTCTAACCCACCTTAGGAACAATCTGAGGAGTGGTCGGCCAAGAGGAATGTCCATTGGCCGAATGTAATGGTTATCGGCCAAATTTGATAGCTATCGGCCAATTTTGATAGCCGATCGGCAGCATTTGATAGCCGATCGGCCACTTCTTCCTGCAAATTTCTCCTTTTGCTGCAACAAAGCACTAACAGAGGCATGGCAGTGTATTTGCAAGAAAATGTGTGTGCAACCACACTCCTTATCATGTTTAAAGCTCAAAGGAGTGTAGTGCTCGGCTCTCGAGCCATCAATCACGCATCTCAATGCATGATGGCCAAAGAGGCCGAGTTGCACAAATCAATGTCAATGAACGCACAAAAACACATAAACGCCTTAAACTCTATCATGCATGATCAAGAGCATCGGGGACCGAGAAGTGAGGCACGTTTCATCACTTCGAGTATGAAACGTCCCTCGTTTCCCGTGTTCGGATTAACACATAACCCAAACAAATGCAATGCAACTCAAGAATGCAAACATGCAATGCAACTCAAGCATGATAAACACAATGTAATGCATGCATACACAATGCAATGCAACATGAGCAACCTATCAATGCTAGTGGCATGCATACACAATGCAAATGCAACGCAAGCATGCAAACATGAGGCAATGCAACAAGCATGTAACAATATTTAAACCACATGCTCAATGGACTTAAACCAAATATGGACAGACCTCAATCATGCCCAAAACATTGGCCATTAGTGCTGAAATGATGGCATGAAAATCATGAAAAGGTAAGACAAGCATGCATGCCAATTGGCTCAAGAATTAAGGCATAAAGATGCAACTCTTAAGAGCACTTAAAGAGTGAAAAGCATGGACGTGTGACAATACTATAAGCTCTGAAATCATGTATGGAATGGTGTCGAACCACTCAAACAATACAAGTATGGCATGCAAGAGGGCTCAAAGCTTGAAACTAGCATAGGCATTTGCACTATAACTATATAAAACACGAAGCATATGGTAAATACAACCCAAAACAGTCCTAGAGCATGTCAAAATGATGCTAAAACATGTATGGATCAAAGCTAAAACATGCTAGCATGAAGGGTATGAAGCATGGAGTATGCAATGCCAAAATGGAGGATTACACTACACCTACCAAGACCAAGCATGAGATGGCTTCGCCAACAAAAATCAGAGTTATATCATGGCAAAATAACCCCAAAAACACATTGAAATGATAGCCCAAAGACCTAGGCATGGAGGCATACACAATGGCTCATGTTTAAGGCATAAAGAACCAACCTTCAAAAGCATGGAAAGAGTGACAAATGTGAGTGCATAAACACTACATGCACTGAAATCACATAATATATGATGCCAAATCATGAAAATAGTCCAAGCAATGCATGCTAGTGACTTGGAAACTCAAAGCTAATGAGCTAGAATCAACCATGGCTATACAAAGCAATGCATGCATGACTAAAACAACATGAAACAGAGCTAAATCATGATAAAACATGAACAAAAGCTTCTTGAAGTTAAGCCAAAAGCATGCTAGAATGATGAGTTCAAATATGATACACATTAGGCTAATGAATGGATTTGCACTACAAGTGCAAGGAGCATGCAAGAGGCTATCAAACCAACCCAAAACAGAGTTATCGCATGCTAAAATAACACCAAAAACATGCTAGACAAACATGCTACTTTGATGAGCCATCTATACAAGCATGCAAGACATAAGGAGAGGGGTTGATCCTCTCCTATTTAAGACCTCAAAATACACTTTCCACCACTAAAATTCCTCTAGAATTCAGTGGTAGAAAGGTCATGCAAAGACTAAAACAAAAGCCTAAAGAGGTGGCCCAAAACAAGGCAAAACAAGGCACAAATGGGGGTAGACCACCCCCAACACCAACAAGACCTTAAACAATCATTTCAAACACATGAAAATGAAGCTTTTTACAGTTGAGAGTTAAGCCAAAAAAAAACATGCAAATAAGGCTAAGTAAGCAATGAACACAAAGCTTAAAAGAGGGTTAGTGACTCACCCTTGTAGAACAACTTCAAAGAGGCAACTCCAATAAATTTCTGAGCTAAAAACCAAACTTTGAGTTCAAACAAAATCCTCAAGCACCTCAACAACAAGAGTATGGTGTTTGAGTAGGTGCTTTAGTGCAAAAATGTGAAGAAATTACACTTTTGAGCACAAACAAGTGCAAATATAGAGAGAGAGAGTGATATATGTTTTGTATATCAACTTTTTCAGACCCTCTGGAAAGGGAGAGGGGTCTCCCTTCTTATAGAAAATCAATTCCTAAGCTTGTTGGACAAGCTAAGGACTTGGTTCAATCCCTCCATACACGTGTATGGAGGATGAAATCTGTGCTCACTAGCTGTCACAGCTGGCACAAAAATATCTGCAAAAGCAAATAAAAAGGCCTCGGCCAAAAGATATGGCCGATCGTCCAAAAGGAGTGCCGATCGACCAAAAAGAGTGCCGATCGGCCACCACTGATGGCTGATGACAAGAAAACATGGCCGATAAGCACAAGGCTTGGCCGATGGGTTGTAGGGCTGGCCAACAAGCCACCCTCTTCCCTCAGAAACAAAACCACAAGCCCTTGGTCCACAGCCAAGCACAAAACAGACAAGTTGAGAGGTTCTAAGGCAAGGCACGCAGCCGAGACCTTCAGGAACTCAAAACGAACACGAGCATGGATGATCATCGAGTGTTCAAACGATGACGTCCAAGTCTTGAGGACGATCAAAAATGGCGTGTCTACATAGGGTCATGTCTAGATAGGAGAGGATTAAGGAGAGGTCGAGGATTGAACGGTTTGAGATACCCTTTCTCCATCAGTACCTTCAATGCATAGGTTAGGCTCATATGGAGATGGGCGAAGGTTCGGTTTTGGGAGCATGGAGCACTAGTTTTGGAAATATTAGCAAATGGGTTGGCAGGTGTTGGTTGGATATTCATGGGCTTGGGACTGGAATCGGGATGGGTGTTTCTGGTAAAGCATCCATTTTCACGGCTTATCATTTGATTCAAAATGCTCTCAACTGGAGCGACAAAAGTGTCATCCACAGTCTTTGCAACAACTGCGAGCACTTGCTGCTTATTCAACCCTTTGACCTTCAAAGTCTCAATAGTCCACCGAAGATGTGCATAGGGATCAATACTTGTCCTGGCTTTGTTCTTGCCATTTGTTTCAGTTTGGCCAAGGGATTGGGTGACTATATCGAAGCAAGGCCCATTTGTTGTTGATATGTCATCACCCAAACTTGAGATAGCTTTGGGTTAGCTTTCTTCAATTGCAGCTTGCTCGAAGATTGGGGAGCTTTTTGACGGGATCGAAACCCCAAATGTTAAATCTGCCACCGTTTCTTGAAGGTCTTCAATCATTCCCAACATCTTAGCAGTAGTGGGTTCGGCCATTTGGTGCTCTTGGCGTACTCGAACCGGATTGGGTGCATCCATCATGCACAATCGGTACTTTCAACAATGAACACATTTGGCCTAGGCAGATGGACTGGGGTGATGTATATGCTAGGGTTGAAGGTAGGTGGTAGTGTGTGGATGAGGTTAAGGTGAGGAGGTACTTGGTCATGGATGGGAAGTGGGTTGGAGGTAACATTGGGTTCTTAAGGTGGAGCTATTGTCTGGTTGTCGATGAGATTCTGAACCTTATGACGAAGGTGGTAGCAACGATTGGTGCCATGATCACACTGCTAATGGTACGCATAGTATTTGGTGGGGTTATGTTTAACAGGAAGTGGGTCAGAAAGAGGTTGGGGATAAAGGGTTTGAGATACCCTCTTTCTATCAGGACTTTTAGTGCGTTGGTTAGGCTCATATAGAGGGGAGTGAAAGTTCTGCCTTGAGCTCAAGTTGGGCTGGTGGGCTGGTTGTTTGTGGGTTGGATTTGGCAAAGGGGTTGGCAGTTTTGGGCTTGGTGGCAATGGTATTGATTTCAATGAGTTCAGGAATAGTGTTGTTGCTAGCATTGGTACTCTTGGAAAACACCCTCCTTCTTGGTTTGCTTGTTCTGGGAATAATCCCTTTGTTAAATGTACTCTCAATCTGAATCCCTAATTCATGCAAATTTTTGAAAGTGAATAGTGGAGCGACGATTAACTTTTGTAACATATTAGGCCCAAGGTTTTGTAACACTATTCGCACTTGGTCCCTCTTAGAAAGTCGATCTGTCATTTGTGTTGCCTTTGCTCTCCACCTTCCAACAAATTCCACAAAAGGTTCTTTAGGATTCCGGTGGATTGCTTCAAGTTCTTGGATGGTCATTTCAATTTGGGTATTGTAAGAATACTGATTGACAAATGCCTTAGCCAAATCTTCCCAGTTCTGCTTCTTTATCCTCCAACTTGGCGTACCAAATGACTGCTACACCCGACAAGGTTCTTCTATACAGAGAGAGTTTTTGAGGCTTAGTTAGACACATCGGTTTCAGGACATCCAAGAAAAGCAGAATATGTACCATAGGATCTCCAGATCCGTCGAAACGATCAATGGGTAGCATTTTGAATCTATCTGGGAGTCTTACGACAGCCTCGGTGTACCCATCCTCAATGTCGAGAATGGGGTTAATTCCTAATGCCTTTTTGAATTGCTTCTGAAGGTTAGCAAGTTTTAACAAGGTCAGGTCGAGATCATTAATATCAAGAGGAAAAAACCCCTTAGTAGGCTGCACCATGTGGCTTGCTTTTCGTGTTCCTTTCAAATATGACTAGCCCCACAATTCTGTCATGACCCAAATCCGCCCTTATGGATTAGAGTCATAACTGGCCAGTAATCATGAGATTACCTGCGGCCTCAGTCAGAAATCAAATCATATTTAATAATAAAGGGCCAAATTTCGAAAGCGAGATTTAGATGATTGTCCAATGAGCTGTGCATACATGGCTCAACCAAAATATTCTCATATATGAAATAACTCACACTATACAAACATCCATATTATGTATGTCTTACATAAGTCTAGGATCATTCAAAGCCAGTATTAACAAAAACCAAGGTTATACACAGGGTTGGTCATACATGACCACAAAAGAACAAAAGGGAAAGCAAAACAAAAGTAAGGCCTCTTGCGTGAGGCAACCTTGGTTGACTCCTCAAAACTTGGTTTCTCATTGCTCACTGGGGTTGAGGCTGGACATCTCGCTGCTCGCCTACATACATATAAATAAGGGGTGGGCTAATGCCCAGTGAATAATACCAAAGCAAAGGAGTTCATGAACAAAATTCTTACAATCATAATTCACTATTACGCTTGGAAATCAATAATAAAGCAAAATGACCTCAGGTCCTTTCTATCATTTCTCAAACACGAAACGACCTCAGGTCCATGTAGCATACAAAACGACCTTGGGTCCATCATGGGCAAAATGAGCATACAAAACGACCTTGGGTCCATCATGGGCAAAATGAGCATACAAAACGACCTTGGGTCCATCATGGGCAAAACGACCTTGGGTCCAACTTACACACAGAACGACCTTGGGTCCATTACACACAGAACGACCTTAGGTCCAGTACACATAGAATGACCTTAGGTCCAATTCATATATACATTTGTGTGCACACATTTAAATCCACGGTCATATACATATTCATTCTTGTATCCAAAACGACCTTAGGTCCATTCAATTCCTTATCCCGAACGGCCTTCGGCCCATTTAACAATTATACAGAATGGCCTTAGGCCCATTTCATACCTATACGTCGATCACTTCGCATATTCCATTCTGAATTAAGTGATTAGAATATTCTTTCATAATATCACTTCAAAAGTTTAGAACCTTACCTCATAGGCATCATTTAGAAAATAATGCATATACAAAAATATCTTTGCTAAGATATTACTCACAGTATTCTGGTGCTTGATTCGTCCTCGTACTTGACCCTACATAATTCATAACACTTGGGGCCATAATATAATTCAATCCATTCTTTAATTTGCTTAATGTTCTTAGGCTTCTTTTATGTTCTTTAATTCATTTAGGAGCTCAATGTGTGCCTAAGAATGTTCAGAAATGAAAGAGAACGGAATTTGGAACATAACACAGCTTTTCCAAAATTTCTGAAACAGGGCCCTTCGCTTGAGTGCAGTTTTTCTCGCTTGAGCAGACCCTTTTGGTCTGCAAAAGTACTACTTGTCTCGTTTTTGTGCTCAAGCGTGACTTCGGTTGCTCGAGCCAAGAGTCAAAACATGTGAGTGGGTGCTCGAGCACAATTCTTCTTGCTCAAGTGGACATCAATGTCTATAAAACTTCTGGGAGCTTGATTTTTACGCTCGAGCAACACTTTCCTCGCTCGAGCGGACATGACGAATTCTGGAATTTCCAGAACTGTATTTGAAGTACAAAACTTGATTCCAAAGGCTCAAAACTCACATTTTTGGTACAAAAACATAGAAAACATTATATGACATGGAAATACTTCTAATTTTGAAACCAATTACTCTAAATCATGGACCAATTTCCAAAATCAAGCTCAAATCATTCAATTCCATGTTCATAACTTTGAGACTCATGCATGTGTGATCTTACATGAATTCATCATCTTCAAAAAATGTAATTAAGCCTCATAACCTCATTATTCATGGATGCATGTCTTAAATGATTACCAATTCAACTTATTTAACATGTCTTATACACAAACATGAAGATTCATAGCAATTTGTTACATGCATGTACATATTGATCTCAATTTCATTATTTCCAACTCAAATCTTGTTCTTAGCTTCATATCCTTTTTGAATTCACTTGGCTATGAATTTAAACTCACGAATGTGAGTTCAATTACTCACCTAGAGGCTTCAACCTTCCAAACTTTAGCTAGTTCTTGAGCTAATCCTCTCAATTCTTGAATTCTTTAGCAAAATCTTCAAGGATGCTCTCTTCCTCTCTCTAGAATCGGCTCACTCTCCCTCTAGAGTGTTTATTTTCAGATTTTGAGCTCATGTAATGAGCTTAAGCACATTTAGCTTCTATATATACATTCCCATAATCAACCTGAATTAGAGTTAATTAATTGTACTTAATTTAATCAATTTAATCTAATTAATTCGATCCGAAGCAATTTTTAATTAAATTTCACTGTAGGCTCTAAAAATTAGGCTAATCACAATAACATAGTCAATTTCAATTTCTACCGCCTCTACGATCTTTAATTTAAATTTTATAACAAAAAATCAAACAGATTTTTCTACGGTGAACAGATAGAAATTAAAAAACACATAAAATTATATAATTAGCATTCAAAATCATATCAAGCTCATAATTAAGATTAATTAGCATAACACATAGTAGGGTTGTCACATTCTTCCCCTCTTTAGGAAGTTTGGTCCTCCAAACTTATGTTACCTTCCATTGGAAACAAATATGGGTAGTGTTGTCATATTTCTTCTTCTTTTTCCCACGTGGCATCCTTACCATAATGTTCTTTCCATTCCACTTTCATCATTGGAATGGATTTGTTCCGTAGTCGCTTCACTTGTCGGTCGATGATCCATTTTAGCCATTCTTCGTACCCCATATTTTTATCAAGTGCTATTTGGTGATAGTCAATCACATGGAACGGATCTCGGAGATAGCCCCTCAACATTGATACGTGAAATACATTGTGCATTTGTTTCATTCCCGGTGGTAAGGCAACTCTATAAGTAATTGGACCAAGCCTTTCTAAAATTTGAAACAGTCTAATGTAACGAGGTGATTATTTACCCTTCCTGCCGAAGCTTAATTGGCCTTTCATTGGATTTACACGGATGAACACATGATCGCCAACCTCATATTCAAGAGGTCTCCTCCAAACATCTGCATAACTCTTTTGTCAACTCTGTGCTATCTTAAGCCTTTGCTGGATGACTTTCATTTTATCGATAGTTGTCTGCATAAGCTCAGGTCCAAGCAAGACCCTATCTCCAACTTTAGTCCAGCATATTGGAGATCTACATTTTCAGCCATACAAAGCTTCATATGGTGCCATGCCAATGCTGGAGTGGAAACTATTATTATATGCAAATTCAGTCAATGGTAGATAAGTCTCCTAACATCCTTGAAAATCCAAAGCACACATTCGGAGCATATCTTCTAGAGTCTGTATAGTTTGTTCCGATTGTCCATCAGTTTATGAATGGAATGTTGTACTAAGCCTCAACTCTATTCCCATTGCCCCTTGGAGACTCTTCCAAGATCTAGATACAAATTTCGGATATCTATCCGAAATAATAGACACCAGAACTCCATGTAAACAAACAATTTCATCAACATAAATAGTGGCTAATCGGTATGCATCATATGTAGTTTTTACAGGAAGAAAGTGTGCAGATTTAGTTAGTCTATCAACTATAACCCAAATAGAATTCATACCTCTAGGTGTCCGAGATAGGGCAACAGCAAAAATCCATGGTTATGTGTTCTCACTTCCATTCCGGAATAGGGAGAGGTTGAAGTAAACCTACTGGTTTATGGTGTTTAGCCTTAACTTGCTGACACTGAAGACATTTAGACACATGTTCTGTAATCTCACGTTTCATATTTGGCCACGAATAACTTTGCTTTAGATCTTGATACATCTTGTTGTTACGTGGATGTATAGTAAACATCGATTTATAGGCTTCATCGAGAATTCTCCTCTTTAACTCAGGGATATTCAGAACACATAATTTGCCTTGGAATTTTAACACTTCATTTACAACACTATATCCTGGTTTCAGATTTGCTTCAAACTCATCAACTTTCCTTTTTAGGACTTCATCCTCCTTTTGCTTCCATTTGATCTCATCAATGATTGCCGGTTTCGTTGAAATGGCAGCTATCATTCCACTTTGCTTATGTAACACTACTTCAATCCCAAATTTCTCAAAATCCTGCAAGATTTCCTATTGCTCAGTAAGTAAGCAAACTCCCCGTCGATTTTCTGCTTAAGGCATCAACAACTGTATTGGCTTTTCCAGGGTGATACTGAATCTGAAGATCATAATCTTTTATTAGTTCAAGCTATCTTCTCTGCCTCATATTCAACTCTTTTTGAGTAAAGAAGTACTTCAAACTTTTGTGATCCTTGTAGGCTTCACATTTCGCTCCATACAGGTAATGCCGCTAAGTTTTCAAAGCAAATACAACTGCGGCCAATTCTAGGTCATGTGTTGGGTAGTTCTTCTCATGTGGTCTTAATTGTCGAGAGGCATAAGCCATTACCCACCCTTTCTGCATTAATACACAACCCAGACCTTTATAAGATGCATCACTATAAATCAAAAAGTTCTCCGTTCCTGTGGGTAATGTTAACACTGGTGCAGTAGTCAATCTTGTTTTTAGTTCTTGGAAAGCAGATTCTCTTTCATTGTTCCATTCAAATGGTTGCCCTTTGCGTGTTAGTTCTATAGTACCCGACTAAGCCCATGAAACTACAGACTTTTGTTATATTTGTTGGTGTAGGCCAGTTTACAATTGCCTCTATCTTCTGTGGGTCTACTGAAATCCCCTCTTATTGATAACATGCCCTAAGAAAACAACCTCATCTAGCCAAAATTCACACTTCTTTAGTTTAACAAATAATTTTTTTTCTCTGAGAGTTTGCAAAACAGTTCTCAATTGTTGTTCATGATCAGTTCCGCTCTTTGAGTATATCAAGATATCATCAATAAAAACCACAACAAACTTATCAAGGTAAGGTTTAAGTATTCGATTCATAAGATCCATGAATACTGCAGGGGCGTTAGTCACTCCAAATGGCATACAAGAAATTCATAGTGACCATGACCCTTGAGTATTGGATCGTTTCATACTTGTTAGTGATGAAAAACCGGTTCAAGAGTCATTGTCAACCATTTCCCTTGATCATCCATGATAGGGAGGGGGTTTGAAAGTCTTATTTGTTATATTTATTAAGCTTGCACCCTTTGGTTCATGGGCCATCATGCAATGAAATTGCATCGATTGATGGTTTGTGAATCAAGTTTACTATTCCTTTGAGCTGTTTGATGATAAGGAGGGGTAAGTTGTGCAAACAACCCTTGGGAATACCCTGTGCTTGCTCTGTTTGCTCTCTGTTGCAGCAAGAAAAACTAGGCATCAATGGTCGGCAGGCCACCACTTCTAGCCTGCCGGCCACCTTTGCAAAACCAGGCAGTGGCTTTTTGGAGAAAACAGAGTTGTTTTGAGATTAAAAAAAAACAGTGCAAATGTTCTACTATGCAACGGAGGCATCTGGCAGCAGAACAGTGGCTTTTTCGGGTGGAAATCCGTGCATGCATGACCATTCCTCGCTTCCCGGGGCTGATTGGTTAGCTTAGTTATTTATTTCATATTGTATTCATGTTGTAATTAATTAGTTAATTCTAATTTGTAATTAATTAATTAGTATAATTAATTAGTTAGTTCCGTAGACTAGTTAATTAATTAATTAGTTTTGTAATAACTAGCTAGCATAGTTAGTTTCTTTGTTGTTGTAATAGCTAGTTAGTTTATTCGGACCCTCCTGCGCGAGGGCATAGTTGTAATAATGTGTATGTTTTCCAACCCTACGTCTTTCTCCCTTTTATTTAACTGCTTATGATGGTTAGTTTAGGGCATCATGTTTTGTTTAGCATCTCCCATGCCTTGCATCCATTGTCTTGCATGCATTGAGCTCGGCGCATCATTTTAACTTGCATTGTTAGTTAATACATTCTTTGAATATGTGCTTAGACCGCCTGCTATCAAATTGATTCATATGCCATATTAGTAGCCGGGCCTAGTAATTATATATTGCATGTGTTGCATTAGTCATATCGCATTAGTTAGGAACATACATTTTTCTAATTATTTTGTTTTTTTTGGCTTGCCTTAGAGTATTAGGTGAGCTTTTATTGCTTTAGCATATCACATACGTGTGATTGTTACCATGTCTAGTATGCTTGCCATGAGGCTAAGTGCCTAAGTGATAAACTATTTGAATGCCTATGGATGAAAGTTAGTTGCTTGACTTGTGGTAGTTTGATTAATGTCCATTTTAGCCCACTTTTTCGAGTGGCAAATTCACAAAACAATTTCAAAAACACAAACATGAATCAAGTGTTCCAATTCTTGCAAATTAGTCTATACTTGTGTGCACGTCACATAGTAATATAGCTAATAATCGGAACAAGACAAGAGTATATAATGTAAATAAGAATCACATCATGAATAGTAGAGGCTGATCTTTGATTGGGCAAGGGGGGTGCTCAATTCATGACCTTCCCCTCTCGTACCTAAGTTCTCGAGCCGAGACAACTTTGGTGATGACAGACTAATGGACTTTGGCACGAGTCTTGGGTTTTCTAAATTTTCCAAAAATATTTAGGTGGCGACTCTGAAATCTGGCAAAACAGTCCATTTTTGGCATTTTATTCGAAACATCAATTTTCCAAAAAGAATTGCCAGATTTGGACTCTTCTTGTGTTTTCACTATTTCACATTGCATTTGTGAAATCAAATTCAGAACCACAAGTAGAGTCCGAACTGTAGGGCTTCTCATCTTCCGAAAGGAGTGCGAAAAGTTGAGCTACAGTCATGGAAAGCCTCAACAGAAGAACGAAGTCATTTCCAAAACCATCAATGAGTAAATTGATTGCTTGATGAGTTAGGGCATGATTTTGGACAAAAATTAATAAATGCAATTAATCAATAACCACCCCTCCCTCCTATCATGGAGTAAGCTCAAAGAGGGAGGTAGGAACGCTACAAGGCTTATCGAAACATCATGAATTGATGTAAGACAACCCTTGACACAATAGACTCGGCATGACGTCTGGCCGAATCCAAGCAATATAACTCATTTTCTTTATGTGGGTCGGTTCATTTTAGCAATTTTTAGACCTTTCCATTCCTTAGTCCATTAAGTCCAAGGTAATGATTACGTCTACTAAATGAGAAGTGTGCCAAACGGGAAGTCATTCTCAACATGAAAGAGAGACTATGTCGTTGGCGATGAACCTCCGTAGAGATTAAGACATTAAGCATAGATCTCTAGCTCATGTTTTGAACAACCGTCAACCGATTGAAACAACTCTCAAATGAAAGAAATAGATAATAGATTGGTTGTTAAAATGAGGCATCTTAGACATGGAAATTAATTAAAGAAAAGCTAGAACAACATGCAACAAGCTATGTATAAAGACTTGTGATACAAGAAATGAACTAATCAAAGCCTGAACCAAATAAACAACCTATGACAGCCCTAAAACAGCCCCTAATAGGTAAAAAATAGTTGCTCAAAGTGCATGAAAAGAGCCTAAAAAGCTAAACAACAAAGAAATATAATAAGGCTAGTAAGCAAGAACAAGGAGGGATGGCTAACCCCTCCACTTTTGAAATCTCAAAGCATGATTTTTAGCCTCTTTTAAACTCTGAAAATCAATTTGGAAAGTAAAGAAAAAGGGTGTAAAACAAGGGTTTGAGCTATAGGTGAAGGTGTAAGAAAGAGTGTTAACTCTCTCTACCCTTTTGGTAGCTCTCCAAACCCAAGCTTAGACACTTGAAAGAGGATCAAAACAATACAAAAATACAAGAACTTGATAGCAAATGATAGAAATAAAAGCAAGAGAGAGATAGTAAGCTTATACCTCTCAAGAAAGGTAAGCTCTTTGTTGTGAATCAAACTAAGTCCAAACACACTCTCAAGCTTGAATTGTGATGCTCAAGGCTTAACCAAGGTTTCAAGGCTAAGGTGTAAAGGTGTATATGGTGTATGGATATAGGTTTAAGTTAGTAAGCTTGCTCAAAGGTTTCTTGCACAAGAAGAAGGAGCTCTCTAGAAGGCGTATAAGCTTTTTAGAAATTCTTCAACCCTTAAAATAGAGATATAACTTCGTTTTTATAGAATTTGAGCAAAAGAGGTCATAAATATCTTCAAAAATAGACAGCTGACGAGCTCTTGCCCAGCACAGTGTTTCTCGCTACCAAGGCACGGCCGGCTCCCAATGAGGCATGGCTGGACCTCAATGTGATCCCATGTCTCTCTACTTTAGACTTAGCACAAGGTGACACAATGTGTAAAAAAAGATTTCTGGGGTACAAACAGTGGAAATATGAAAGGTTTAGGATTGTTTCAGAGCTTAAACACAGCCCCTTAGTTGAGACCTTGAACCACGCACAATACCACTTTCATCATCGAGCATACCAGGCAAATCGCTCGAGCCTTGTGGGCGATCAAAAATAAGGTGTCTACAATTACCCCTTTTTAACAGAGCTTGAAGTCATAAAGTGACGTGAATGAATGTCGAAGCCTAGAGATGACCCATTTGACGAGGCCACAAGGCTTGGGCAAGAAATCAAGACATAAATGAAAAGATTGAACTCAAGGGCAAAGCGCAAAATGAAATGCAACAAATAACTTATGATCATGCAATGAAATAATGCAAGGAAACATTCAAATATAAATGAAGCAATGAAACAACGCAACAATCTAAACAAGAATGCGAGAATGAACGAAAGCATAAATCAGAGCAAAACAAATCCCACCGTGTCTCACATGGAAAAGAGTGAATAAACAGGCACGCCTCACATGGAAAGGACAAAGAAAGCATAAACCAAACTACGTCTCATGTAGAAAGGATGTAAGAAAATGCAGACCTAACTACGCCTCGTATAGGAAGGGTAAAGGGCGGTGTAACCATCAAGCGCACCCGAGGTTTCAACTGAGATCCTAATGCTTCTCATGCGATAGGAGGAAGAGTGGTGTGAACAAACAGGCACACCTGATGTTTTTAACCGAGTGAAACAATCCTAACGCGTCTTATGCAATAGAGGAGAGGTGATGTGAACAGACAAGTGCACCTACTGTTTTTAACTGATTTGGACAATCCTAAAGTGTTTTACGCGAGAGGAGGAGGATGGTGTGAACAACAAGCACACTCATTGTTTTTAACCAAGATGAACAATCCTCTCGTGTTGCACGCGAGAAGAGGAAAGGTGGTGTGAACAAACAGGCACACCTGTTGTTTTTAACCAAGGGTAAACAATCCTCACGCGTCGCACGCGAGAGGAGGAAAGGTGGTGGGAACACCGGGACATGCCCGTTGTTTTTAACCGAGGATAAACAATCCTCACGCGTCACACGCGAGAGGAGGAGAGGTGGTGTGAACACCGAGACACGTGCGTTGTTTTTAATTGAGGTGAACAATCCTCACGCGTCGCATGCGAGAAGAGGGAAGGTGGTGTGAACAAATAGGCACACATGTTGTTTTTAACTGAGGAGAACAATCCTCACACGTTGCACGTGAGAAGAGGAAAGGTAGTGTGAACAAACAAGCACACCTGATGTTTTTAACCGATTTGGATAGTCATAATGCGTCTCATGCGATAGGAGGAGGATGATGTGAACAAGCAGGCACACTTGCTGTTTTTAACCGATTGAAATATCCTAACGCATCTCATGTGATAGAAGGAGGATGGTGTGAATAAACAGATGCACCTGTTATTTTTAACTGAGGTGAACAATCCTCACACGTCATATGCGAGAGGAGAAAAGGTCAGAATAATGTATAAGCAGCCAAATTCAGAAGCAGACAAACTCTGAAGCGAACTCAGTCCCGGGAAGGCCTCAGGGATGAAGCCATAAGGCCCACGGAGATAGCTTAATTCAAGACACAATGCATAGACGTGAATTAGAAGAAAACATAGATTCTACACAGAGACATGTAAAATCAAAACAATCAACGCGATATAGTAAAGTGAAAGCCAATTTGCCCATGTGTTGAAAATGGGCTTTTGAAACACCACGTTTCAATTTGGTTGTAAAATGGATGATGATTTTACTGTGGCATGAATGATTTTATCTGGAACTCCTCTGAATGAACCGTATATACAATAACCATTTGTTTATGGAATAACAGAACAGATTACAATTAAGGCAAAACAATTTATAAGCTAATAGAACAGTTTAAACAAAGTAAAAGTTTAAACTATGAGTTAAAAGTTTTAAAAGTGTAAACAAATTAAAAGTTTTAAACAAAACAAATGAGTTTAAAAAAAATGAATTAAGAAACAAATTAATCAAATTATGCATTCACACAAAACAAATCAAATTATGAGTTTAAACTATGAGTTAAACAAATGAGTTTAAAAAAAACAAATTAAGAATCAAATAAATCAAATTATGCATTCACACAATAAAACAAAACAAAATGAACAAAATTCCTCTATTTTTCTTTCCTCCTTCTTTTATATTTTTCCGCTCACTCTTTTTCTCTTTTTTATATTTTTTTCCTCACTTTTTGTTTTTGATCTCTTTATTTTCTTTCTCTTCTTCTTCACTTCTTTCTTTTTTTCCTCTCTTTTCACTTCTTTTCTTCACTGTTTTTCTGTTTGCTTTTGTTTATTTTTTTCAGATTAAAACTCCATAATACAAGAAATAAAGTAAAATAAAAAAAAACTAACTGAATTCACACTGAGAGCCGGTCAGGCCTCGATGAAGCATGACCGGGTTTAATAAAGCCGGCCGAGCTTCGATAGCGGCATGGGCAGTTCGGGAAAGCCACGACCCGTGGCTATTTAAAACACACTTCAACCCTCATTTTGCACACATCCTACGTCGAAACTCCTCCCCCTCTCTCTTTAGGCTTCTCCTCTGTCTAGAGTTTCCCTCCCCTTAAGTTACCCAACAACCCTTGCAATTTTTTCCTTGAAACCCTTTCCCTCCTCTATACTTTGAACTGAACAAAATTTAATTGGGTGGAGTTTTGGGGTTTCTCTTGTTTTCCCTCTCACATTTGCCCACACTTTCCATCTTTCCCCCTTTGATTTTCCATAACCTCTTTACTTTCTCTCTCCTAGGGTTTGGATTTTTGGATTTTCACTCACCCCTCACTTTTTCTTCACTTTTTTCACTTTCTCTCTATAGCTAGTGATGAGGTTCCCATCCCAGACCCTGCCATTGGTATTGGGGCCGTCTTAGGTGCAGATATGGAGGTTGAGGACGCTCCCGCGTTGCCTCCTCTTATCGATAGGCCATTTGATACGGCCACCTACCGACCACGTACACATGCTCCATCCTCAGGCGGTATTTTGAGATTTGAGGGCTTCATCCCAGGGATAGAAGAGGACATCCTACTGCGAGAGCCCGTGGAGCACTTGTCCACCGATGCCTCCACGGTAAGCAACTTTTCCTTCGTTTTATACATATGTTGAATCTCATAAGCAAACCACTCATTAATGCTACATACACTCCCCATTTACAGGTGATAGTTAGGAGGATTGGTGGCTATGGATCCATATTCGGCCCCCGACGCTGGTATTAGAGACTGCCCGCAGATGTCTGAACATTGGTTGATGCTGCTGGCTTTAGGCCTTTCTGTTTAGGGCTCATACAGATGAGGATTGAGTCATTGCTATATGGGGCCCTGGTACAGAGATTGTGGGACACTACGGACTCGTTCCACTTCTCATCGGTCAGGGAGCTGACTCTGACCCCATATGACTTCTCGATGCTCACTGGCCTGCGGGTCAGGGTTGGCGACCCAATCCCATGTGATCTTGATATGATGCAGTGGAGAGCTGCACAATGTTAGCTCCTTGGGGCGATCCCGGACACTACTGTAGCCAGACATTTTTGCGCCCCCTTTCGGAAGTTCGAAATAAGCCCTACAGTATCGGACTCCCACGGTTCTAAATCTGATCTCACAAGTGCAATGTGAAATAGCTAAACACCAAAGAGTCCCAATCCGGCAAATCTTTTGAAAAATTGATTTTGAATCAAATTGCCAAAAATGGACTACTTTGCCAGATACAGAGTAGCCACCTAAATATTTTATTTTGAGAAATTTAGGAAATCCATGACTCGTACCAAAGGCCACATGTCCGTCATCACCAAGATTGTCTCAGCTCGGGAACTTAGGTACGAGAGGGGAAGGTCATGAATACATTTGAGCACCCCCGCTAGCTCGATCAAAGATTGGCCTCTAATAATCATGATACGAATCTTATGTACATTATATGCTCTTGTTCCAATTTATTAGGCTAGCATTACTATGTGATGCACACACACAAGTATAGACTAACTTGCGAGAATTGGAACATTCGAGTCATGTTTGTTTTTGAAAATTGTTTCGAATATGTACCACTTGAAAAAGTGATCGCATATAAACATTACTCAAATTATTCTGATTCAAACAGCAAGCCCTCATCCACAGGCATTCAAGTAATTATAACACTTAAGCAATTAGTTTCATGGCAAGCATGCTAAACATGGCAGCAATCACACGCATGCCATATGCTAAAGCGAGTAAAGGCTCACCTAGTACTCCAAGCCAAAATAAAATGAGTTAGAAAAAAATGCATGATCCTAACATATGCAATATGACTAATACACCACATGCGACATGCAACTAATTGGCTTGGTTACTTGTAATGACCCGGAACCGTGTGTCACAATTATCAGTAATTAATTATGCATTTATATGATTTAATTGAAGATTATCTGTTTGAATTAGCAAAATATCTGTTGGAATTACGACTTTGGGACTTAAATTGACAACCGTAATGGCTTCAGAAAACGAAATTGAACATGTCTATGTGATACCGGGAATTTTTAGAGTTATTTGGGACATTAAATTGAAGACTGAATTTCGTCTGATTTGTAAGGCTTGTTTGGCTCAAATGTTTGGTACAAATCTATTTATTGTGAGATATAGATAAGGATGTAAGACTTATATGACTTTGTTTGACTCAAGAACCAAAGAGAAAGAAAAATCTAGAAGAGAGAAAAGAGAGGAATTCGTAGGAGAGGGAAAGCAAGGGAGAAGAAGAGAGGAAAAAGGGGTTTAAGCTCAAACTTTCTTAATCAAGTGTTTAAGGTAAGGATCTTCTCCTATTTCCTTGAAATAAAGTTGCATCATCAATGATCTTGTGGTATATGAACGGAATGAAAGAGAATTTATGTTTAAATTGAGCATCTATGGCATGATTTAAGTTATATTTGGCAAATTGAGGTAGAACCTCCATGGATATAGAGATATGAAGCTTGTATGTATATGTTCATGGTTTTTCATCTTAGTTCATGGGTTTGATCTTATTTCTGATCTATATGGGCTTTGTGTGAAGTTTGATGGTTCAATCATGTTGTTGATCAATGATTTTGAGCTTTGATTTCATAAGTTTGGAAGTTAATGTTTCAAAGAAAAGGATGAAGCTTAGAAGAAGAACTAGAGTTTCGGACTTTTGCATGGTCCGCTCGAGCGGAGGGAAGCCCGCTCGAGCGGAGAAATCGGCCTCCCAGCAGTTTTGAAAGATTGTACAGTCCGCTCGAGCGGACAAAGGGGCGCTCGAGCGGAGGACCTTTTTCAGGAAAGCTTTTGGAAGTTGTTTTACATGATTTTTAGCATGTCAATGGCATCATTTAGCATTTCATGAGTATGAATTAAAGTAAAGAAAGATAAGAACGCACATGAAAGAATAGAAAGAAGAATGGAATGGCATGAATTATGTGATGTTGAATGATAAGAAATGTGTTATAATGTTGATATTTGCAGGACAGGACGTGAAGACCGTGTAATCGGTATCGGAAACCCACTGTGAGTAACATTTCTGTAAAGATATGTTATTATGAAATTATGTTTCAAAAATGCTATGTTATGTATGGATTATGAAATGATAATGTTTTCTGTGAACGAATGTCCTATTTGCGAATCTAGTATGGCATCCATAGTTAGTTGAAGTCATGGGGGCGAGAACATGCAGGCCCATGCGCTTGAGTCATGGGGGACGGCATGGAAGGACAAGCCCATGACCAGTTACGAGATCTCGGTATGTGTTTAATCGGTGTCCGGGACCGGTTACTCTAGTCGTTAGTCGACACATGTTATGTTCTATGGAGTATGCCATTATGTATGTTCTATGATGAGTATGGTTATGTATATGAATGTTATGTTTTACGGATTTATATGAAATGTTGGAGTTCGTTCACTACCCCTTTACGTTAATGTTACTTGCTGAGCTTTAGCTCATTGTTTGTATTTATGTATTTATAGGTGAGCATTCAGGGAGTCAAGCCTAAGCTGAGATTTGCATCGAGCCTACCAGTTTTGTGTGCCTCCGAGTCGGGGCTAGGCCTGGAAGGCCGTTTTGTGAGCTTTGTCTTGTTGTATCTGTGGCTTTTGCCTATGTGATGTATATGATCTTTTGTTATATGTGATGTACAGTAAGTGGGTAAATTAACACATTTTGGCATGTAAATACTTGTTCATATTTGTGCACAGCTCTTTGGACTATTAGTTTTGTTTTCGCTTCCGCGAGCCCCGATTATTTATGTTTTGTACAGAAAGGCTTGTGATAATCTAGGATTACTGGCCGGTTACGATACCAACCTACTCGGGGCGGGTTTGGGTCGTGACAGAATGGTATCAGAGCGCACGAGTTAATTTACCCACACACGTGTCAATAAGAGCTGTAGGGTGTCCTAGAAAGAAATAGGGCATGGCATAAACACATGTGCATGTGTGTGTGTGTGCGTACGTTTATGGAAATGAGCACTGTGTATGAGGAGACAGTAAAGGAAACAGTATATGGAAAATGAAATGTGCTATTTTTTATGCGTTCTATAGACCAATGGAAGATACCAATGCAAGGCATGTAGATGAAACAGAATCTTCTGATGCTAGAATGACTCGGTTAGAAAGAATGGTAGAGGTTTTGACTGGGTTGGTTAGACAACAACTAGAGCAAGGCCAACCACCACAGAGACAGCCATTTCCGCTTCCGCTTCCTCCACCACCACCAGTGCAAGTGGAACAGATGAATAATGATGATATTATCACCTTGACACAGAAATATAAGAAACTGAAACCACCAGAGTTTGCAGGAGGGATTGACCCCTTAAAAGCGGAGGCATGGGTACTTGAAACAGAAAAGATCTCTGAAGTATTTCCATGTACTGATGTGTATAAAGTTCTGTTAGCAACATTTACTCTGACAGAAGAAGCTCAAAGATGGTGGATGCTTGTTCGAAATGAAAATACGGATTTGACATGGGACCGATTCAAGGAGATGTTTTATGAAAAATACTTTCCACAATGTATGCGAGACAGGAAAATATCTGAATTTGAACAGCTAAAGCAGGGTACAATGTCAGTAGCAGAGTATGAAAGTAAGTTTACTGAATTAGCTCGTTATGCCCCACATATGGTTGACACGGAATATAAAAAGGCAAGAAAATTTGAGGGTGGCCTACATGTCGAGGTACTGGATAGGGTGAACGTGTTGAAATTGGAAAAGTATGTTGATGTACTTGACAGAGCTCTAATGTTCGAAACAAATATTGCTAATTTGAAAATGTCCCAATCAACAATGACCGAGGCAGAAAGTAAGAAGTTCAAGAAACAGAAAGTAGAAATGGTTAGTGAATCTGTGGGCTCCGTGAATGACAAATCGAACTTAACCGTTAATGATAATACAAAGGGAGGTGTGCCTACTTGTAAAGAATGTGGAAAGCAGCATTGGGGTATTTGTCGCCGTGGATCCGGAGTTTGTTACAAATGTGGACAGAAAGGGCACATAGCCAAAGCTTGCCCACAAGTTTATTCAAGAAATGAAAGACCCGTGATTAGTGGTAATACATCAACAATGACACCGAAAACCACCACAACAGCTACCCCCGAGGGGAATACCTTGAGACAAGCAAGAGTTTACACCTTAGTTTCAGATAAGACGCAGGATACTGGCAAAGCGAAGACAGGTATAATTTTAATTATCTATTATGATGTTAGCATTATTACCTATGCGATGGAGAATATTGAATATGTGACTATGGTAATCGATTGAATGTGAATGACATGAAATAACTTGACTACGATATGGTTTGTTATATCTACATTACTACCTTCGCATTGAATGCTATGGAGCTTAGTAGAGTTTGGAGGACCAAACTTCTTAAGGTGGGGAGAGTGTAATGACCCGGAACCGTGTGTCACAATTATCAGTAATTAATTATGCATTTATATGATTTAATTGAAGATTATCTGTTTGAATTAGCAAAATATCTGTTGGAATTACGACTTTGGGACTTAAATTGACAACCGTAATGGCTTCAGAAAACGAAATTGAACATGTCTATGTGATACCGGGAATTTTTAGAGTTATTTGGGACATTAAATTGAAGACTGAATTTCGTCTGATTCGTAAGGCTTTTTTTGGCTCAAATGTTTGGTACAAATCTATTTATTGTGAGATATAGATAAGGATGTAAGACTTATATGACTTTGTTTGACTCAAGAACCAAAGAGAAAGAAAAATCTAGAAGAGAGAAAAGAGAGGAATTCGTAGGAGAGGGAAAGCAAGGGAGAAGAAGAGAAGAAAAAGGGGTTTAAGCTCAAACTTTCCTAATCAAGTGTTTAAGGTAAGGATCTTCTCCTATTTCCTTGAAATAAAGTTGCATCATCAATGATCTTGTGGTATATGAACGGAATGAAAGAGAATTTATGTTTAAATTGAGCATCTATGGCATGATTTAAGTTATATTTGGCAAATTGAGGTAGAACCTCCATGGATATAGAGATATGAAGCTTGTATGTATATGTTCATGGTTTTTCATCTTAGTTCATGGGTTTGATCTTATTTCTGATCTATATGGGCTTTGTGTGAAGTTTGATGGTTCAATCATGTTGTTGATCAATGATTTTGAGCTTTGATTTCATAAGTTTGGAAGTTAATGTTTCAAAGAAAAGGATGAAGCTTAGAAGAAGAACCAGAGTTTCGGACTTTTGCATGGTCCGCTCGAGCGGAGGGAAGCCCGCTCGAGCGGAGAAATCGGCCTCCCAGCAGTTTTGAAAGATTGTACAGTCCGCTCGAGCGGAGGACCTTTTTCAGGAAAGCTTTTGGAAGTTGTTTTACATGATTTTTAGCATGTCAATGGCATCATTTAGCATTTCATGAGTATGAATTAAAGTAAAGAAAGATAAGAACGCACATGAAAGAATAGAAAGAAGAATGGAATGGCATGAATTATGTGATGTTGAATGATAAGAAATGTGTTATAATGTTGATATTTGCAGGACAGGACGTGAAGACCGTGTAATCGGTATCGGAAACCCACTGTGAGTAACATTTCTGTAAAGATATGTTATTATGAAATTATGTTTCAAAAATGCTATGTTATGTATGGATTATGAAATGATAATGTTTTCTGTGAACGAATGTCCTATTTGCGAATCTAGTATGGCATCCATAGTTAGTTGAAGTCATGGGGGCGAGAACATGCAGGCCCATGCGCTTGAGTCATGGGGGACGGCATGGAAGGACAAGCCCATGACCAGTTACGAGATCTCGGTATGTGTTTAATCGGTGTCCGGGACCGGTTACTCTAGTCGTTAGTCGACACATGTTATGTTCTATGGAGTATGCCATTATGTATGTTCTATGATGAGTATGGTTATGTATATGAATGTTATGTTTTACGGATTTATATGAAATGTTGGAGTTCGTTCACTACCCCTTTACGTTAATGTTACTTGCTGAGCTTTAGCTCATTGTTTGTATTTATGTATTTATAGGTGAGCATTCAGGGAGTCAAGCCTAAGCTGAGATTTGCATCGAGCCTACCAATTTTGTGTGCCTCCGAGTCAGGGCTAGGCCTGGAAGGCCGTTTTGTGAGCTTTGTCTTGTTGTATCTGTGGCTTTTGCCTATGTGATGTATATGATCTTTTGTTATATGTGATGTACAGTAAGTGGGTAAATTAACACATTTTGGCATGTAAATACTTGTTCATATTTATGCACAACTCTTTGGACTATTAGTTTTGTTTTCGCTTCCGCGAGCCCCGATTATTTATGTTTTGTACAGAAAGGCCTGTGATAATCTAGGATTACTGGCCGGTTACGATACCAACCTACTCGGGGCGGGTTTCGGTCGTGGCATTACTAGTATGACATATGAAGCAATTAAATAGCATGCGGTCTAAGCACGTATTCAAAGAAGTATTGAACTAACAATACAGTTAGAATGATGAACCGAGCCTTAGTGCATGCAATACAAATGGATGCAAACATAGAGAACACTAATTGAAATATGATGTCCCTAAACTAACCATCATAAGCAGTTAAATAAAAGGGAGAAAGACGTGGGCTAGAAGACATACACATTATTACATTGCACTCTCACAAAGGAGAGTCCAAATAAACTAAGCTAATCAACTAGCTAAATAAAGCTAAGCTAATTAAGCTAACTATTACAAACAGAAATGAATAACTAGCTAAACTACTTAACTAATTATTACAACACTTGAATTAACTAACTAGTTAACTAAATAATTAAATAATTACAACGCAAGTGAAATTAAAATAATTAATTAAACTAAACAATTAACTACTACGCCTCAAGAAATGAGGGATGTTCAGGCGCATGCTCGGTTTCCACCCGAAAAGACCACCATTTTGCTTCTGAATGCCTCTGTTTGCACAGTTGAACACCAACACTGTTGCCCATTTCTAGAATAACTCTGCTCCACCTCAGAAACACATTGCTCAATTTTTCATCAGTGGCCGGTTGGCTAGTGATGAAGGTTGTTGGCCACCAATGATGGCCGATCGGCCATTTGCCGACCACCTGCCGGCCACTGATGCACAGGTTCATCTTGATGCAACAGAGGACAAACAGAGCATATACAGGGTATTTCAAGGGTTTGTTTTCACAACTCACCCCTCCTTTTCATGAACAAATCCAAGGAGTGGTGAACTTAAACCACAAACCACCAACTCAAGTAATTTCATTGTATGATGGCTTGTGAATCAAAGTGTGCAATTCTAATGAATGCAACAAAAAGAGACTCTAAAGACCAGCTCCCTATCATGGATGATCAAGGGAAGTGGTGACTTTGGAGCCTTGAATCATTTCATCACTAATGAGTATGAAATGGTTCAAGCTTCCATGTGTTCAATTAACGTCTGATTGAACACAACCAATTATTATCTTGCACCATTTTTAATCCCAATTTTAGTTACTCATTTTAGTTTACCAACCATTCTTTAATCAATTAAGTCCAATGGTGAGTTTAAGTCCTCTAAATGGAAAGAAGGCTCAAACTAAAAGTTGTTTTAGGCATGAAAGAGACATCATGCCATTGGTAATGAACCCCCTAAGGGATTAAACCATTAAGCATGACATCTCAATCTCATACTTTAAACAAACAAATTATTTGAACCACTTTCAAAGCAAAGCAAAAGCCAAGAAAGGAGGGAGATCGCAGAGATGACTAGGTGCTAAAAATGAGTGAGAAAAGCATAAATAAATGCTATCAACTCAAACAAGATGGTGTCTAAGGCCTAGAACACCAAACTCATGAGGATTATTACACTATAAGCATGCAAAACAAAGCTCAAATGCCACTAACAACCCAAAACAGTGCTAAAACAATCTAAAATAAGTCCTAAAATATGTTGGAATTGAGCTAACAATGGCTAGGTTAATATGCTAAAACATGGCATAAGCTAGGCTAGTAAGCAAGACACAAGGAGAGGAGGCTAACCCGTCCAAATTTGGACTTCAAAACATAAATTTGGTCATTGAAAAAGCTCTAAAAATTAATGGTTAAAAGCTTGGAAAAAGATAGTAAGAGAGTGGGAAACACAAGGGCAAAGGCCTCCAAAACAAGATATAAAGAAGGGCTTTCAACCCCTCAACCTTTAATGGCCTTAAACCCAAGCTTCAGCCCAAAAAACACAGAGTTTTGACAGCCTAAAACAATGGAAAAACAGTAAGGAAAATAGTAGAGAAAGCAAGCAAATAGGTAAAGTCTTATACCTCTTGAAGAGAAGAAGCAATTCAAGCAACAAAACCAAGCAAACAACACCCTCTAGAGCTCAAACCAAGCTCAAAGACACCTTAGCTCAAAGATGAGAAGATTTGGCTAAGGGTGGATATGCAAAGGTTAAGGAATTGTAAGCAAAAGTGTAGACATTTGGTAGAGAGAGAGAGAGAGAGAGACAATTGTAGAGAGATAGGAAAATTTTTAATCTCAAAATTTTCTAACCTTAAAGCATGAGAGAGGGGACTCCTATATATAGAAAACATGAAATTCTCTCAAGGAGATCCAGCCTTACACGTGGGCATAGATGCATGCATTTGTGCAAACAGCTGACATAAAATATCTGCAAAATACACTGGTGGTCAGCAGCCAAAAAGTGATGGCCGACAGCCCAAAAGGGCTGGCCGACAGGCCACCAGAGGCTACAGGCTGGAAAAGCTAGGCTTAGTCTAAAACTGGGACAACAAAGGTATAGGGTTTGAAAGGCTCAAAGTTATGGCATTCCGCTGAGGACGTCAAGCACTTGGCGGGCATATAAACTCATCATCGGGTGTGCATGCAAGGACATCTAAGTCGTAAGGGCCGTCAAAAATGGGGTGTCTATCGTTGTCCCTCTTTGACAAAACTCGAAGTCATGAAATAACGTAAGTGAATGTCAAAGCCCGAAGATGACCCATTTTGACAAGGCCGTAAGACTTGGACAAACAATCAAAACAAAAGAAATGGTTGCGCCCGCAGGCTTCCTACGTATCCCTTTGCAAGGAATCAAACCAACGTAGTTTTGGGACAAAATACAAATGATATGCACAAAAACTTTGAAAGCTGCAGTCACACGCTTCGCAAAGCCGGCTATTTTGAAAACTCATGATCATGCGAGATCATGCAAGAAGCAATAACAAATGTGATAAGCAAAAATGAATACAAATTGCAAGATAACAACATATGAATGAGCAGCTTCAAGCTTAAAACCAACACAAGTTCCATGCAAAAAGAACTAAAACACGCTCTGACCACGCCAAAACACAAGGCGAGGAAAGAAAACATTACTCAGGGTTACGCTTCATGCATCCTAAGAAACTGAGAAAACTGCTTGGGGTCGTGTTTAACACGTCTCGAGAAACTAAAGAACAAAACTGCTCGGGATCGCGTTTCACGTGACCTGAGAAAAAGAAGAATAAAAACTACTTGGGGTCATGTTTCACACATCTTGAGAAACAAGAAAAACCGCTCAGGCTCGCGATTTACGTGTCCTGAGAAATAAGAGAACCCGCTCGAGCTCGCGTTTCACGTGTCCCAAGAAACAAGAAAGGCCGCTCGGACTCACACTTCACGCGTACTGAGATGAAACACGCCTAGAGCTGTGCATTATGCGCCTTGAGATAGGAGCAAACTGCTCGAGCTCGCATTTCATACGTCCCGAGATAAAACCTGCCCAAGGCTGTGCGTCACGCACCCTGAGATACAAGAAAACCGCTCGGGCTCGTGCTTTGCACATCCTGAGATGAAACCCATCCTGGGCTGTCATGCGTCCTGAGATACAACTGCTCGGGGCTCGTGCTTCGCACGCCTCGAGATGAAACCCACCCAAGGCTGTGCGTCACGCGTCCTAAGATACAATCGCTCGGGCTCGTGCTTTGCACGTCCTGAGATAAAACTCGCTCTGGGCTACGCATGACACGTCCTAAGATAAACGAGAAGTGTGCGATAGATGCACAAACAATCTCACCTGTAAAGCCATACAGGTTCTCACACTGAGACACGAATGCCTAGAATTCCTCTGAATGAACCATACATACAATATCGTTTGCCGCTTAGTATGCGATAGATGCACAAAGTGAACAAGCGCAATAGATGCACAAAGTGAACAAGTGCGATAGATGCACAAAGCATATTCTATGCAAGATAAACAACCAAGATATGAAGTGTAAGTGAGGGCATGTTCCATGCAAGATACAAAAGCCTATTCTATGCATGATTGACAACATGTTCTATGCGATGTAGAATACGCATGCAATGTATGTAATGCATATTCTATGCAACGATATATGTGAAATGAACATTTTATGCAATAAGAGAATGAGAAGAAAACAAAGGCATAAAACGAATGAAAGTAACATTCGATGGGACCTTTCGATTTACCTCTCAAAAGAAATATGTTTAAAAAAAGATACACCTTATTCGTGTTGACAAGTGATGAACATTATGCGCCAAAAACACAGTTTTGAGCTTCCATAGAGACAATCTGGACCTAACAGTGAACCTCTTTTACATTTCTTGAGAAACAAGGACGCAAAACAACATCAGGACATAAAAGAAGGCCACCGACCATTGGCTGGCCACAAAGGGAGGCTGCCGGCCACCTGTCGGCCACTGCACAGCCTTCCTAGCCACCAATGAGCCTTGCCTGCCCCCTGCCAGCCACCGATGGCAGTGCGGGGGTTTTTCGGTCTTTTTGGCTCGAGTCTTTAAGTATAGACCAAGGCCCTTCATTTCTTCACTACCACACATCCGAAATTGCTCTCTCTCTCTCTCTAGGTGCTTTCCCTCTCTAGATCCGAGCTTTTTACGCATTTTCCAACTCCCTACACAAACTTTATTCGCTAAACCCTCTTGCTTCTCTTCACTTTGAACTGATTGGAATTTGATTTCGACACACTTTTCCTCATTTTCACCCTTCTAGGCTTGTTCCTCTCGAGTTTCTCTCAGGTTTGGGGCACTTTTCCCGACTTTGACTTTTTCTTCCATTTTCCCTCTCCTAGGGTTGACTTTTTCCAAGTTTACCCTATTTTCTCCATTTTCTCCATTTTTCACCTACTTTTCACCCATTTTCCAAATGGCGGATGGTTCACCACACGACAGGGCCCCTCCAGAGGTTCCCTCCACATTTCCACCTGTTCCCGAGGCGGATGAGTCGGTCGTTGCCGAGGTGACTAGAGGTATTGAGGTTGACCTCAAGGCAGAGTTCGAGCCTGAGCTTGAGCCTGAGCCTGAGCTAGAGCCACTACCAGCGAGGGTATGTCCATTTGACCCAGAGAGGTACCATCCCCAGACACATATCTTGCTAGCCGGTGGCATTAGGTGCTTTAGCGACTTCATTCTCGGTATACCGGAGGACCTCCTGCTGAGGGAGCCGGCTTCTCACCTTTCATCCATCGTCGTTGAGGTACGAACTCTATTTTCATGCATTCCTACCTGTATTTACTTTGCACTGCATTTTCTGACTGTATTTTCATTATTGCCTTATCTGATTATACTTGTTCTTTGCCATAGGGCGAGTCCTGTGCCTTTAGAGGGTACGGAGCCACGACCGCACGAGATTGGTATGGTAAGCTCCCTGCAAGAGTTCGTGACATTGTGGATGAGACCGACTTTGGCCTATTCTGCTCTGGCCTGACGCAAGTCATTGCTAGTTATCCACTTCTGGGAGCACTTGTGGAGAGGTGGTGGGACACCACCAACTTCTTCCACTTCTCCACTACTAGGGAGATAACAATGACTCCCTACGACTTCACCATGATCACGGGCTTAGGAGTAGGGGTGATCTGATCCCTTTCGATTTAGACGTGGGGGAGTGGAAGGCAGCCTGGGTTGAGCTGTTGGAAGTGCGTCCACCCTTATACCGGGCAAGCATGGTTTGATATACCTGGTTCACTGAGCAGATCAGAGGGAGCGAGCCCAAGACAGTAGAAGAGATAGAGCAGTACGCCAGAGGCTTTTTGATGTTCATCTTCGGTACCACCTTGTTTTCGAACAGGTGGAACACCTTAGTGTAGACTCAACTTTCTTCGCGTGCCCCCTTTCGGAGAGGTGCAAATTGGTTCTACAGTTCAAACTCCTGTCACGGTTCTGAATCTAATCTCACAAAGTGCAATGTGAGACTAATAAACACCAAAGAGTCCAATCCGGCAAATCATTTTGGAAAATCGATTTTGAATCAAATAATGCCAAAACTGGACTGCTTTGCCAGATTATAGAGTCGCCACCTTTTTGGGAAAATTTAGGAAACCTTGACTCGTGCCTAAGGCCACGTGTCCGTCATCACCAAAGTTGCCTCGGCTCGGGAACTTGGGTACGAGAGGGGAAGGTCATGAAATGAGCACACCCGCTCGCCCGATCAAAAGATCGACCTCTACTAAGCATGATACGTTGTTTTATAAACCTCATGTGTTCTTATCCGGTTATTAGCTAACTTTACTATGTGATGCACACACAAGCAAGTATAGACTAAATCGCGAGAATTGGAACAAATTCAACTCATGTTTGTTCTTGAAAATGGTTTGAAGGTGCCATTCTCAAGTGGGCTAAAGTGCGGATTTGCCACCCTCAGGTGGGCTTAAAAACATGATTTGCCACTTGCAAAGTGGGCTTAAAACTCACAATCACCGAATTATTCCAATCCAAGCAACAAAGCCTTCACCCATAGGCATTCAAGCAGTTAATCATTTAAGCAAATAGCCTCATGGCAAGCATGCTATCATGGCAACACTCACACTCATGCAAGTATGCTAAAGCGTAAAAGCTTACAGTGTACTCCAAGCCAAAACAAAAGCTAGTTAGAAATATGCATGATCCTAACTATATTAAGATGCCTAATGCAACACATGCAATAATGCAACTAAATATGCTCGGCTATCTAAGATGGCATATGAATGCAACAATTTGATAATATGCTTTAAAACACGTATTCAAATAAGTATTGAAGTACGATGCGGTTTGAATGATGCGCCGAGCCTCGGTGCATGCACGACAAATGAATGATGCAAACATGCAAGCATAAGGTATGCTAATCAAAATGTGCCCTAAACTAACCATCGAAAGCGGTTAAGTAAAAGGGAGAAAGACGTGGGATTGGAAGACATGCACACACACACGCACGCTTATTACAACATTGCACCCTCTCAAAGGAGGGTCCGAATAAATAAGCTAAGCTAGACTAAACTAAGCTAATTATTACAAAACAACTAATTAACTAGTCTAGCTAATTATTATAACAATTGAAATAAATTAACTAACTATTCTAAGCTAGCTAAAATATTACAAACCAAATTGAACTTATTAATTACAACACTTGAATTGAATAATTAGCTACAACTAACTAATAAAGCAATTAAGTGGCCGCGAGACATGCATGCTCAGTTGGCTTCCTCTCAAAAATCCATCGCCTTGCCATAGGTTGCCTCTGTTTGCACTCGCCTTGATCTCTGAACACTATACTAGCTTCCAAACTGCCTTTGCTCCAAAATAGGAACACTTTTGCACAAAAATTGATTGGTGGCCGGTCGGCCATAGAAGGTGGCTATCGGCCACCTTAACTGGCCCGGTCGGCTCCAGACTTCTGTTTTGCTGCAACAGAGAGCAACAGAGGCAAAGCAATGCATTTTTCAAGGAATGTGTGTACTGCCACACTCCTTATCATTTCTTAAGCTCAAAGGAGTATGGCACTTGGCTCTCAAGCCATCAACCAAGCATTTTCAATGCATGATGGCCAAAGAGTCAAGCTTGTACAAAGTCAATGAATGCACAAGTAAGACTCAAAGGGCCACCACCCTATCATGCATGATCAAAGGTGACGGTGACCAAGAAACGCGACACATTTCATCACTTTTAGTATGAAACGTCCCACATTTCTTGTGTTTGGATTAACATCCAATCCAAACACATGCAATGCAACACAAATGTTTATCTTGTTCATGTTTTACTTTGCTCATTTTGTTTATACATTTTACATTACCGATTAATCCTTTAACCGATTAAGTCCAATGTGAAAGTCCTCTAATTGGAAAAATAGCCTAAGCCACAAGTGCCTTCAGCATGAAAGAGGCCTCATCTTGCTGGTTAGGAGGAACCCTCAAGAGAGAGTTAAAACCATTAGGCATGAGAGCCTCAAATTCACACTCAAGCCAACAAGGGGCTCAAGACTACTTTCAAAGCAAATTAAAAAGTGAAGAATAGAGGGAGGTTCTAAACTTTTCAGTGCTAAAATGGCATGAAAAATGGCACTAAACCATGCAAGCAACACATGCACAACATGTTTAAAAGCCAAAAGCATTAAACTAGTGAAGAGCACTACACTAGAGGCATGCAATACTAAGCTCAATTGACCAAACCAGCTCTGGGAAGAGTTAAAACATGCCAAAACAGTGGCTAAAACATACTGAGATTGAAGCATAGAAGGCAAGAAAAACATGCTCATTTGTTAGGCTACAAACAAGGCTCAAGGCACAACTCTCAAAAGCAATGAAAGAGTGAAATAAGTGAGAGTGTGACAGAGTTATATGCACTGAAATCACATGTAAAATGATGCTACAACATGCAATCAACACATGCACAACATGTTAGAGGCCTTAAAACACTAAGCTAGTGAAGGTATTTACACTACAACCATGCAATACAAGGCTCATATGATCAAGACAGCTCAAAACAGAGCTAAAGTAAGCCAAATTAGTAGCTAAAACATGCTGAGATCAAGTCACAAAAAGGGAGAAAAACATGCTCACATGTTAGGCTATCTACATTTGCAAACAAGATACAAGGAGGGGAGGCCCCCTCCTCCTATTTTGGTCCTCAAAACCAAGTTTTTACCACTGAAATTCCCCTGGAATTCAGTGGTTAAAAGGCCAAAAAAAGGTTGTTTTAAAAGCTTGAAAAAAGGTACAAAAGGCTTCACAAGCGAAAGAGCAAAAGAGGAGACAACCCCCATAACTCAACAAGGCTTAAACAATCATTTTGGAACCTTAAAAACAGAGTTTTTTATGGTTGAAAAACCAGGTCAAAATAGTGTAAAAAGATGGCCAAGCTATTGATTAAAACAAAGCTTTAAAGAGGTAAGCCTTATACCTTTGAAGCACAGCAACAAACAGCCAAAATTCTGAGCTACAACCAACCTTAGAAGCTCAAACAAGGCCTCAAAGAACCTCAGCTCCAAGATGAGGATGTTTGGTCAAGGGTCTTAGTGCAAATATGTAGAGAAATCTCACTTTCAAGCACAAAATAGGGAGAGAGAAAGGATTCTAGAGAGAGAGAGAGAAAATTTGCTCACAAATTTTTGTAACCCCTCAAATGGGGGAGAGACCCCCCTATTATATAGAAAATCAAGCTAAAAGCTTGCCTTCATCCCTCTATACACGTGTATAAAAATGACAATCAGTGATCAACAGCTGGGCACAGCTGGCAAAGAAAATATTTGAAAAATGAGAAAAATGGCCGTCGGCCACTTTAGGTGGCCGGCCACCTCCCCTAGCCGACCGACCACTTCAAGTGGCCAACAAGGGGGAAAAGTGGCCGACAAGGCCCTTCCCTCCTCCAGGCAAGAGGCACCAAGGTTTGGTCAAAAAACAAGCACAAAACAAAGAGGGTTTAGAGGCTCAAAGACAAGACGTTCCGCCGAGAACTTCGGGCACTCAAAACGAGCACAAACATGCATAATCATCGAGTGCACAGACGATGACGTCTGAGTCTTAAGGTCGGTCAAAAATGGGGTGTCTACACTTAGGCTTATATCTGCTAAGCGCCCTGGTGACCCTTCCTCGAGTGCGCTTCTATGATTGGGGCGGAGTTGGCCTCGCCACCCTATATGGTAACATGAGCTCTACCTCCCTTCTGAGGGGAGACTTGATCGGAGGCTACTGGTGAGCCTGGGAAGTATGCATCTCAGTTCCCTCTTTGCACTATACATTTTCTGCTTTACATCTGTTCAACACTTGTGCTTTCTACTTTGCACTTTTTGTATCTGTTCACGCTTTGTGCTTTCTGCTTTGTACTTTCTACATCTATTCATGCATTGTTGATCACATATCACTGCATTTTCTCCACAGTTGTCGGTCTATGCATATTTTCTGACTTTGGCCCCAGAGCCCATAGAGGAGTTTCCACTGGTAGTCCCTTACTCACGGAGGTATGACGGCCGACACTAGCGTAGGACCCGCGAGACCTTCACATTCTTTTGCCATTACTTTGACACTGTAGCTGCTCATGAGGTAACCCGAAACACAGTCATTTTTGCTTTACAATTGTTCTGATTCACATTTAGCAACTGACAGTAACTAATAATATGTATAACCTCTATTTGCAGATCATGTGGCAGCTATGGGCCATGATGTCGGCTAGGATTCGGGACCAGTACGTTGGGGCCTGGGCCACTTCCTACTTCCGCATTCTACTTGAGGGCCTAGTCTACTGGGCCTAGTTCCTGAGCGAGCGGTTCGTGCGATAGACTGTGGGCTTGCCTGACCCAATCATTCGGATGGCATCGCTAGAGTCCATGCGATCGGTAGACAGCCTATCCATAGATGAGGTCACTCAGTTTATGGTGCGCTTGGATGCTGACTACTTCCGAGCAGAGGGCAACTATGCGACCTTCATTTAGACACATCTCATGCCACCTCTGACCGGTGCCCACAGAGGTGAGGGGCCGAGGGCTCCTGCTGTGAGAGAGGCACCTAGAATGATCAAGGCGACCAGGGACCGTGCTAGAGGGGCTTCTCGGGCGAGGCAGAGGACCGGTTGGCCAGAGCTTCCCTCCGCGCTGACATACTAGTGGCATACTGGGGATGCTTACCAGGTCTCGATTAAGCCTACAACGGCTGGGCACGAGCTTGTCGAGGTTCGAGGCCTGACTCAGGTATGGACTACACTTTACGATTTGCACCCCACATTTCATTTCAAATATGTTTATTGCGAACACTGATCATTCAAATGCATTTACAGGCACCCATCGAGTACACAGGGAGCGCTCTCGAGCTGATAGCCTCCTTGATGGGCATAGCATAGAGGATGGAGACGTTGCTCGGCCTCTACGGCATCCCGGTAATTTCTTCAGTTTGCATTTCTGGTATCAAATTTCCACTAATACACTGACACTAACATTTCAACTGTAAACTTCCCAAACTGCGCTGATACACTGTGTTGGCACACTGCATTTACACATTGTACTTACACACTATATCTGACTTCTGCATACACTCATTCTGCATACTGTGCTTACGTCTGATACACACACAGAAACTGATATGTTGTCAACTGTCCTTTTCAAATCCTACCCATACCGATGGCTCTAGCGGCAACAACGGTAATACCTCCTTCAATAGTAGGGAGGAGAGGTAGAGCTAGGGGCACTTGAGACCAGAGTAGTCCTCCAGAGCCCATCTTGCGCGATGACGATGCTGAGACCAGTGACTCGAAGGAGGCAGTGAGTTAGCATTTTGAGTCGTACGAGAGTAGAGATGATGATACCGGCTCGGGTTTCGAGAGGGGTAACGATGCCAAAGCAGGCTCTAGGGTAGAGAGCGGAGACAATGCCGACTCAGAGACTGATTCAGACAGTGGCACCGATAGAGATAGTGCCCTAGAGTCTTCTCCTCCGAAGAAGAGGACGAAGAGGGCCTCTAGAGCATGAGGCGACCGGCGTTGATTTTTAGGTTTTATTTGCTTTAAAACTTGTACTCCTCTTTTGTAAAAACCATTATCGGAATAAAACCTCGCTATTTTATGAAAAGTGTTGTTATTTTTGCATCATGAGCACCATATTAGCATGAAATGGACACTGAATCAAATTAGCCAAGAGCACTTGATTGAAACAAAATTCTTCATCAGGTAATGAACTAGCTAACAAACAAAATACAACATACAATCCGATAATCAAAACAATGACTCAAGTACACGTAAACAAACTTGCTAATACCAAAAAGACTCCAAATAAGACCTTAAAACACACAAAGAGCAGAACAAAACACATGCTTTCAGCATTGTTCAACACACAGGTGGACGGCAGGGCAAAAAAGAAGGCTGTTGGCCACAGAAGGAGCCTGCCGGCCACCTGCCGGCCATCAATGTGAAGAACCTCCAAATTGTTGACAACTAGCTTCCACTCACTGCCTTATCTTTTACAAAAGGTTGAATTTCGTGAATTTTTCTCCAGAACTTCATTTCAGCCTCAAATTCTTCCACAAATGGAGCCATTTTTTGCCGAAAAACTCTCAGATTGGATTGCGACTTTAGACGGCTTCGAAAAGGTAAATTTTTTGGGTTTCGGCATAAATACACTTTTTCTGTTCAGTTGAACTCCACTTTATTTTCTGTTCCTTCATACCACGCCTAGATGTTGGAACCCGATTACACACGTCATTAGCTTCAGGAGACAAGAAATATGCTCGATAATTGAAGAATTTTAGGTGTTAATGGAATCCCGGTGCGATGAGAAAATCATGCCTTAGCCCCGTTTTGGCCACATCCAACCTTTGGGATGGATGTGTGGGCTTACTCTGCACAAGGCTCGATCTCTGGCCTATAACGGAGAGCTGAGCATTCTCAGTTTAATTCATCGATTTTTTAACGTTGGAGACCACGACGACCTTGTCTGGTAGGGTTTGCGACGACCTTGTCTGATAGGGTTTTCGACAACGTGCCCTCTGCTTATGTATGCTAGCTCATTTTCTTCTTGTCCCTAGTTGTAGAGGATTCAACATCAGATTGACTGAAGTGGCCCAAGGTTTGAAAGAAGGCAAGAGTTGTATTGGCTTGGCGCTAGCCGAGACCTTGATAGGCTTAGACGCCTTTCATCGGTGAGAGACTACCAGATTTGCGGGGAGTCCACTACTTCTTCAGGTATTATTTCCCACCCTTTCTCATATGTGTTTCTCACATCGCTCGGCACTCATGCTCTGTTTTTTCTCTTAAAGCCCTTTTCTAACTTTTCTCTCAACATACATCTCTCTATTCTTTAATCTATCTTTTCTTTCATCTCATCCCAGGTGTGGCTTATGGATAAGCTGAAGGTAGTGGACTTTTTCCCTGAGTACTCAGCTCGAGGCTATTTCTTCCATCACCGACTAGTAGATTTCCCAAATGAGGGATGGTGGTGCCACTGGATGTGCAATAGATCTACTGCTGACATAGCTTGGCGTTGCCCCTGGCTTAACTTGACTGATATGAGCTATTGCATGACTCGATAGCCTGGTATTCAGTTGAACGGCTTTACACATTGTGTGTTCTACTTCCCCTTCCAATTTAGATGTCAGTTTAGGCATGATCAGACTTGCCCAGAGGAAGGGGTAGAGTATCTGATTTCATTCCCCATCTACGGTTCACATTTGGCTAGGTACCTCACTTTTTGGAGGACGAGAGAGCTTCTGGCCCCTGCCCCTAGTTTCAGTTGCGCACTTTCTAGTGAGTGTTTGGCTTGGTTCGAGGATGAGTGTAGCTCACCTTTTTCGCGCCTCCTTTCGGAAACTCAAAAGAAAAGCCCTACAGTTTGGACTCTCGCGATTTTGAATCTAATCTCACAAGTGCACTGTGAAGCTGATAAACACCAAAGAGTCCAAATCCGACAAATCATTTTGGAAAATTGATTTTGAATCAAAAAGTGCCAAAATTAGACTGCTTTGCCAGATATAGAGTCCCCACCTAAATATTTTATTTTGGGAAAATTTAGGAAACCCATGACTCGTGCCAAAGGCCACGTGTCCGTCATCACCAACGTTACCTCGGCTCGGGAACTTAGGTACGAGAGGGGAAGGTCATGAATTGAGCACCCCCGCTCACCCGATCAAAGATCGGCCTTTGCTAATCATGATATGATTTTTTATAAACATTATGTGTTCTTATTCCGGTTATTAGGCTAGCTTTACTATGTGATGCGCACAATCAAGTATAGACTAGTTTGCAAGACTTGGAACAATTCAACTCATGTTTGTTTCGAAAAGGGTTTGAATTTTCCGCCTCAGGTGGGCTTAAAAGTTTGCGGGTTTGCCACCAAACATTGTGGGCTTAAAACATGATTTGCCACTGAACAAAGTGTGCTTAATACATACATTCATTGAATCGTTCCAATTCAAACAACAAGTCTTCATCCACAGGCATTCAAGTAGTTTAGCATTTAAGCACATAGTCTCATGGCAAGCATGCAAAACATGGCAACACTCACATTCATGCAAGTATGCTAAAGCATAAAAACTCACCTAGTACTTCGAGCTAAGAAAACATGAGTTAGTAAAATATGCATGATTCCTAACTATGTTAAGTGTCTAATCCAATACATGCAATATGCAATTAATAGGCTCGGCTACTAATATGGCATATGACTCGATTTGATAACATGCAGTTAAACACGTATTCAAAGAATTATTTGAAATAACAATGCAATTTGAATGATGCGCCGAGCCTCGTTGCATGCAATACGAATGAATGGATGCAAGCATAAGGCATAAGGTATGCTAATCGAAATATGTCCCTAATGTAACCATCAAAAGTGATTAAGTAAAAGGGAGAAAGACGTGGGGTTGAAAGACATACACACATGCACGCACACTTATTACAACATTACGCTCTCGCGAAGGAGGGTCCGAATGAATAAAGCTAATTAGCTAGCTAAACTAAGCTAATTATTACAACACTTCAAATGAATAAGAGCTTACTCTAAGCTAGTTAATTAAAACAATTAAACAATTAACTATCTAAGCGAATTAAATATTACAAAGCAAACTAATTAGCTAAATACTTAACTAATTAATTACAAAGCAACTAAGCTAATTAATTACAATATGAATTAATTAACTACTCTACTTAAATATTTACAACATTAATTATTTAGCTACAACTAACTAACTATTCAATTTAAACAAATGGTCCCGGGAGGCGAGGGATGCCCAATGGATGCTCGGTTTCCAATTGCCTCTGTTACACACTCTATGCACTGATTTTCCTTCTCCAGATCGACTTTGCTCTGCTTGACAAACTTTCTGCCAAATTTTCATTAGTAGCCGGTAGCCAGAAGTGGTGGACGACCGGCGACCAGCAAGGGGTGTCCAACAGTGGTGGCCGACCAGCCACTAGTGATGCTCATTTTTTTGCGGCAACAGAGAGCAAACAGGGCAAAGAAGAGGCATTCTAACAGGTTGTTTATACTATGTGTCACCCCTTATCATCAACACAAGCTCAAAGGAGTGATACATTTGGCCCTCAAACCATCAATCAAGCAATTTCCATGCACGATGGCTAAGGGACCAAATTGTACAAGTTTAATGAGTGCAAAACAAGACTCAAGTGCCATCACCCTATCATGCATGATCAAGGGCAATGGAGGCCTTGGAAAATGACACATTCCATTATTATTGAGTATGAAATGTGCCATTTTCCTTATGTTCAAATTAATTTCTGATTTGAACACATGCAACGCAACACAAAGAATGCTTATCTTGCTACTTTTACTTGCCAATTTTGTTTACTCATTTTAGTTACTGAATTATCCTTCAATCAATTTGTCCTTTGGTGAGTGTCCTCTAAGATGAAAGAAGTGTCAACTAAGGGATAATGTAAGGCAAGAGAGAGATCATGTCATTGGTAATGAACCCTCAAAGAGGATTAAACCATTAAGCATAACCTCAATCTCATGCTTAAAGGATCCCAAGCTTAAAACAACCCTCAAAAGCAAATGAAAGAGTGAAGCAAATAGGGAGGTTGCAAAGATTATAGTGCTGAAATGGAGTAAAAACAACACCAAAAGATGCTATCAACTCAAACAAGAGGTGTCTAAGACCCTAAAACACCAACTTGTGAGGACTATTACACTATAACCATGCAAAACAAGACTCAACCGACCCAAACAGCCCAAAATAGAGCTAAAGCAGGCTATTTTAGAGGCAAAAACATGCTAGATTTGGCTAAGTTAAGCTAGAAAAACATGCTAACATGTGAAGCTAACTAGGCATGCAAACAAGACACAATGAGGGGAGACTAACCCCTCCAAATTTGGACTTTAAAAATGAGTTTTTTGCTATGGAAATTACTCTAAAATTCAGTAGTTAAAAGGCCAAAAAAAGTTGGTTTGAAAGTGATGAACAAAAGCACAAAAACTTTACAAGCAAAGAAGCAAGAAGGGTGGAACACCCCCTAACTGAAAATGGCCTCAAACCACCACCTTTAGGCCACAAAAATAGAGTTTTTTACAGTTCAAAATTAGGCCAAAAATAGTTGAATAAGATAGAAAAACAAGCATGCAAAACAAGGGTAAAAGGGGAGTGCTATACCTCTTGAAGCAAGCAACAATTCTAGTCACAAAGTCAAGTCAAAAACACCTTCTAAAGCTCCAAGAAGGGTTCTAAGGATCTCAGCTCAAAGGTGGTCAAGTTTGATCAAGGGTTGATAGGCAAACTTGAACTGTATCTACATTTGTATGCACAAAAGTTCAAGAAGAGAGAAATGTAGAGAGAGAGAGAGAGAGAGAGAGAGAGAGAATTTTGTTCCAAAATTTCTAACCCTCTTCAATGGGGGAGAAGGTCCCATATTTATAGAAAAACAAGCCTTTGGCTGAGTTATATCAGTCCATACACGTGTATAGTGATCAAGCTGATTGTGCCAACAGTTGGAATAGCTGTCAAGAAAATATCTACAAAAAAAAAGTCATCAATGGCCGGCAGGCCACTAATGTGGCCGGTCGTCCACCAGTGATGGCTGACAGGCCACTTGGGTGGTCGGCAACCTCAATTGGTGGCCAGCAGCCACCAAGGTTTGCAAGCCAGAAGATGTTGGTCTAAAACAGGGCACAGAATGGATGGGGATTTGAAGGCTCAAAGACAGGGCACTCCACCGAGGACTTCGGGCACCAAATTGAGCACAAACAACCACAATCATCGTGTGCACCAATGATAACATCCCAGTCTTGAAGACGGTCAAAAATGGGGTATCTACAGTTGCCCCTCTTTGACAGAACTCGAAAGTCATGGAATGACATGAGTGAATGTCAAAGCCCAAAGACGACCCATTTTTGACAAGGCCGAAGACTTGGACAAACAAACAAGTCAAAAACAAATTGTTGCGCCCGCAGGCCACCTATGTATCCCTTTGCAAGGAATCAAACCAGTGTAGTTCTGGGGCAAGATGCAAGCGAGATGCATGATGCAGGAACATAACTTATGATCATGCAATGAAGCTGTAATGAAACATTTAAATGCAAATGTAATGCAATGAAAATGCCACATTCAAACAAACCGATACAAGGTACAGCAGTCTCAAACATGAAAAGAAATAAGAAAATAAACACACCACGCGTGGGAATCACTAGCCAAACTACACTTCCTACAGAAAGGACATAAGAAAATTATGCAAGCTTAATTATGCGGTGTGCAAGAAAGGCGAAGAAGTCGGGCAAACCCGAGGTTTCAACCGAGATCCTAACGTATTGCACACAGAAAGAGAAAGAGGACGGTGTGAACACCGGGATGCACCCAAATGTTTTTAACTGAAGAGGGGTAGTGTGAACACCGAGACGCACCCGAATGTTTTTAACCGACTTGCAATCCTAACGCGTCTCACACGAGAGCAGAAAGGTGAACAAATCCAAACGCGTCTCACGTGAGAGGAGGAAAGTGAACAAATCCAAATGCGTCTCACGTGAGAGGAGAAAGAGAATACATCCAAACGCGTCTCACGTGAGAAGATAAAGTGAATACATCCAAACGCGTCTCACACGGGAGGACAAAGAGAATACGGCCAAACCCATCTCACGTGAGAGGAGAAAGAGAATACGTCCAAACGCGTCTCACGCAAGAGGAGAAAGAGAATATGTCCAAACGCATCTAACGTGAGAGAAGAAAGAGAATACGTCCAAACGCGTCTAACACGAGAGGAGAAAGAGAATACGTCCAAATGCGTCTCACGCGAGAGAAGAAAGAGAATACATCCAAACGCGTTTCACGCGAGAGGAGAAAGAGAATACGTCCAAACGCGTCTTATGCGAGAAGAGAAAGTGAATATGTCCAAACGCGTCTTATGCGTGAGGAGAAAGTGAATACGTCCAAATGTGTCTCACGCGATAGAAGAAAGAGAATATGTCCAAACGCGTCTCATGCGAGAGGAGAAAGTAAATACATCCAAACGCGTCTCACGTGAGAGGAGAAAGTGAATACATCCAGACACGTCTCACGCGAGAGGAGAAAGAGAATACGTCCAAACGCGTCTCACCCGAGAGGAGAAAGTGAATACGTCCAATCGTGTCTCACGCGAGAGGAGAAGGTGAATACGTCCAAATGCGTCTCACGTGAGAGGAGAAAGTGAATATGTCCAATTGCGTCTCACGTCTCACGCGAGAGGAGAAAGTGAATACGTCCAAACGCATCTCACGCGAGAGGAGAAAGTGAATATGTCCAAATGCGTCTCACGCGAGAGGAGAAAGTGAATAGGATACGATTCGAAGGGCACGGGTGATTTCACCTGAAATTCCTCTTAATGAACCATACATACAATATCGTGCATGTGAAGAACAGAGACTTATCAAGTGTGATACAGTATGAATGCATGTTCTATGTGAGACAAACAATCGAGATACAATCATATTCTATGCATGATTGATAACGAGAGCATATTCTATGCGTAAAAGTGGGTGCACGTTCCATGCATGATTCAAGACGAATGCAAGATGAGCATGCAATGCCCGTGGGATGCACATCTTTCAACAACATATGTGAAATGCATATTCTATGCCACAAAGTAAAATGCATGTTCTATGCAACAACAAAAAAGAAATGCACATCTTATGCAAGATAACAAATCATAATTTGACGAAACAAACTCAAAGGCAACTTCCAATTCACCTCTTGGAAGAATTGCAATGTATTTAAAGGATACACTTCGTCCGCGTTGACAAGTGACGAACGTCGCACGCCGAAAACACTGTTTCAAACTTCCGCAAAGACATTCTGAACCAAACAATGAACAAACCCTTCAATTCTTGAAGACCAAAGACACCAAGCAGCATTAAGACTCCAAGGAAAGCCTCAGAACTCTTGCCGGCCACCAGAGAGGGCCACCGGCCACTTCCCGGCCACCAGTGCTCATTGCCGGCCACCCGTGGCAGATTTGGGGCAAATTGGTCAATTTGCCTCAGGTCTTTAAGTATATGGCATGGGGTTTCATTTCCTCATTACCCCATGCCCGAAATTGCTTCTCCTCTCTCTCTAGGTGCTCCTTTTCTCTAGATTCACGCTTTCCACGCGTTTTCCAACACCCCACGCGATGTTTATTTGCAAAACCCTCTTTGTTTACTCCGTTTTGAACCCATTGAATTTTGATTTTGGTGCTTTTTCTTGGAGTTTCACCTTTTGAGGCTTATTCCCCTCAAGTTTCTCCTGGGTTTTGCACCTTTTCCCGGGCTTTGACTTTTTCCTCCACTTTCTCTCTCTTAGGGTTGACTTTTTCTAAGTTTGCCCTTTTTCCTCTATTTTCGACCACTTTCTCATCTTCTTTTTAGATAGCGGATAACATACCTCATGACGGAGCTGCCCCAGAGATCCCACCCCAGTTGTCTCCAGAGATGGAGGCGGAGCCTGAGCCAGTGCTACCACCACCCAGGATTCAACCCTTTGATCCGACGACATATCATCCTCAGACGCATGTGCTACCCCCCGGGGTATCAGGCACTTCAGAGCATTTGCGCGACGCGTACCGGAGGACCTCTTGTTACGGGAGCCGGAGTCCCATTTGTCTTACGACACCACCGAGGTATACACTGTATTCTCATGTTTTCTTCACTATACATTGCATTTCTTGTTTTAACCGTATTCCTTGCTTCAACTGTAATGTTTACACTGTATTTCTTGCCTTTTATTGCAGTTCTTGCCCTAATCACATACTTGCACTGTATTTCTTACACTGCATTTCCATCTGCTTGCTCTCATATCACTGCACATCACTATTTTGATCACATGAGGACTCTCATGCTATCAGGGGATATGGAGCCACGTCCGTGAGGGACTGGTATATAGAGCTTCCTGCCGGTGTTTGCTACATCATCGACGAGGCCGGCTTTGGCTTATTCTGCATAGGTCTATCATGCCATATCGTGAGTCGCCCGCTTCTTGGTGTATTAGTGGAGCAGTAGTGGGATACTACCAACTCCTTCCATTTCTTTGCTACTGGGGAGATAATGATGACTCCCTATGACTTCACTATGCTCACAGGCGTAGAGGTAGGGGGTTATCGGATCCTTTATAATACAGACATGGGCGAGTGGGAGGCCGCCTGGCTACACCTGCTAGGAGCATGTCCACCTCTCTTCCGACCGGGGATGGTACAATATAGCTGGTTCGCCGAGCGTTTCCAAGGGAGAGAGCCAAAGACCTCAGAGGAGACTGAGCATTACGCCCGAGGCTTCTTATGTTCCTGTTCGGCACCACCTTGTTTGCAAACAAGTGGAACACTGTAGGGTTATATCTCCTGAGTGCTTTGGTGGACTTATCTCAAGTTCAGCTTTATGATTGGGGCGGTGCTGGCCTAGCCACATTGTATGGCTATATGAGCTCGACATCCTGCAGGAGTGGAGATAGAGTCGGAGGCTACTGGCGAGCCTGGGAGGTACGCTTTACATTTCTGTTTTACATTTTTTGCCCGCCATTTTTGTTCTTTCTGCTTTGCACTTTCTGTACCCTGCATACTGCATTGTTTACACCTATATACTACGCTCTCTACACTGCATATTATGCATCCTATGTATCTGTACTTGCACTTTCTGTATACTGTACTACCCATTCTACTTTCTACATTCTGCATCTGTACTTTCTGTACGCTATATACATATTATGCTTTCTGCATTCTATGTCTATACTTTCGGTAAACTGTATACTTACTGTTGCCTTTTCCTTGCAGCTATGGGTATATGCATATTTCCCGATCATTGCCCCAGAGCCAGAGGTAGAGATGCCTCATGTTGTACCATACTCTCACCGGTGTGACGGGAGATGTCTGCGGAGGACCCGAGAGACCTTTGCATTCTTTCGTCGATACTTCGATACAGTGACTACCGCAGAGGTAACTCAAAACTCATAGTTGTTTTTGCTTTACTTCAACCTTGATTTATAGTGTAACTAAACAATTTGTGCATTCTCTGTTTGCAGATCGCTTGGTAGCCTTAGGCGACGATGCCGGATGGAGTCCGGGACCAGTATGCCAGAGCTTGAGGGGCTTCCCATTTTCAGCTTCTACTTGAGGGCCTGGTTTGTCGAGCCTGGTTTCTAGGCGAGCGCTTCATCCGCCAGACCTTGGGTTTACCTCACTCGGTAGTTCCCATACCGCCCCCGCCATCCATGAGGGTACAGAGAGTCTCTCCTCCCAGGAGATGATTCAATTTACCAGGGGCTTGGACGCTGACTACTTCCTTGGAGAGGGAGATTATGCGACATTTATCCAGACACATCTGATGCCTCCCTTGACGGGTGCTCATGCTCGTGCAGGTAGAGTAGCAGATGACCCTTCGACAAGTAGGACTTAGGAGACGAGGGCCAGGGCTAGAGGGGTTCCCTCCGCTAGACATGCTACTGGTTGGCCAAAGATCCCGACCACACTGACATGCTGGAGGCTGGTCGGGACGTCATATCAGATTCCGATTGAGCCAACAGAGGTCAGGCATAGATATGTTCGAGCTCACGACGCACCTCCGGTATGTACCACATTTTTTCCAGTTTTTCCATTCTCTTTCTGATATTTGTTCCTTTCGAATACTAATCATTCTCAATACATTTATAGGCCCCCCCCCGGGGTACACTGAGGGACTGCTCGAGCTAGTAGCCTCGTTTGAGAGCATGATTCTGAGGAGGGACGCACTACTCAGTCTCCATGGCATTCAAGTATTCTTCTTCTACTTTCTGCCAACATTTCAGCATGTTCCATACTGTCGTGCACTGCATTTTGACTGAAGCATTGATACTCATCTCATGGTATGCATTTTGCCCCTTGTCACATCACATTGCTATGCTGCACTGACACACTGTACTATACTTGCATTACATCTGGCTCGTTGCATTCCACTATTTTCATCATACTGTACCAACTATTCATTATATCTAATATGCCAATACTGTATTTTTTAGGTTCCAGCCTTACTGAGAGCACCAGCGACGGCGGCACTTACACCATCACCACCTCCTTCGGCAGTAGAGGAGAGAGAGAGAGGTAACCCCCAGCGTGCAGCCGAGAGGGACGTCATGGTCAAGGTCGGAGGAGCCCTTCAGAGCCAGTGCTGAGTGATGACGATGCCGAGACCAGTGGCTTTGAGGAGGTGATGAGTCTACAGTCTGAGTCCTCTGAGAGTAGAGATGCCGATGGCTGTAGATCTGAGAGTGGAGGTGATGCTAAGCCGGGCTCCGAGGCAAAGAGCGGCGACGATTCCGGTTCCAGTTCGGCATCTGAGTCAAACAGTGGTGTAGATGGAAACAGCTCTGAGTCCCCCGCCCAAGAAGAGGACGAAGAGGGCCTCTTGAGCTTGAGATAGCTAGCGCTGATTTTCTTGTATTTTTGGGTAGTTTCTTTTTGTTGGTATTGTTAGCACATTATACAGCTTTAGACAGGTTTTATTTGCTTTAAAAACTTGTACTGTACTTTTGTAAAAAGACAACCATGATCAGAATGAAAACCAGATTTTCCTTGAAAATATTTTATTTTGCATCGTGAGCACCACTTAGCACGGAATGGAGATTGAATTTGATATTGAAACCGAATACTTGTATTGCCACAACAGTCTTAATAAGGTAACGAACCGACCAACAACTGAAATTCTAAACACAACATACAACTCGATAATTGAAATAGCAACAACTCAATAAGCAAAACAAAACAACTCGATAAACAACAAAATAACTTGACAAACAAAACAAAATAACTCGAATACAACTCAACAGGCTTGCTAAAACTGAAAAGGACTCAAAACAAGACCTTAGAATGCATAAAGAAACAGAACAAAACACATGCTTCTAGCATTCTTAGCACATAGGGGGATAGCAGGATAGACAAGATAGCTGCCAACCACTTGAAGGGCTTACCGGCCACATGTCGGCCATGGATGAAGTGTGCCAGCCACCAACAGTGGCCTGCCGGCCATCAGTGGTGGTTAGCCAGCCACCAATGCGTAAAACCTTCAGATTGTTGACAGCTGGCTTCCACTCACTGCCTTATCTTCTACAAAAGGTTTAGACGTCATAGTTTCTTGACTTTAGCTGCAAATTCTTCACAAATGAAGCCATTTCTTGCCGAAAAACTCTTAGATTGGATTGCAACTTTGGATGGCTCGGAAAAGGTGAATTTTTGGGATTTCGACATAAGTGCACTGTTCCCGCTAAGCCGTTCTCCACTTTGTTTTTCATTCCTTCATGCCGTGGCTAGGTGTTGGAACCGAATTACACATGTCTTTAGCTTTGGGGACAAGAGATATGCCCGATGATCGAAGAATTTCAAGTGCTAATGGAGTCCCGGCGCGATGAGGAAATCTTGCCTCAGCCCCATTTTAGTCACATCCAAGCTTTGGGATGGATGTGTGGGCTTACTCTATACGAGGCGCGATCCTTGGTTCACAATGGAAAACTGGACATTCCTAGTCTAATTCATTGATTTTCTGCCATTAGCGACTGCGGTGATCTTCTTTGGCGGGGTTTTCGGCAATACGCCCTTTGTTTGTGCATGTTAGCTCATTTCCTTCTTGCCCCCAGTTTCGGAGGGTCTAGCATTCAACTAGTTGAAGTGGCACAAGGCTTAAAAGAAGGCAAGAATTGCATCGGCTTGGTGTTAGCCGAGACTTTGATGGGCTTAGACACCTTTCATCGACGAGAGACTAGCAAATTCGCAGGAAGTCCACTATTTCTTCAGGTAATGTTTCCCACCCTTTCTAATATGTGTTTCTCACATTACTCAGCACTCATGCTCTGCTTTTCTCTCAAAGCCCTTTTCTTACTTTTCTCTCAACATACATCTCTCTATTCTTTAATCTCTCTTTTCTTTCATCCCTTCCCAGATATGGCTAATGGACAAGTTAAAGGTAGTGGAGTCTTGCCCCACATACTCAGCCCAAGCATACTTTTTTCGCCGACAACTAGTGGATTTTTTGAATGAGGGAAGGTGGTGCCACTGGATGTGCAACGGGTCTGCTGCTGACATTGCCTGGCGTTGCCCCTGGCTTAATCTGACCGAAATGAGCTATCGCATGACTCGGTAACCTGGCATTGAGTTGATTGGCCTAACACATTGTGTATTCTACTTTTCATTTCGGTTCAGACGCTAGTTTGGACATGATCAGACTTGCCCTGAGAAGGGGGTAGAGTACCCAGTCTCATTCCCCGTCCGAGGTTCACATTTGGCTAGGTAACTCACTGCTTGGAGGATGAGAGAAGTTCTAGCCCTTGCCCCTAGTTTCAACTGCGCCCTTTCTAACAAGTCCCTGACTTGGCTCGAAAATGAGGCACAATCCGGGCCCATTTTGGCAACAGAGGCTTCCATAAGCACAAGCGGGGGACGCAGGAACACCTGACTTATTTATGCCCCTAGTTTATTGCCTTGATCTTACTTTTCAAGTTTTATACATCTAATAAAAGTAGCTTTGATTTGTAACGAGAGTTGGAGAACTTTGTATTAAAATCAATGAAATTAAAGTTGTGAGCATTGAAAATTTTCCTTTTGGTCCAAAAATGGTCTAAATTGTAAAAGGTAAAATTTGAGTAAAGTTAACTTTTATTAAAACTTTTCAAAACCATTTTCAATAAGGATCACTACTTGACACACACGGAATCTATCATTGAGATGTACAACCCCGAATCCAAAGATAACTGTAGAGAAGTGGTTTGGAAATACTCTTTTGATCCTGTAAGACGCTCGTGATCCTCAGCTAGTCACCTGAAAGAAATGAACACTCCGGTCGAGGGTGCCAGAATTAGCACTCCGACGGATAAGTCAGTGTAAACTCTTTCAGTTGCTTATATCTCAAGTTAGATTATTTTCTCACATACCTCGTGTTAGCTGACACTCTCCTTATTTATAGTCATCCTTGATGTTGACGGTTGGGCCCACTTTTCTTCCAATGAATAATCCTTCATTCGGCTAACTATTTGTACTCGGCCAGGTCTACAGCTGATTATTCGGCTGATCTGGTTATTAGGCCTTTATATCTCCAGGACAATTCACTTGGTTTCTCTTTTCAATATATTCGGCCTATGTGTATAATAGAATTTATTCGGCCCTCACAATTGCCCCCCAAACATCCTATTAACGTTAGTTAGTCGGCATGTTTGGTCCTTGGACCTAGAGAGTCAGAAAATACGGCGGTGTCCTTTACTCCAATGCAAGCGTCAAGGCGCCTACTACTTTTGAGCATCATTACAGTTTCCCGCCCCTTCGTACATTTCATTCATTTAATAGGATTTGAAACCATGTTGTCTTTTCGTCTGTATGTTCTTTCTTGAATGCTATAGATTTCTCGTTGCCTATCAGTTTAACTTCCTTGCTTCTCGCCTTCTGCAGCCTTTTTCCGCTCTTCATTGTCTTCCTCATTTGTAAGTTTCTCTTTCTCCCACCTCGACTCTTTTTTCTTTGTTTGCTTGGTGTGTAGAGTATCCATTTTTCATGCTGTGATGGCCAAACATCTGAGAGCCCTTCTTTCTGCGGAGCGAGTCCCTGGTTTCCATCGCCACTTTTCTATTCTTGACGATGTTCATCTGTCACTTTTGGTAGAGAACGTGATTGACACGGAGAGAACTGATGAGAGTACAATCATCTTTCCTCTCATGTCAATCACGGAGGGCGGAGTCCGTTTCCCCCTTCATCCACTTTTAAGCGCTGTCCTTCGTTATTGGGGTTTAATCCTTTCTCAACCAAACGTAAACTTTTTCTGAATAATAATGGGCATTATAGAATTAAACCGGCGCCTTAAGCTTAACCTTGGAATCCCTACCATTCAGCATTGTTATGCCTTGGCCAAATCCCCTGGATGGCAGGGGCGCTACTTTCTCAGGGCCAAGGACACCGACCATCACCTGGTCACTATGCTTGCCAGTTCTGGCAAGCGAGTTGACAATGTTATGGCTGTAGTTCATGGAAATTGGGAATTCAGCGAGGGCGAAGATCGCCAAGATCCAGTGCCCAGGAAAAAAGGCGAACCAGGTGGCCATTTAACCCCCCTAATGAATTTTTATTAAACATCTAGTTCAAATTTCAAGTGCTTACCGTTTTATTTGTGCAGGAAACAATTTGAAGAAAATTCTAGTTTCGGCAGACGACACCGTACTTGCGCAGATCAAAACGGTACTCCAGTTCTTTGGCCGTCTGAATCTCCAGAAACAAGGAAGGGCGGCCCACATTCTTCTTAGATACGAGCCGACCTACACTACTTTTTCAGCCACAGAGAATATTTCGATTCCAAGGGGTGATCAGCACCTTACGGCGCTTATTTTTTCAAGCTTCAAGAATCTTAGGCAGGTCGGTTTTGAGGCTTCAAACTCAGAGCCGGTGGACAAACAAGCAGCCGAAGGAGTCGCTGAGCAGCCGAATCAACCACCTTTGGATGGATCCGACGGACTAGAGGGGGAGGTTGACGCGGCACTAAGTTTGGCTTTTGAAGAAGCCGGCCTCAGTCAACCATCCACTTCCGGCCTAGCGGACGCGTCTTTCAAGGACATTTTCACCAACTTAGGGGACCTTCCCGGCTCCTACTCTGACAACATGGCTGGTGAGTCGATCACCCAATTGGCCAGACGAAAAAATGCTGAGATGATAGCTGCCCGTAGGAGGGCCGAAGCCGAGCGAAACGAACCTCTACCCCCTCCACCCGATGCTAGGGAAGAAACTCCTCCTCCTGCCCCCGTTGAAGAGGAGGTTCAGATTGAAGTGGCCGAAACAGAACCTGTTGCCGATCAACCGGAGGCTTAAGTGACGGAGCTTAGAGGGGAGAAACGTCCGGCCTAGTATGAAGCCGATGATTCGGAAAGTCCAACAGATAAACGGCACCGCATGGAAGAGTCAGACTTGGATGTGCCGTTTATAATACAACCAAGGGTAAGGAACATGCCGGTTGCCTCTGATGCATCGGCTATAAGAGACCCAGCTGTGGCCTTGAGCTTGGCCTCCTTCATTTCTCTGCCCGTTGACAGAACGACTTTTAGGGCAGAGGCTGATCTGCTGGCCATCGCATTAGCCACCCAATCGGCGGTATTGGTATGTGATCATTTATAATTCTACAAGGCTAACCAAAAGGAGTTCCTATATTAACTTATTAATCCCTTGTTTTGTAGGTGGCGGGAAGGATAGCTGAAATTGGCCGTCGCCAACATGACGCCATCAAACAAATTGGCTTCCTTACAGCTGAGTTGGAAAATGAAAAGGGAAAGGCGGCAAAGGCCTCTCTTCGTGCCTAGTCTAAGGCCATGAAAGCGGTGGCAGAGAGAGCTAGGGCCGATTCCGAAGCAGATAAGGCCAGGACTATTGACAAACTGAAGGTGGCCGCCGAGGAGAGGGCGAATGCCAACGAGGAAGTGTTCAAATTGGCAAACAAGAAAATTGCCAAGCTAGAGGCTAACCTAGAAAGGTTGAAGAGGGCGATGGCAAACGCCGAGTCTGAGATTTCCAAGTCATTCCAGGCTGGCAAGGATGCGGCCTTGCCAGACTACGTAGAAGAAGTGCCAAAGTTCGAACACAAGTGGTTCAAACACGACTGGCTCAAAGCCTTGGCTGCTACCAATGTGGTGTCGGAGCAGCCGATTCCGTACGAGCAGGTAGACATTGAGCCACTGGAGTCTGACCCCGAAGACTGATCCAGAGTCACGTATTTTTCTTTTTGTTTTTTGGTAGTGTGTGTGTAGGTTTTGTTAGAGTTATTAGGTTTTTGACTGTCCACTTTTGTAAGAAGCTGACGTAGGGTAGTTTTCATTTGTAAAATGACTTCTGTTTATTTTCAGTTTATGAATGAAAATTACTTTTGCCTTTGTGCTGGATGAATGTGCCTGTTAACGGCTAAGTAAGATGTAAAATTAATCCAGCGTTACTGTAACAGTAACTGTATAGCACTGCAACTTATTACTTTTGCCTTTCTGACTTGTGAATGTGCTTGTTAACGGCTAAGTAAGATATAAGATCATGAAATGAATGAAACGAACTGCAGAATCAATCACGAATAACTCTATAGCACTGCAACTTAGCCAAATATATTAGTGAATATGCACTTGCCCCAACAAGCTGATGAGGACCAACAAAAGACGGCAGTTCAGGGATGTGCTGGGACACAATGTATATTAATGAATAAGACCAAATGAATAAGACGCGTCTGCCCTGTAGACACCCCATTTTTGACCGTCCTCAAGACTTGGACGTCACCGTTTGAACACTCGGTGATTATCCATGTTTGTGTTTGTTTGGAGTTCCCGGAGTTCTCGGCTACGCGCCTTGCCTCAGGATCTCTGAACTCGACTGTTTTGTGTCTGGTTTTGCACCAAACACTTGTGTTTTGCCTTGGAGGGGCAGGGAATGCCTTGTGAGGCATCCCCACACACCACCGGCACTAGCTAGAGGCCACCGGCTGGTTTTTCTTGCCACCGGCAATATATATTGCCGGCCGGCACTCTTTTTTGCCGGTCGGCAGTCTTTTTTGTCAAAATGACATTTTTGGCTAGCCGACTACTGTTCAGCTGCTTTTGGAGATATTTTGAGACAGCTGTTTGGCATTTGGTTCCCCTCCATACACGTGTATGGAGGGATGCCCTCCTTGGAAGCTTGTTGTATAAGCTTTACAACTTGGTTGCCTATAAGAGAAGGGTCTCTTCTCTTGGCTTAAAAGTTAGACATTTTTAGAGAGGGAACAACTCAGAGAGAGCTCTGGTTTTAGGTTAGGGTTTGTGTATCTATCCTATATCTCTCTCTCTCCCTTAAGCTTAGTGTGTGTGTTTTGTCTCACTATTGCACACAAGCACCTAGTGCTTCACCTTCCTTTGGCTACTGAGGTTCCAAGGGCTTGTTCTTGCTATTTTTGATTGGATTTAAGCTCAAGGAGGCAACAACATCAACATTTGTGAAGGTGGTCAACAAGGGTAAGAAACTAGCCTTTTATTCCCCATTTTTGCATCCTATTTCTACCTATCTTAGAGCTATTTTTGTGTTTAGTGTATAACATAAAAAAGTTCTGTTTTTAGGCCCTCTTGATTGTTTATTAAGAGTGTTTTGTGGTTTGGGCGTGTTTGACCACCCTTAGGCCTTGAAAGGCCCTCATTTTGTGCTATTTTGTGCAAGTTTCGAGACTTTGGTGTTTGGGCCTCTTCACCACTGAAATCTTGAGGGATTTCAGTGGTGGAGATGGTGCCTTGAAGTCTCCAAAAGGGGAGGGCCACCCCCTCTCCTTGTTGTCCTTGAAAGGGACCATTTTTGGTCTCTTAAGGAGGTCTTTGTTCAAGTGTGTGTTGAGCATGCCATGGCTGTATTTTATGCCTATATTGCCATGTTATAACTTTGTATTAAGTTGGTTTTGGTACTCCATGCATGTTTAGTATAGTTGCCATGTAATGCCTCCTTGATCCCTTAACATGCCTTAGGTTGTTAGCCATTGTTTGAGCATGATTTAGGCTTAGACTTATGAATGTTTTGTGCTTATTTTGCCATGCTTTAGGTCTGTCCATAGTTGTTTGGATCAATTTTGGCATGATTAGTATAGCTCCTTTGCATTTATGGCTTGTCGGGCTTGTATGTCTCAAGTATGTGAATGTGTAGCATGTGTTGCTTGCATCATTTTGGTGGTTTGGAACCACCCAACATGAAATTTCAGTCCCTTTGGCATGCTCACATGTCTGCCTTAGTTGCCTCTTTATTGCTTTGAGAGCATGTGTTGTATGCCTTATGTTTTGACCATTATGCATGCCTTTGAATTCAAACCATTTAGGTGCCATCTAAGTGGTCCTTTGGGCTTGATTTTGTCTGCTAAAACTCTGATTTTAGTTGCTTAATTCTTGCCATGTTAAGTCTTGTCAAGTGTAGTTCAATGCCCTTTGACTAGCCTTGAGCACTTGGGCCATACTTGCATGCTTATGCTTGTCTCATTTGGGTTGGGTTGGCACCATATCCTAACGTGTTTTTTTTTAGAGCTCATATTGCGTGCTAATTGTCCGTGTTTAAACTTCTTTTAAGTGTGCTTAAAGGTTGTTTGTTCAATGCTTAAGTTGGTGCCTTAGCATGTGCATGTGTGTATATGTGTTTGATCCTCATATTTTAGCATTTTGGCCACTGATTTTAGGCCTAATTGGAGTTGCCTAATTCATGTGTAAGACCATCATTTGCTTAGTTGTATGCTTACCTTACATGTTTGTGCATTGTCCATGTTCATGCTTGTATGCTTGCATTGTTTGTTCACATGCTCATGTTGCATCCCTAGTTAACATGATTAGGTTGCAACGCATCTTGCATGCATGCCTTGTCCCTTGATTTGGTGATGGGGATTGGGTTCTTTGAGTGTTTAGTTTGCATTTCATTTGACATGAAAATTGCACACTTGATTCTTTGGGCCATCATGCATGGAAATGTGTGATTGGTGGCCCGAGAATCGAGGCACATCCTCCTTTGAGTCACAAACATGATAAGGAATGTGTTTGGTGCATACATAGCTTGAATAGCATTGACATGCCAGGTTCTGTCCTCTGCTGCTGTGAGTTGCAGGTTCTGCAGGAATTTATTGCCGACCGGCAGCATTCAGTGCCGACCGGCATTTAATGGATGGCCGGTGGATATATTTTGTGCCGATGCGCCACATCCTAGTGCCGGTGGTCATTTCCTCCAGCCGGTGGGATTCTCCAGTGTCCAGAGAGGCATCCTTGAGACTTTGGAAGTTTTCAGAGGAACAAAGCATGGAAAATAGAGGCAGGCTAGGCATGGTAGTGCAATTCCGAGCGGAATCCGAGCGCGCATGCATTGAGCCCTCGCCCCGAGGCGGTTTACTGTTTTTCTTAGATTAATTAATTCGTTAATTTAGTTAATTTGTAATATTTAATTAGCTTGTGTAGTTAATTAATTTGTATTATTTATTCGGTCCCTCCGAGTGAGGGCAAATATGTAATAAGTGTGGGTGAGTGGTGTGCATGTCTTCCAACCCCCACTTCTTTCTTCCCTTTTATTTACCTGCTTATGATGGTAAATTAGGGCACGTTTATTTTAGCATACCTTATGCAATGCATGCGTGCATCCATGCATTTGTCTTACATGCACCGGGCTCGGTACATCATACAAACCGCATTGTATCTTCAAATCTAACTTGAATACGTGCACCGAATGATTGCATTTCACATGCCATTTTAGGGTTAGCCAAGCCTATCCTAAACTGCATCTCTGTATGTGTTGCATTAGGCACTTGCCATGAACTAGGACATGTATGTTTGCTAACTAGTTTATTGTTTTGGCACGGAGTACGATGTAAGTATTTACGCTTTAGCATATCGCATGCGTGTGAATGTTAACATGACAGTATGATCACCATGTGGCTAAGTGCTTATATGAGATAAACTGTTTGAATGCCTGTGGGTGGAGGTTGGATTGCTTGAGTTGGAAAGACTCGTTGAAATCCGTGTTTTAGCCTACTTGCAAGTAGCAAATTCCGGAACGCTTTCAAAACGAACGGATATGCAATGCTTGTTTCCAAATTAGGCGATCTAGTCTATACTTGTTTGCTGTGCGCATAACATAGTAATTCTAGGCTAATAACCAGAGTAAGAGCACATAACGTTTTCAAAATCGGATATCACGGTTAGTAGAGGCCGGTCTTCGGACCGGGCGAGAGGGGGTGCCCATAGCTGACCTTCCCCGATCGTACCCAAGCTCCCGAGCCAAGACAACTTTGGTGATGACGGACACGTGACCTTCGGCACCGAGTCAGGGTTTCCTAAATTTTCCATTTTAAAAATATTTAGGTGGCGACTCAGTATCTGGCAAAGCAGTCCATGTTTGGCACTACTTTTCAAAAAATCTATTTTTCTCAAAACGATTTGCCGGATTTGGACTCTTTGGTTCAGATTAAGAACCGTGACAAAAAATCGAGTCCGAACTGTAGAGTGAGGCCCAAGGGCGCGCCTATAGTTTCTGGCGACTCTGCTGGGGATTTTAGAGAGCTTGACTCGAACTCGTGATATCCCGTTTTGATTTCATTTATGTGTCTCTTTGCATTGCATGTGCATTGGTGCGCCTAGGACACCGTGTTGGCCATCTGCTATTCCTGAGCGGTTTGCCGGAGGCTTGTCTTGTCAAGGCATGTCCATAAGGCTGACCGGTTACGGGCTCTGCCAGTATGGGAACACAAACCCCGATTTTACCGGGGCATCCCTTTTGACCATTCGACCTAGTGCATATTCGGATCCATAGTGACCATTCCAAACTAGGACAGGTTGCTTACCCGATATAGGTTGTTTGAAACCGCTGCGTGCGTAGTGAAACCCTAGCTCCTGACAAAATAGGACAGGGAAACCCTACCCCAACATAGGGGTGTATTGGCTCTCTTTTACCTGCTACGTGCTTTTAGAGTGTATCTCTGCAGGAAACGCATGTATCAGCTTGCAAAGTTTGAGCATCAGGCCCGAGGGCACTAGTATCAGTGTTGCTGAGAATCAGTTATGTCTGCGGGTATCAGTTCAGTTTTGAACAGTGATTCTGGGGAACAGTGATCAGTAGTAGAGTACAGTTGATCGTCTACATCTGTATTTGATCTGTTTGGGGCTGAAATACTGCTTGTTTTCCGTTTCAGTTCAGAGATTCAGAGAGTTGGTCCAGAACAGCTAGTGTCTTCTCCTTGCCGCGGCAGGACTTAGTATGACGCAGAACCCAGAAGAGGTCACGGTCATGACGGCCGCGTTGGATCAAGGAATCACTCTACACAGTGAGACTACTGTTGATATGCCACATCCACCTAGATCGCCGGTTGCACACCCAGTCTGGGCCCCTCAGCTATATCAGGCTCGTGAGCCTACTACAGTTGAACTAATGGAAATGATAGGTGATCTTTAAAGATCCGTGGCGGATCTCGCCTACGGGATGTCTACCTTGCCACCAGCCGCACCATATGCCGGAGGCTTTGTATCCCAGGAGCCCCCGCTATTGGGACGGATTGTAATTGAACTCAGCCAACCGGAGATGGCCTCCAGTTATGGCAATGACGTACCAACTCAAACCCTAGATCAGGCTGAGGCTAGAGACAAAGGCAAGATGAAGGCAAATGCCGACCCTATCGAACAACTGCTGTGGGCAGTAGAGGCTTTGAAAGCCGGGGGAATGAACAAGCAACAGATATCCACAGTTGTGACAAAAGCTGTGGAGGATGCTTTCCCCACCCCGCCTGAGGGCAGTTCCAGTCAATCAGAGAATCGGGATAGGCCCCGTCATGCCAAAACAGTTCTTCCCGCTCCCAACCTCGCATCCGGAAAGGATCAGAAATCCAAGGCCGCACCCGCCGATCCGTTCGCTAGTGCATCTGGCAAGAGTACCCAGGCTCCAAAGTACCTGCCCCGAGGGCGCAGGGTCTTCCATCCTCTCTACATGCCTTTGTCTAGGGCACTTTTGATTTTGGCTAAAAAGGGGCACCTTACACCCCTGGAACCGCGACCCCTACCGAAGAATCTCCCTGCTACTCATGATGCTGCTCTGTACTGTGCGTACCACCAGCAGACAGGCCATGCTACCGACAACTGTTTCCACCTCCGTCATGAGGTGCAAGATTTGATTGACAACGAGGTTATCCTCCCCCCCACCTCAGCCAAGTCAGTCACTACAGAGTTCTTGGATTTTGAGGACACAGATACTGTGAGTATGTAATCAAAAGGTGAACCGCCTGTGGGCAGTGCCTGGCGCATTTTTGGATGTGGCGTTTGGCACGCATTCTTGGGCATCTGTTAATGTTAGTTTTGTAAATTCTGGCTCGGGTGTCGAGTCATTGTTTTGTTTTGTTTCGAGTCTGTCTCTCTATATTGAGTCAGTCTTTTTACTTACAGGGTCTGTCTTGTTGTAATGAGTCAGTCCCTCTTGTATAGTATACCAGGTGATTTCGGGGTTGTTGCCTCAAACACCGTTTTGTCTTGTAATTAGTTGTTTTTGCTTTTTGAGTCTGCTGCTGCCAGGGAGCCAGTTATACCAACAAATCTGAATGAAACAGCTGTGGCTATCACGTTCCGTATTTGTTGCTATTTGAGTTAGCCGTGCCAGAAGATGTGAATGGAGCAACAGTACATTTCGCCTACTCTCTTGTGCCTTAAGCATTGTTGTAATGACCTAAGCTTTTCATAAAAACCCTTTTCGAACACTGTGGTGATAAAAACGAAGAGGAAGTAATTCCTCGGGTTTTGCGAAACTTCGATCATTTTTGAGAGAAAGAGAGGCATGCTAAACTTTTAATGATTGAAATCATGTTTGTCAGCGTGAGTACTGAGAAGGACCCTAGCTTGATCCAGGCCGGTCCCACACTATCTTCAGCGCGAGCGATGTGTCGCTTTCTTAAAAAAAAAACAAAATGTTTTGCGCGGTCCTGCGAAGACCTGTGTGGAATTGCTCTTGAGATTGTGCAGCCTAGGATCGCTCTCAGCCTCAAGATTCAACCCGTTCGTTTTGAACCTCGAACTCATTCAGAACGTTCAGCGGTCAATTATCAGAAGAGGCCAGTGTGGCCAGATTTGAAGCAGCCCTCGAACAAGAGGCACCGAAGTCAGATCAAGGAGATCAGATCCCACCAGGCAAGGCTCGTGAAGCAACCATGATGGACTTTTCTGCAACTCGACACAATAGTCACCCTCCTGGATACGGAGAGGCTTCGATCTCGAAACCATTTGGCATGGGCTTGCTATACTTTTTACCCTTTGAGAGGCTCGCTGGGCCGAAAACCCGGAAGGGCGACCCAGGCAAAAGTTAGAGCAAAGGAAAAATACAAAATGCAAAAAAAAAAGGAAAGAAAAAAGAGATAAAGAAAAGAGAAAAAAACAACGAAAAAAAAAAGAAGAAAAAGAGCAAAAGAAAAATGCAAGAAAAGAAAAGAAAAGAAAAAGAAGCTCGCAAGGTCGAAAACCCGCATTGGGCACCTTGGCAAAAGTTAGAGCATAAAAAGGAGAGGTTAAATACCCGAGTGTACCTCAACCGGAACTACGTAAGGCTTGATTCCCATGATTGGGATACGTAGGCAACTTCATCTTGAAGTCCAGCCCCCAACGCTTCCATAAGCGCCTCAGTCCATGTAATGGTTTTGATCATCCTTGCTTCCTCTGCATCCGACAATTCGGTTGTAACAACCGGAACTACGTAAGGCTTGATTCCCATGATTGGGATACGTAGGCAACTTCATCTTGAAGTCCAGCCCCCAACGCTTCCATAAGCGCCTCAGTCCATGTAATGGTTTTGATCATCCTTGCTTCCTCTGCATCCGACAATTCGGTTGTAACAACCGTGAACTATGTAGGCTTGATTCCCATGATTGGGATACGTAGGCAACTTCGTCCTGAAGTCCAGCCACCATTGCTCTTACAGTGACTGTGTCCATATATTGGTTCAGACCGTCGCCTTCGGAGTTCAGTCGTCCTCGATAAAGATCATCTGCCAAAAATGCTGCGGCATCATCCAGACAAGGGGCAACTTTCCGTTGCCATGCATTGCCATAAGTTGCCCTGAGTTGCCGTCCAAACCAGGGGCAACTTTCCGTTGCCTTATCCCCCCCTTTAAGCCAGGGGCAATTTCCCATTGCCTCCGATCCGAGGTTGAGAATCTCGAGGGTAAGTTCTATGCTCGTCAAGCATCGACTGTTTGCAAAAATAGTTTTTGAAAATTTTTACTGAAGTTGACTATTTTCTCGAAAACTATCTCATTTCCCAAAATCGGACCATGTTTGGACCCAAAAAGGAAAACTTTCAGTGCTCACAGCCTGGTTTGCATGATTTTCAAGTCAAAAATCGAATAAGTGTGTTAATCCAACTCTCGTTTTGATCAAAACTGTTTTAGGAAGAAAACAAAAAATGGTCAAAGTGACGAACTAGGGGCACAATTGAGTCAGGTCTTCTGTCTTTCCCCGTTAACATACTTGCCATAAGGGCACTCTATCTACCAGAAGAAACAGCCGCGAACTAGCTGTATTGGGCGTGAGCCCACAACCTCTCGTTTACCCATCAACCGCTCTGGGGAGGGATGAAAAATGAGAGAATAAAGAATAGAGAGGTGTGCGCTGAGAGAAAAAGTGAGGAAAAGGGCTTTTTCAGAAAAACAGAGCTTGAGGGCCGAGTGATGTGAGAATCACAAATCAGAAAGGGTGGGACATAATACCCGAAGGAATTGGCTCCTCGAGATTTGAGGTCCTTTTTGTAAACATGTCCGTGAATCGTGTCTTTTGATTTGTCGGTCTCAATTTTGGCTTTGAGTCTTTTCCGAGTGTGTCTCGTTGTGTTCAGGTCGTGTGCCTTTTGTTTCTTTGTTTGAGTCCCTCCGCTGTGTTCTGTAGTGGGCTCGACACCCAGGTTGAAAACCCTTCCTTATTTCACAAAATCGTTTGTGCTCAGAATGCTGTGCCATTCTCTACATTCGTACAAAGCAAGAGAAGGAGAGGGAGAAATTTGGGACATCCGAGTGTGTTTCAACTGCAACCGTCTTAGTTTTTATGGTCCGTCTTGTCAGATCGGGCTATTTGTTCAGGGTTTGCTGTGTGCAGAATGAACCGAGTGCTGTGTTATGGGCTGTATGCAGATCAATCCCCAGTAGAGTATGGGCTGTATTGTCCAGGTTGAGCAGTGGTTTGTGTGAGTTGTTTGCTGTTAGTTGGTTGGTTATCCGATTATCACAGTGCAATTGCTCAACTTTCAGACAACAAAGCAATATCATTTACATTTGAGGTGTAATATGAGGCAATACAGTGCAAGGTATGAATGCGCAAATGTAAACACTTTTTCAGACAAAAAGTTTGTTTCATTTCATAATCTTTTCAAGTACATAGTTTTGGAAACAAAATCTGCCTGCGACAGTACAAAGTACCCTGACTACTAACCAAAAGGGGAAAATGCAAAAAAGAAAAGAAAAACAGTAAAAATCTGTATCAAATGTCAAAATGGCTCCGGGGCCGTCAATCTGTCCTGGTCCTCTTCCTGGACGAAGGTCCAGGAGCGTCATCAACAGGGGCACCACCAGGGGCATCGCCGTCTGAGCTCGAGTCCGAGCCATCACCGGTCTCCTCCGCCTTTGTCTCTGCCTCAGACTCGTCATCTGGAACTGGAGCCCACGAGCTGCTCCCGACATGAGTGCGCCTCCCTCTGGTGCGGGGATATACTCTGCCATCCCGGGTAGAAATGGGAGGTCCAGCTGGAGCGCCACCCACCGGAGGAATCTGGAAGGGAGGCTGAAAAAGCATGAAAGGTGAATACATCAGTATGCCGTGAGCAGTCTATCAGTGCAAAATGCAGTGTATGAGTACAGTGTATGTATGCCGTGAGCAGTGAATCAGTATAGGATACAGTGTATGAATACAATGTATCGAATGCCGTGAGCAGTGAATCAGTGCAGAATGCAGTGTATGAGTGCAGTGTATGTATGCCGTGAGCAGTGAATCAGTACAGGATGCAGTGTATGAATACAGTGTATCAAATGCCGTGAGCAGTGAATCAGTGTAGAATGCAGTGTATGAGTGCAGTGTATGTATGCCGTGAGGAGTGAATCAGTACAGGATGCAGTGTATGAATACAGTGTATCGAATGCCGTGAGCAGTGAATCAGTGCAGAATGCAGTGTACGAGTACAGTGTATGTATGCCGTGAGCAGTGAATCAGTGCAGGGTGCAGTGTGTAAGTATCGTGTATCAGAGCCGTGAGCAGTTTATCAGATGTTGTGTTATGCATCAGATTATGTAAAGCAGTTTGTGTATGGTTTGAGGCTGTGGTCAGAAAGAACATACCGGAATGCTGTAGAGGGCCAGGAGGTCGAATGTCCGCTGTAGCATCCCCATCATGGAGGCATTCATCTCCAATGACTGCCGGGTATACTCAGAAGACGCCTGCAAAAGTATCAGATGCATCAGTATTCTGTGGAATATCAAATAAACCAAAATGGAATGACTGTACGAAAATACAGTAATACATACCGGAGGCAAGTCGGGCACACCGACAAACTCATGATCAACCAGTGGAGGGGCGAAGGGGATCTGATAGGTCACCCCACCCTGCCCTTGGAAAGTCAATGAAGCGGGCAGAGCAGGCCAACCGGTCTCCCGCCCTCGCTGGACTCCACCCCTGCCACGGACTCGAGCCCTCCTCGGCGCTCCCCCTCCAGCTCCTGCTCCGGCCGCTGGCGCCACTGGTCTCTCCCTCTCCGCTCGGCGGCCGCCGCTCAGAGGTCGCATGATGAAGGCCCGGACATACTCCGAGTAATCCCCCTCACCTCTGTAGCCGTCCGCCTCCCAGCCAAGGGTGTAGTCCGCCATCTGATCGGCGGTGAATCTCTCGGTATCCCGCATGTGCTCAGGAGGATGCACCGGGACTATCTGCTCAGGTAAGCCCAGGGTCTGGCATAGGAAACACTCGCCCAGGTACCAAGCTCGACAGACCGGGCCCTCGAGCAGAATCCGGTAACGCGAGGTCTCGTCGGCACCGGCAAACAGATCCCGCATCATCACTGGCAGTGGAGCCCACGGCTGGGGCACTCAACCTGGTCGGCGCAAGGGCTTGTCCTATGGTCGATTAGATTGATGAATCTACCCCTGCCCCAGCTGGTGCATGAACTGGGACACCGAATAGCAGTGGCTCATGAAACGGCTGGGGTATAAGATCGAATCAGCTCAAGGCCTTGATATGTGGCTGATTAAAATGCTGAATGCTTAGCCGCTAAGACTAATGAGTTTGCCCTTGCCCCAGCAAGTGCATGAACTGAGACGTCGAATATCGGTGGCTCATGGAATGACTAGGGTACATGATTCAATCGGCGCCTGGCTTTTGAAGTTTAGCATTAATGAGATCGCCTTGGGAGTGCTACACTTGTAGGGAATAAATGGGATGAGTGCTTCGTGCGCGTAGGTCCCATTATTGTGTTCAAACTCGACTCACACTAGTCTATTGAAGAAGGTTAGATAAGTGTGAATGTCAAATAGACTATTCTTCAACAACAGAGAGGAGGGGAGGACATTGGCTAAGCTGGACGCAGAGATGAATCGTAGTGGCGAGCCTATGCGCACAGGTAGTAGGACGTTGAAGGAGCAGGGGAGACACCAGTTCCCACGTCATCGAAGTAGGTCACCTAGAAGGGAAAAACAGCAACGGGGCAACTCCCCTCAACCGCGATCAAGGGGAGAATCCGGTGCGACACCGCGCTCGTTGAGTTTTGCGGTTTTTCTGGGGAACGTTTGACGGAAGCGGATTCAATTGTGCACGACCCAACTGTGGCAGTCGAGTTCACTCAACAAATTTTTCCACCAGAAATCCAACAATCGATGGTCGGTCGACGGGATTTCGAAGTGTTTCGGGAAGGCATCCATGGAGCGGTAAGAGGGCTGTATACCTCCTATGAAATCGGCATGCGTCTACGTGCCGCGCGGTAGGAGATAGAGCAAAAGGATGAATGCATTCGGAACTTAGAAGCTCACGGGGAGAAGGTTGAGCGTGAACTGAAGGCCAAGACTGCCGAGACACATTCGGCCAGTCCAAGTAACCCAATTGTGGAGGAAAGGGTAACCCAACGGCTGATAAGTCATGCAATTGCCGATCGAGATACGGCAAGCTTGTGTGCAATAGAGATTACGAAGGCTGCGGCCTATGAACGAGGCTTCCACGACGGCCAAAAAGTTGGGATAGACAAGATAAAGGAAAAGCTTGCTGAGGAAGTTTGCCGATGCGAGAATCGGGGATTCAAGCACGGGTGGGTTGAGGCCCTCCGTGCATGGAGGCTCTTCGGGTAGCAGGCATCGACTCAGCGTCACCATTATACCAGAGTAACGATTTTCCTTTTACGGCATATGAAGTCGAAAAGATCAACGACGAAGGTGACGTCGAATAAAAATGAATCTATTGTAGCATTTTTAACGCAAATTGGATGTAAATTATATAATCTCGATCAATTTAATAAAACGTATCATTTTAAATGCTAGACTGTTGTTTCTGCTATTTAACATTTTTTGTCTATTGTGTTTATGTTCGTTAATAATAATACAAATGGAAGAAACGCCGAGTTTCGAATCGTCTCATCTCGGCCAATCGTGATATCCATGAAGGGCGCTCTGAATCCGGAGAATTATTCGGTCCAAAAGTGTCATTCACTGATGGGGCTCCGAATTCAGAGACTTATAGCTTGGCCATTCGTGATATCCACGAAGGGCGCTCCGAATCTGGAGATTTATTCGGCCCAAAAATGTCATTCACTGATGGGGCTCCGAATTCGAAGACTTGTATCTTGGCTAATCGTGATATCCACGAAGGGCGCTCCGAATCCGAGGCTTAATCGGCCCAAAAGTGTCATTCACTGATGGAGCTCCAAATTCAGAGACTTATAACTTGGCCGTTCGTGATATCCACGGCGGGCGCTCCGAATCCAGAGACTTATTCGGCCCAAACGTGTCATTCACTAATGGGGCTCCGAATTCAGAGACTTATAACTTGGCCATTCGTGATATCCACGAAGGGTCCTCTGAATCCGGAGACTTATTCAGCCCAAAAGTGTCATTCACTAATGGGGCTCCGAATTCGGAGACTTGTATCTTAGCCAATCCTTGTATCTTAGCCTCAATCGTGATATCCACGAAGGGCGCTCCGAATCCGGAGGCTTACTCGACCCAAAAGTATCATTCACTAATGGGGCTCCGAATTCGGAGACTTATATCTTGGCCAATCGTGATGTCCATGAAGAGCACTCTGAATCCGGAGGCTTAATCGGCCCCAAAAGTGTCATTCACTGATGGGGCTCCGAATTTGGAGACTTGTATCTTGCCCAATGTGATGTCCATGAAGGGCGCTCCGAATCCGAAGGCTTAATCGGCCCAAAAGTGTCATTCACTAATTGCTCCGAATTCGGAGACTTGTATCTTGGCCAATCGTGATATCCATAAAGGGCGCTCCGAATCTGAAGGCTTAATCGGCCCAAAAGTGTCATTCACTGATGGGGCTCCGAATTCGGAGACTTGTATCTTGGCCAATCGTGATATCCACGAAGGGCGCTTCGAATCCGGAGGCTTAATCGGCCCAAAAGTGTCATTCACTAATGGGGCTCCGAATTCGGAGACTTGTATCTTGGCCAATCGTGATATCCACGAAGGGTGTTCCAAATTCGAAGGCTTAATCGGCCCAAAAGTGTCATTCACTGATGGGGCTCCGAATTCGGAGGCTTTTATTGCAAACCAAAATTTCATGTAGTGGGATAAGTAACCTTGCATTATAAAAGTGAGAGTTTGTACATGGCGAACTTTCAAAATAAATCATCATGATTCACAAGTCAGGTTAATGATAGAATTTACGCAAATGCATGGAATTCCAAGGACGCGGCAGACTCCTTCCGGACATGTCTTTGAGCCGATATGCCCCTGTTCCTACGATTGAATCGATTTAATAGGGGCCGTTCCAGTTAGGCCCCAGTTTCCTGTCGGCCGGATTCCTGGCAACTGGGAGTACTTTCTTGAGGACCAACTCTCCTGGTGTATAACGGCGTAGATGAGCACATTGATTATACGACTGAGCAAGCTGTTGCTAGTACCATGCCATAGATGCAAGGGCACGGTCTCGTCGTTCCTCGATCAGGGTCAAATCCAGGGCCAACATCATGTCATTTCGGCCTATATCAAAAGCTTTCGATTTTAAGGTTGGGAAGCCGATCTCCAGGGGAATGATTGCTTGGGTTCCAAAACATAAAGCAAATGGCGTTTCCCCAGTGGATCGCCTCAGCGTAGTGCGATGAGCCCATAACACACTTGGCAATTCTTCGACCCATTTGCCTTTGGCTTTCTCCAGCCTTTTCTTGATGCCGTCCAAGATGGCTTTGTTGGAGGCTTCGGCTTAGCCATTACCTTGTGGATAAGCCGGGTGTCGAGAAATAAGGCCGAATACCATACGTGTTGCAAAGTTCCTAGTAGACGCCGCAGTCAAACTGTGTGCCGTTATCTGAAATAAGTGCTCTTGGAACGCCGAATCGTGTGATTATATTTCTCCATACAAAGAGCTTAACATCAATATCTCGGATGTGCGTTAGTGCCTCCACTTCGGCCCATTTTGTGAAGTAATCTGTCGTGACAATCAAAAATCGCTTCTTGCCCAGGGCATGAGGTAATGGTCTAACGATATCAAGTCCCCATTGGGTGAACGGCCAAGGACTGGTGACAGAGCTTAACTCTTCAGCAGGCAAATGTGTTAAAGGGGAAAACTTCTGGCACTGTTCACATTTCTTGACATAACACTCGGCATCAACTCTCATTGTCGGCCAATAATACCCTTGTGTTACAGCTCGATGAGCCAGAGAGCGCCTGCCGGAATGGGCACCACAACTACCTTCATGTATTTCAGTCAGGAGTTCTTCGACTTTGTCCGGATGAACGCATTCTAGATATGGACCAGAAAGGGATTTTTTGTAGAGCTTTCCTTGCGGATCCAAGTAATATCGTAGGGCTTTGTTCCGCAGTTTGTGTGCCTCTTTTTTGTTCGCCGGGAGCTGTTCAGAATATAGGAATGCAGTGATAGGGTCCATCTAGCTTAGACCTGATTCTATGACATCAATTTGGATTGACTGCGAGAAGGCAATGCTCGGCTCAGGGATGAATCCTACTTCAATCGTCCGTTTGATTTCTGAATTAACGACGGAGGCTAGGCAGGCCAAGGCATCTGTATGCGTGTTCTGATCCCGGGTTATTTGATTTAGTTCATGATGGTCAAATTTTGCCAGCAATGAATTCGCCGTTTTCATGTAAGTTGCCATACGGTCATTTTTGGCTGCGTATTCCCCTTTCAATTGGTTGATGACTAGCTTTGAATCGCAGAAAATGAGGAAATGTCAAGCACCAAGGAGATGTGCATTCCGTAAGCCGGTTAACAATGCTTCGTATTCGGCTTCATTGTTCGATGCATCGAAACCCAGTTTGACAACCTGCTCAATTATTGCCTCGTCGGGAGCCATGATAACTATGCCCGCCCCACTGCCACGCTGGTTGGACGATCCGTTACAATATAACTGCCAAATGTCCCCAACATAAATTCTCCAGTTCGGCTTAGGTTGAATCTGGTCAGACTTAAAGTCGGCGAGGCCTCTAGTGAATTTGGCCACAAAGTCAGCAAGCATTTGCCCCTTGATTAAGGTTCTAGGCAGAAACTGAATATCGTACTGGCCGAGTTCGAGAGCCCACTTTGAAACGCGCCCTGATGCTTCTGCACTACAGAGTATTGTCCGGAGGGGGCAATCCGTTAGTACCCCGATGGTATGCCCCTGAAAGTAATGCATCAGTTTTTTTGCTGCCATGACAAGGGCTAGGATGAGTTTTTCCAATAGAAGGTAACGTGTTTCGGCGTAAACCATTGCCTTGCTCACATAATACACTGGCCGCTGCTCCTCATGCTCTTCCTTTAATAGTACGGCGCTGACGGCCCGGTCGGAAACTGCCAGATATAAGATGAGCAAATCACCTGCCGAAGGTGTTCTCAAGAGTGGAATTAATCGGAGGTAGGTCTTTTCTGATACCCCTATTCCGTAGTATGTTAATTGGTCCTTAATATGAGTATGATTATGTGTCTAATATGATTTTGTGTGCCATTATGTGAAAATATGTGGTTTTGAATTTCTATCTGTTCACCGTAGGAATATCTGTTTGATTATCTGCTTTGGAAATTAAATTAAAGGCCTTATCGGCCACAGAAACCGAAATTAGTCGTGCCATTGTGATTGGCATAATTTTTAGAGCCTACGGTGAAGTTTAATTGAAAATTTGATTCGGATCAGATTAAGTTGATTAAATTGGTGAATTAGTGCCCAATTATTTCTTATTATTAAATTGTGGCTAGTGGGAAACTTATGTAGAAAGGGCACTATGTAATCCATATACTTGACTTCAAAATCTGATATTGTGCTCTAAAGAGAGGGGGAGCCGAACCTAGAGAGGGAAGGAGCTCAAAATAGAGATTTTGCTAGGAAACTTGGTGATCTTGGAGCTACACTCAAGAATCAACCATAATTTGTGAGAATTAAGGCTCCTAGGTGAGTAAGCCACCCTTCATTCATGGACTTTGTTTGTAAATTGTAAATTCAAAGTTGAATGATGATAAAGAGAATGAAATGAGTTGTATTTGTTGAATTTAAAGTCATAGAACACATGCATGTAAGGAATTGCTATAAATTTCCATGTTTGAGCACAATGTGTATGATCCATGTTAAATTTTGGTTTAAATCCATGTAATTGATCTTCTCTCCACCAATTGAGTTAAGCTCTTCCACATGCAAGTGCAAATCATGGAGGTGTAAGTTTGAATATTTGAATTTAATGTGTTGGTGTTGAGTTTGGGTCAATTTGGGACATTCATGTGTTTTGATTCATGAAGTTGAGCCTCATAATGTTGAATTTTTGGTGTTCATACCATACTAGTATATATATGTGTGAAGTTTGAGCTGAAATTATGTGTTTGGAGCCTTTGGATGTGAAGTTGAAGCTCAAAAACACATTCTGGAAAACCCAAAAAAATTGGTGCCCGCTCGAGCGGAGAAACCGCCGCTCGAGCGTGAAAAACGAGCGCCCCAGCATTTTCTGCAGACATGGTGTCCGCTCGAGCGGGAAAATTGATGCTCGAGTGGGGAGCCATGTAGAAAGGCCTTCCGTTCGAGCGCAAGAATGAACGCTCGAGCATAAATTTGACATAACCAGTACTTTTGCAGGCCTCAAGGGTCCGCTCGAGCGGGGAAGTCCACGCTGGAGCGGGGACCCTATTTTCTGAAATTTTGAAGATGCATTATGTGTTTTGTTTTTCGTTCTCTTTCACTTCTAAGTACTCTTAGGCATGCATTAAGCATTGTAATTGAGTTAAAGAGATAAGAATAAAGCCTAAAGAGGAATATGTGAATTAAGGAACGGATTGAATTGTTAGTGACCCCTTTTGTGTTCATGGAATGTGTAGGTTCGAGCTCCAGGGCAAACCAACCAACCGATCACTGTGAGTAATATCGATATTTGGAATCTTGTCATTTGTCCAATTGCTTATTTTCTTATAAGCCTTATGCCTTATGATTTGCTAGTTTGAATTATGTGGACAAATGTCTGATAAGAATGAATGGGCCAAAGGCCGTTTTGACATGAACGAATGGGCCAAAGGCCGTTTTGATAAGATTGAATGGGCCAAAGGCCGTTTTGACACGAACGAATGGGGCAAAGGCCGTTTTGACATGAATGGATGGGCCAAAGGCCGTTTTGACATGAATGAGTGGACCAGAGGCCGTTTTGACAGGAATGAAAGGGATGGGCCAAAGGCTGTTTTGACATGAATGAGTGGGCCAGAGGCCATTTTGACAGGAATGAAAGATAAATGGGCCAAAGGCCAGTATGTTTGAAACCACAGTCACTTGACTTAAATTGTGTATATAAATGTAAATAAAAATGCAAATTGGGCCCAAGGCCGTTCGGAGTATGTTGTTCTACATATCGTTTGTATCTTCTTATTTGATATTATTCACTGGGCTATCGCTCACGCTCATTCATGTGTTTGTAGGTGAGCCAAGAGAGGTCCAGACCCAGCCCCAGTGAAGTCTGTGTGGAACAACCAAGTTTTGGAGAGTCAGCCCTAGTGTCTCACACACGAGACTCGTCTTCGCCTTTCTGCTATGCTATGTTATTTTTGCCATGTGGGCGAGGACTGTGCATATGTCTGTATATAGTTATCATGGGTTGACTTAGTTTTTGGATGATCCTGTTTGTGCAGAACTTATGCCACTGTAATTTTGTTGTGAGTTATTAATGTGTATATGTTTGGTTATTTGGATGTGCCATTGTAAACACAGCTCTATGGACAAAGTTTTACAATGCTTCCGTTTGGCCCCCATTAACTCTGTTAAAATACGTAAGGTTTGGTTTGAGGCCGTAGGTAATCTCATGATTACTGGCCAGTTATGTCCTTAACCCTTGGGGGCGGGTTCGGGTCATGACATCTTTAGACCATTGAAAGCGGCTTCGCACTCAGAGGTCCATTCGAAAGCTTTACCCTGCCATAGGGTATGAAAGAATTGTCGGTAGCGATCAGTGTTACGACTGATGAACTTGTTGAGTGCGGCGGCCATCCCCATCAACTTTTGGACCTCCTTGACTGATCGAGGAGAGTCGAGTTCCAGGATTGCTGTGATTTGCCTCGGGTTGGCTTCGATTTCGCGGTGGTTGACAATGTAGCCAAGGAATTTGCCGAATCCGATCCCAAATGCACACTTGGAAGCGTTCAGCTTCATTTTGTACTTGCATCAAATGCCGAATGTCTCTTCTAGATTGGCTAAATGAGTCTGCTCTTCTTTGGACTTGACCATCATATCATCAATGTAAACTTCCATAGTTTGGCTGAGTTGTTCCTTGAACATGGCAATGACTAGTCTTTGGTAAGTTGCCCCCGCATTTTTCAGCCAAAAAGGCATAACCTTATAGCAATAGGTCCCTCTTGGGGTGAGGAATGCAGTTTTGCCTTGGTCTTCCGGATGCATGGCAATTTGATAGTAGCTTTTGTAGGCATCGAGGAAGCTCATACGTTGATGACACGCCGTGGCATCTACGAGTTGGTCTATTTTGGGGAGGGGAAAGCAATCCTTAGGACAAGCTTTATTTAAGTCCGTGAAATTCACACAAACACGCCAAGTCCCATTTTTTTTCTTGACAACCATAGTATTCGACAGCCATGTAGGATAGGTAACTTCCCGGATTGCCCTGGCATCAAGCAACCGGTCAACTTCTTCAACAACGGCAGCGGTGTGTTCTGTGGCGGACCGCCAGCTTTTTCTGAATAATCGGCTTACATTTGGGGTTAACATTTAAACGGTGCTGAGAAACAGATGGATCCACCCCCGGCATCTCATACGGTGACCATGAAAATACATCAAGGTTGCCGAGTAAGAAGGTAATTAGCTGCTGCATGTCGACTTTATTCAAGGAGGTGCCGACCATGAAGAACCTATCAGGATTCCCGTCAATTTCGACTCGATCCAGAGCTTCCGTGGCCTTTTCACTTGGGAGTCGCCCAACATCGTCGAGGCTTTCTCGATCCGGCACCTTGTTAGAATTCACTTCCAGCTCTTTTGGTGTCTTTGCGGCAAGGAGATAACATGCTTGTGCCAATTTCTCGGAACCACAGATTTGTTCAATGCCGCGTTCTATCGGGAAGCGGAACAGTTGATGATAGGTGCTCGGCACGGCCTGCATGGTGTGCAGCCAAGTTCGCCTCATGATGAGATTATACGGCGAAGGAAGTTTGACAACCAAGAATTCCATATCCACTGGTCGGGAGCCCATATGAACTGGTAATGTGATTTTGCCCAGCAGGTATTCCGGACTAGCATTGAAGCCGAATAACGGATAATGAGCCGGGGACAGGTCCGACTCAGTAAAGTCAAGTTTGATGAAGGTCTTGTAGTACATAACTTCTGAAGTACTCCCGTGGTCAATGAGAACACGTTCAACGATGAATCGGTTTACGCGTAGTTCGATGACCAAGGGATCAATGTGTGGGAGCGTTATGCCGATCAAATCGAAATCGTCAAAAGCAAAACTCGGAGCTTCATGGGGCCGTTTCACTGGTGTGATTTGCTTCTGGGGGTCAAGATGTGACTGAATTGTATGTACCACGGATGCCGTCGGCAAGCTGTAAATCATATGGATTACGCCGAGTAGGGGTGAGTCTTGTCGTATAGCAACTATTGTGGTTGAATTGTTCTTTCGGATGTATTGCTTAAGCCGACTGTCTTGTATCAAATCCTCAAGATGATCTTTCAAGGCATAACAACTGTCGGTATCATGTCCATGGTCTTTGTGATATTCACACCGTCTATCCCGTCTTCTCGTGTCAGGAGGTCCGACCATCTTGGGTGGCCATTTGAAGAACGAAAGATGTTGAATTTTAGACATAATCGTGCTGATCGACTCCAACAACTCTGTATATTTCTTGTTCGCGCGCCTGATGCGCCTGCTATCCACTTGAAGTTGTTCACTAGCCCGTTGTGGACATTGGTCATTTCATCGGCGTGAATCTTGTCTTCTGTCTTGTTTTGCTCGATTCTGTGGTTCAGGGCTTCATAAGGGTACAGAATTTATCGGCTGAACGACCTCAGATGGGGCCGTCTTGTTGGCCTTGTGCCCGACTTTAACCCGCAAGGCGTCATCCTCCACTTTGCAGTATTCCTCGATTTTCTTCATTAGCCACTAGACTGTTTTGGGGGGCCTTCTGGTCAAGGAACTACGGAGGGCACTATTAGGGTGCAACCCCATTTTGAAGGCGGTAATGGCCATGGAGTCATTGCAGGCATCATCTATGAGATTAAAGCATTTTCAATAGCACGCCGAATAAGCACGTAGGGTTTCCCCTGGTTGAATTTGCATTGCCCAGAGAGAGTCGACCTGCTTCGGCTGGACCTCATTGGTGATGAACCTTGCCCTGAAGGATTTTTGGAGTTGATGGAAGCTCTTGATCGATGCCGGTTCCAATTTATAATACCATCTGACAGCCAATGGTCCCAAACTGCTGGGAAATATTCGGCACATGAGGGCCTCGTCATCTGCATATAGTGTCATGGCTTGCTCATAGTGACGGATATGATCGGTGGGGTCCGATTTCCCGTCGTATAGGGTGAACAATGGAGCTTTGAACTTTTTGGGTAGTACTGCCTTTGCGATCCATCGCACAAAGGGATCATGTTGGTCCTCTTTGTCTAAACCATTTCGTCTTCGCTTATTTCATGCACGCAGACTCCCTTCGGAGGAACTGGAGGTTTCGACTCGCCCCTTCTTTTTGGGTTCTGGGGATAATGAGTCAAAATCACTATCGCTATTTTGTCTCTAAACTCGAGGTCGTCAACCATCCTCTCTCAAAGATCGTCCCGGATCTTGGGGTGCGGCTTGTTGGGATTTTGCCACTTCCAAGGCCAAATCCTGATGAAGGCGCTCGTTCTCAGCGATCATGTTTTCCAACCTCTGTTCGTTTTGCTTTGCCTGTTCCATGATCGCTTGCATCGTCTCATGCGCTGAAGTTAAAGGTGAATCGAAGTTTAAAGCCCTTCGTGCGGTAATATTCTCTGGTCCAAGCATGTTGCTTGGAGTGGTATCATCTCGTGGTGTAAGGTCGTCAGCGACTACCGGAGGATGCCCGCCATGGATATGCTGGAGTATTCCCACAGACGGCGCCAATTGTAGAGAAGTGGTTTGGAAATACTCTTTTGATCCTGTAAGACGCTCGTGATCCTTAGCTAGTCACCTGAAAGAAATGAACACTCCGGTCGGGGGTGCCGAAATTAGCACTCCGACGGATAAGTCAATGTAAACTCTTTTGGTTGCTTATATCTCAAGTTAGATTATTTTCTCACATACCTCGTGTTAGCTGACGCTCTCCTTATTTATAGTCATCCTTGATGTTGACGGTTGGGCCTACTTTTCTTCCAATGAATAATCCTTCATTCGGCTAACTGTTCGTACTCGGCCAGGTTTACAGCTGATTATTCGGCTGATCTGGTTATTCGGCCTTTATACCTTCGGGATGGAGCCGTGTAATTCACTTGGTTTCTCTTTTCAATATATTCAGCCTACATGCATAATAGAATTTATTCGGCCCCCACAATAACAAATTGTCCCTTGACTGAATAACACTGCTCGGCACTATAACTAGCTCTTCTCTCAGAGTAGGGATCACAACCGAACTTTCAAGTAAAGATTAGACAAAGATGACCTGATCAAACACATAGACAGGACAGTTGAGTTGGAGGTGTTTATGGCCGAACTTCAGGATGAAGTTGCCTACGTATCTCGAAGATAGGAATCAGGCCTTATGTAGTTCGGTTCGGGTTCACTCGAGTATTAACTCTCTCCTTTTGCGCTCTAACTTTTTCCAAGGCCACCCTTTAGGGTTTTCAACCTTGCGATTCTTTTTTTCTAATTTTTTGTGCTCTAACTTTTGCATAGGTCGCCCTTCTAGGTTTTCAGCCTAGCAAGCCTCTCAGGGGTAATATTTCTTCAACTTGTCCATATTGATCGGTTGGGAAGATTCTAGGCCATCCAGGTCCATAAGAATAACAGCTCCACCTGACCAGATAGTTTTGATGATATAAGGCCCAGTCCAATTAGGTCTAAACTTGCCTCTAGGATCATGGATGAGAGCTCGGTTGTCTTTCAGCACCAAATCCCCTTCTTTGAGGTTCCAAGACTTAACTTTCTTGTTAAAAGCCCTGACAATCCTGCATTGATAACCCTGAACATGGTACAAAGCTTTCAGCCTTCTCTCAAAGCCTCTTCCTCTAACTGCTTTTCATGCTATTTATCAACTTCTTTATCCTTCCCGAATGCCTCGGGTTGGTCTAGATGCAGTGGTTTGAAATATCGGCCACTTCTTGTCATATGGTCGACTTCCTCCACATACCAAGTGTTGTTAGGAAGGTCTTCACCCCAATCCTCATCAATATGGGCCAAGTGTAGTCGTCGTCATCCCACCAGACTCCTTCGGTAGCCGACAAATACTATCTGGCTCCGCTCAGATTGCCTTCTTATTACAAACCTCCCTCGCAGGGTGCTAAGCTTTTCCAGCTTTCCAATCATTTTCACTCATTTCTTGCCCAAACCACTTCAGCACAGCTTTTTGTTCTGTATGTACAGTACTAACAATGCCTAGTTCCTGAGCCAATTGTTCTACACCGGTGTTTTCCACCAGTTTACCCTTTCCATCAGCCATTTCGGCCATTGTAGCAGTTCCCGCTTTCTGTTCTTCCAGGTTTGATTCAGTTCCCTCATCTCTATCAGGTTCACCACTTAGCCATCCAGAATTTTTTGTTGACCCATTCAGATCAAACCAATCAATATGCACGTCCCATTGATCTTGCTCATAAAAGAACTACAAATTGTCTATGTCCTCCTCCAAATCGGTTAGATCATCTAATCCCTGACTTGGTCCATCTTCTCGAACTAAACTAACCTGCATCCCAGTTGGCAACACCACTTCTGGCTTAGCTTGATCGATTGGCATGATATAGCAGTATGGGTTGTACATCCCCTCAGATAAATCCTCAGAGTCCTCGAGCAATGGACTGACATTCTCCACCAAGGCAGATCTCCCTTTATCTTCCACTGTCATCACTACTGGTTCAGGTTGGAGTGAAGACGTGCTCATTATGCATAAGTCTGTGCTCTTAGGGATGAACAACGCCAGCTTAGGTAGGTGGGAAAGGGGTGATGTATATACTGGGGTCACAAGGGACGGCCAGTGTGTGGATGAGGTTTATATGCCGAGGTAGAGGGACTTGGCTATGTGGTGGGAGAGGATTTGTAGTGACATTTGGCTTTTGGGGAGGCGCTATCACCTTATTGTCAATGAGATCTTGAATCTTATGATGCAAACTATAGCATTGATCAGTGTCATAACCGTACTGTTGGTGAAAAGCGCATTTGGCCAGGTTGTGTTTCGAAGGGAGAGGATCGAGTAGAAGGCAAGGCTCTAGTGGTTTAAGATGCCCCTTTTTGATCAGGACCCCTAGGGCTTTGGATAAAGGCATGTAGAGCGGGGTAAAGACCTTTTGAGATCGGGCCTGGCTAGTTGCGGTTTGTGGAGTTGTGTTAGAGGTGTTGGTGAACGGGCTGGCAGTTTTAGGTGTGGTGGTGACCATACTCACATCCAAAGGCCATGCAGAAGTGCTACCGCTCATGTTTGCATTAGAGCTGCGTGTAAAGGGCCTCTTGGGTTGTTCCCTCTCATGGTCTATCAGCCCCTGCTTCATTGCATCCTCAATTTGAACCCCTATTTCATAGAACTCAGCAAATTTAAACAAAGGTAAGACTATCATCTTCTGTAATAATCTCCCTTGCAAGTTACAGACCACCATTCCAATTTGGTCCTTTTCAGACGGCCGGATAATCATCATAGAGACCTTGGCCTTCCGTCGGGTCACGAAGTCTGAGAAATCCTCCTTCGACTCTTGACGGGTCGCTTCAAGATCACAAGTTGTGACCTCGATCTGGGTATTGTAGGAGTACTGCATGATGAAGGCCTCGGCCATTTTCTTCCAGTTCTGTTTCACAGAGTCTTCCAACTTTGCATACCAGATGACTGCTATGCCCAACAGGGTCCGGCCAAAAAGCAACAACCTCTGAAGTCTAGTGAGACCCATTGGTCGTAGGATATTAGAGAATAATCGTAGATGGATCCCCGGAGCGTCGAACCGGTCTATATGAGGCATCTTGAATCTATCCAGTAGAGTCACTGCGGAGTCTGTGTATCCATCCTTAATGTCAGGGATTGAATTCACATCCTATGCCCGCTTGAAGAGCTTTTCTAGCTTGTTAACCTTCAACACAGTGGGGTCAACCTCGAATTCAAATGGCGCTTCCATTTGGTAAATTGGTGCCTTGGAGGTCTGAAGTGGGATCAGATCTGCCGGAATGCCCATATTCTCTTGGACATTGACTGTGACCCCGAGTGCCGGAATTCCCGTTGGGGGTGCATGGGATGCAGAGGCCACTGCCGGTTGTGGTTGCTGTTGCTGAAGCCTATCTATCACTTTTGCTTGGCGGGCAACATCTAGTTGCATAGTCTCAATGGTTTGCTGGAGCTGACGAAGCATATCTTCCATGCTGACTGGGGGATGTTGAGCTATCAGAGCAGGCGAATACTCTCTTTTTGGAGTAGAAGTAGAAGATTGGGCCTGACTCGGCGCAGGTGAAGTAAAAGGTGACTGCTGGATTGGTGAATTCTACCTGATCCTCCTCCATCTGGTATTTGGTGGGAATGAAACAAACACTGGCTATCCCCTGACAAGATCCCCGGATTTGCAAATCCTTTTCACACGGGTCCAGAGTGCTTGAGAAGTAACAGAATCTTCTGAAGCAATGGTGAAAATCCACTTCGCAAAAAAGAAATAAAGCAAAACAAAGCAAAGATCAAAAACCGCACAACACATCGGCTCAAACACTGACAACACGCAGTTACAATCATAAGTTGGAGAACTGTACTCAACACTAATTTCTGCCCCCCAAAAATTGATGCCCAAACTTGCAACTGATACATACATTCCTATAGAGTTTTACTCTAAAAGCACATAACAGTTAAGTCAGAGCCAAAACACCCCTATGATGGGGTAGGGTTACCCTATCCTAGTTTCGTCAGGAACTAGGGTTAGCTATTCAAGCAAAGTGGTTTGCACAATCCTAAATTCGGGTTAGCAACCTGTCCTAGTTTGGAAAAGTCTCTATGGTTTTCGATATGTAACTAGGTCGATTGGTCAAAAAGGATATCTCAGCAAAACTACCTAATATACTTCTCACACCTAACATCGAGAAATGAAAGGAGGATCAAACGGTACAGCGGTAGTCCATATCCAAGGGTTGTGTTCCCATCGTGGCAGAGCCTGCAACTGATTAGCCTTTTGGCAAGCTTTTCCAAGCGAGCCTGTAGTAAACCGTTCAGGAATAGTAGATGGCAAACACTATGACTTAGGTGCACCAATGCAAATGCAAATGCAAAGAAACACATAATTCTAGATAAAAAAAAAGTCATATCATGAGTTCAAGTCAAGTTCTCTAAATCCCCAGCAAAGTCGCCAGAAACTGTGGCTCGCCTTTTTCGCACCCCCTTTCGGAAACTCGAAAGCAAAGCCCTAGAGTTCAGACTCTTGCGGTTCTGAATCTAATCTCACAAGTGCAATATGAAACTGATAAATACCAAAGAGTCCAAATCCGGCAAATCGTTCTGGCAAATTGATTTTGAATCAAAAAGTACCAAAATTGGACTGCTTTGCTAGATACAGAGTAGCCACCTAAATATTTCATTTTAGGGAAATTTAGGAAACCCATAACTCGTGCCAAAGGCCACGTGTCCGTCATCACCAAAGTTGCCTCGGCTCGGGAACTTAGGTACGAGACGGGAAGGTCATGAATTGAGCACCCCCGCTCGCCCGATCAAAGATCGGCCTCTACTAATCATGATATGATTTTTTATAAACATTATGTGTTCTTATTCCTGTTATTAGGCCAGCTTTACTATGTAATACGCACAATCAAGTATAGAGTAGTTTGCAAGACTTGGAACAATTCAACTCATGTTTGTTTTGAAAAGGGTTTGAATTTGCCACCTCAGGTGGGCTTAAAAGTTTGCGGGTTTGCCACCAAACATAGTGGGCTTAAAACATGATTTGCCACTCAACAAAGTGGGCTTAAAACATACATTGGTTGAATCATTCCTATTCAAATAGCAAGCTTTCATCCACTGGTATTCAAGCAGTTTAGCATTTAAACACATAGCCTCATGGCAAGCATGCAAAACCGAGCTAAGAAAGCATGAGTTAGTGAAATATGCATGATTCCTAACTATGTTAAGTATCTAATGCAACACATGCAATATGCAATTAATAGGCTCGGCTACTAATATGGCATATGAATCGATTTGATACCATGCGGTTAAACACGTATTTAAAGAATTATTTGAAATAACAATGCAATTTGAATGATGCGCTGAGCCTCGGTGCATGCAATACGAATGAATGGATGCAAGCATAAGGCATAAGGTATGCTAATCGAAACATGTTCCTAATCTAACCATCAAAAGTGATTAAGTAAAAGGGAGAAAGACGTGGGGTTGGAAGACATACACACACGCACACACACTTATTACAACATTACGCCCTCGCGAAAGAGGGTCCGAATGGATAAAGCTAACTAGCTAGCTAAACTAAGCTAATTAAGCTAATTATTATAACACTTCGAATGAATAACGATCTTACTCTAAGCTAGTTAATTAAAACAATTAAATAATTAACTATCTAAGCTTATTAAATTTTACAAAGCAAACTAATTAGCTAAATACTTAACTAATTAATTACAAAGCCACTAAGCTAATTAATTACAATATGAATTAATTAACTACTCTACTTAAATAATTACAACATTAATTATTTAGCTACAACTAACTAACTATTCAATTTAAACAAATGGTCCCGGGAGGCGAAGGATGCCCAATGCATGCTCGATTTCCACCCGAAGAACGCCCGTTGTTTTGCTTCCAATTGCCTCTGTTACACACTCTATGCACTGATTTTCCTTCTCCAGATCGACTCTGCTCTGCTTTGCTTGACAAGCTTTCTGCCAAATTTTCATTGGTGGCTGGCAGCCAGGAGTGGTGGACGGTAGGCCACCAGCAAGGGGCGCCGTCCAACAGTGGTGGCCTGCCGGCCAATAGCAGTGGCCGGCCGGCTAGCCACTGGTGATGCTCCTTTTTTGCTACAACAGAGAGCAAACAGGGCAAAGAAGAGGAATTCTCACAGGTTGTTTGTACTATGTATCACCCCTTATCATCAACACAAGCTCAAAGAAGTGATACATTTGGCCCTCAAACCATCAATCAAGCAATTTCCATGCATGATGGCAAAAGGACCAAATTGTACAAGTTTAATGAGTGCGAAACAAGACTCAAGTGCCATCACCCTATCATGCATGATCAAGGGCAATGGAGACCTAGGAAAATGACACATTCCATCATTATTGAGTATGAAATGTCCCATTTTCATTATGTTCAAATTAATGTCCGATTTGAACACATGCAATGCAACACAAAGAATGCTTATCTTGCTACTTTTACTTGCCAATTTTGTTTACCCATTTTAGCTAATGAATTATCCTTTAATCAATTTGTCCTTTGGTGAGTGTCCTCTAAGATGAAAGAAGTGTCAACTAAGGGATAATGTAAGGCAAGAGAGAGATCGTGTCATTGGTAATGAACCCTCAAAGAGGATTAAACAATTAAGCATAACCTCAGTCTTATGCTTAAAGGATCCCAAGCTTGAAACAACCCTCAAAAGCAAATAAAAGAGTGAAGCAAAGAGGGAGGTTGCAGAGATTATAGTGCTGAAATGGAGTGAAAAACAACACCAAAAGATGCTATCAACTCAAACAAGAGGTGTCTAAGACCCTAAAACACCAACTTGTGAGGACCATTACACTATAACCATGCAAAACAAGGCTCAACCGACCCAAACAGCCCAAAATAGAGCTAAGGCAGGCTATTTCAAAGGCAAAAACATGCTGGATTTGAGCTAAGTTAAGCTAGAAAAACATGCTAACATGTGAAGTTAACTAGGCATGCAAACAAGACACTAGGAGGAGAGACTAACCCCTCCAAGTTTGGACTTTAAAAATGAGTTTTTTGCCACTGAAAGTCAGTGGTTAAAAGGCCCAAAAAAGTTGGTTTGAAAGTGATGAACAAAAGCACAAAAACTTTACAAGCAAAGAAGCAAGAAGGGTGGAACACCCCCTAACTGAAAATGGCCTCAAACCACCATCTTTAGGCCACAAAAATAGAGTTTTTTCCAGTTCAAAATCAGGCCAAAAACAGTTGAATAAGATAGAAAAACAAGCATGTAAAACAAGTGTAAAAGGGGAGTGCTATACCTCTTGAAGCAAGCAACAATTCTAGTCACAAAGTCAAGTCAAAAACACCTTCTAAAGCTCCAGGAAGGGTTCTAAGGACCTCAGCTCAAAGGTTGTCAAGTTTGATCAAGGGTTGATAGGCAAACTTGAAGTGTATCTACACTTGTATGCAAAAAAGTTCAAGAAAGAGAGAAATGTAGAGAGAGAGAGAGAATTTTGTTCCAAAATTTCTAACCCTCTTCAATAGGGGAGAAGGTCCCATATTTATAGAAAAACAAGCCTTTGTCTGATTTACATCAGTCCATACACGTGTATGGTGATCAAGCTGATTGTGCCAACAGCTAGAACAACTGTCAAGAAAATATCTGCAAAAAAAGTCATCAATGGCCGGCAGGCCATTTGGGTGGCCGGTAGCCTCAATTGGTGGCCGGCAGCCACCAAGGGTTACAAGCTAGAAGATGTTGGTCCAAAAAAGGGCACAGAATGGATGGGGGTTTGAAGGCTCAAAGACAGGGCATTCCGTCGAGGACTTCGAGCACCAAAATGAGCACAAACAATCACAATCATCGTGTGCACCAACGATGACATCCAAGTCTTGAAGACGGTCAAAAATTGGGTGTCTATAATGAGGCATAAACCGGGCCCACTTTAGCTTCAAAAGCTTCCACAAGCACGAGCGGGGGACGCAGGAGCACCTGATTCATCTATGGCCCTAGTTTATTACTTTGACCTTTCTTTTCAAGTTTTTTTCAACGTAATAAAAGCAACTTTGATTTGTATCGAAGAGTTAGGGAACTTTGTATTGAAATAAATGAAATTAAAGTTGTGAGCACTGAAATTTTTCCTTTTTGGTCCAAAAATGGTCTAAGTTGTAAAAGGTAAAATTTGAACAAAATCAACTTTTATTAAAACTTTTTAAAACCATTTTTGAAAAGGATCACCACCTGACACGCACGGAATCTATCCTCGAGATGTACAACCCCGAATTAAAAGATCAGAACTACCCCTTGATTGAATATCACTGTTCAGCATTGTAACCAGTTCTTCTCTCAGAGTAGAGATCACAACTGAACCCTCAGGTAAAGAACAGACAAAGATAACCTGATCAGACACATGGACATGACAGTTGATTTGGAGACAGTTACAGCCGAACTTCAGGATAAAGTTGCCTACGTATCCCAAAGATGGGAATCAGGCCTTACGTAGTTCGGTTCAGGTTCACTCGAGTATTAATTCTCTCCTTTTGCGCTCTAACTTTTGCTAAGGCCGCCCTTTAGGGTTTTTAACCTTGCAAGCTCAGTTTTTCTTTATTTCTAATTTTTTGTGCTCTAACTTTTTCCTAAGTCGCCCTTCCAAGTTTTCGGCCTAGCGAGCCTCTCAAGGATAGTATTTCTTCAACTTGTCCATGTTGATCGGTTGGGAAAATTCCAGGCTATCCAAGTCCATGAGAACAACAGCTCCACCCAACCAGATAGTTTTGATAACATAAGGACCTATCCAATTGGATCTGAACTTGTCCCTAGGGTCATGGATGGGAGCTCGGTTGTCTTTCAGCACCAAATCCCCCTCTTTGAGATTTCAGAACTTAACCCTCTTGTTAAAAGCCCTAGCAATCCTGCATTGATAATCCTGAACATGATACAATGCTTTCAGCCTTCTCTCATCGAACAACATCAACTCCTCAAACCTACTCTGCTGCCAGTCTGCCTCTACTATCTGACACTCAGCCATAACTCGCAGCGACGGGACTTCTATTTCAATTGGCAGAGCAGCTTCCATCCCATAGACAAAGGAATAAGGAGTCGCCCCTGTAGACGTCCGGATTGAAGTTCTATAGCCCTAGAGTGCAAATGGTAATTTATCTGGCCAGTCCTTGTAGGTCTCAACCATCTTCTGCAAAATATTCTTGATATTCTTGTTGGCGGCCATAACAGCTCCATTGGTTTGCAGCCGGTATGTAGATGACTTGTGAAAAGCCACATTGTATTTCTCCAACAAGTCTATCACTTCCTTCTTGAAGTGGGAGCCATTATCTGAAATGATCTCGTTTGGGACTTCATATCGGCAAATGATATTGTTTTTGATGAATTTAGCCACATGCATTGCTTTCAACACTGCATAGGATTGAGCTTCCACCCACTTTGTGAAGTAATCAATTGCCACCAGAATGTATTCATGCCCATTCGACCCTTTTGGTGTGACTACACCGATGACGTCAATTCCCCAAACTGAGAAAGGCCATGGCGAAGTCATGTTGTACAGTTTTGACAGTGGGATAGAAACTGTGGGCTCGCCTTTTTTCGTGCCCCCGCCTTTCCGAAAGGGGTTTGAAAAGAAAAGCCCTCGCAGTTCAGACTCTACTTGCGGTTCTGAATCTAGTCTCACAAGTGCAATGTGAAACTGATAAACACCAAAGAGTCCAATCCGACAAATCATTTTGAAAAATCAATTTTAAATCAAATAATGCCAAAATTAGACTGCTTTGCCAGATTATAGAGTCGCCACCTAAATATTTTGTTTTTAAGAAATTTAGGAAACCCTGACTCGTGCCAAAGGCCACGTGTCCATCATCACCAAAGTTGCCTCGACTCGGGAATTTGGGTACGAGAGGGGAAGGTCCTGAAATGAGCACCCCCGCTTGCCCGATCAAAAGATCGGCCTCTACTAATCATGATATGTTGTTTTATAAACCTCATGTGTTCTTATTCCTGTCATGACCCGAACCCGCCCCTATGGGTTAAGGACATAGCCGGCCAGTAATCATGGGATTACCTACGGCCTCAAACCAAACCAGACATAACTCATCAGAGAAAGGGGCCAAATGGAAGCAACTTACAAATTGTCCATAGAGCTGTGCTTACATGGCACATCATAACAATCCATATACATACATATTAATAACTCACGTCAAAATAAGTAATAACACAAAGTTTTGTACATACAGGATCATTGAGTCTAAGTCGGTCAAACCCAAAGTTTATATACAAAAGTGATCCAATGTTTTCGCCGATGTAACAAAACCATATCAAAAGAGCAAAAGACAAGTCTCGTGCGTGAGACGTTTGGGCTGACTCTTCAAAACTTTGACTGTTTCTCACATATTTCACCGAGGTTGGGTTTGGACGTCCCTTGGCTCACCTACATAGACATAAATGAGCATGAGCGAAAGCCTAGTGAATAATATCAAATAAGGAAGATACATGAACAATCTTTGAAACAGTTACATCAGACGGCCTTGGGCCCAATTCATGTTTCCATTTAATGTATCAATCGACTAAAGTTCTAGACGTATCGAACAGCCTCGGGCCCAATTAACTCGTACCCGATGGCCTTTGGCCCATCCATTCATGTCTAACGGCCTTTTGGCCCAATCGTTCAGATCCGACGGCCTTTGGCCCAATCATTCAGATCTGACGGCCTTCGGCCCAATCGTTCATACCAAACTATCATTCATGTCAGACGGCCTTTGGCCAAATCATTCATATGTTAGACTATCATTCATGTCAGACTATCATTCATGTCAGACGGCCTTTGGTCCAATCATTCATATGTCAAACTATCATTCGTGTCAAACTATCATTCATGTCAGACGGCCTTTGGCCCAATCATTCATATGTCAGACTATCATTCGTGTCAGACTATCATTCATTCATGTCATACGGCCTCTGGCCTATTCATTTGTGTCATACGGCCTCTGGCCCATTCATTCATGTCATACGGCCTCTAGCCCATTCATTCGTGTCATACGAATATTTGTCCCCCAATTCAATGTAACAAACCTATAAGACTTATATAGGAGTAAGCAATTGGACAAATAACATACTTCAGATATCTTTGTTAAGATATTACTCACAGTGTTCTGCCGGTGGATTCACCCCTGAGCTCGACCCTACACATTACATAACACATATGGGTCACAAACGATTCAATCCGTTCTTAATTCATACATCCCTCTTAGGCTTCTTTCTTATTCTTTTAGTTCATTCATAATGCTCAATGCATGCCTAAGAGTACTTAGAAGTGAAAGAGAACGGAAAATGAAACACATAACACTTTATAAAATTTCTGAAACAGGGGTCCCCGCTCGAGCGTGGGTTCCTCCGCTCGAGCGGACCCTCATGGTCTACAAAAGTACTGGTTGCCTCATTTTTATGCTCGAGCGTGAATTCGGACGCTCAAGCTGAAGGTCACGCTACATGGCTCCCCGCTCGAGCGTGAATATCCCCGCTCGATTCGACATCCATGTTTGCAAAAAGTTCTGGGAGCTCGTATTTCCCGCTCAAGCAGCGCCTTTCCCGCTCGAGTGGACATGCCAAATTCTGAAAAATCCAGAATTGTTCTTGAGGCTCAAACTTGATATTCAAAGGCTCCAAAGCTCGAATTTAGGTACCAAAAACATGAGAAATGCATACATAACACGAGAGCATAGGAGATTTGGGACCAATTATTCAAAACCATGATCAATTCTCAAATTAACCAACATTTCTCTTCATAGTTTCAAAACATGTGTATTCAACTTCACATTACAGCATGTCTTCGTTAATCAAACATGCATGTAATCTTTTAACTCCAATTTCATTTCAAATGGCTCAAGTGATGATTACACACATAAAACTCATCCAAATCATGCTTGCATGTATGATCCAACAGCTCAATTTTTCATAATTAACAAACTACATGATAGATTATACAATTCTTGCCAATTCATGATAATTCTATGCATGCATGCACATTCTAACTCCATATTCAACTCAATCTTTGCCATGAGCTACCAAACCACTTGAATTCACAAAATCACAAGCTCAAACTCATGAATTTACTCACCTAGGAGCTTTAATCTTCCAAATTATGATTAATTCTTGAGTTGGTCTTCAATTTATTCCAGTTTCTTGCACAATCTTCAATTGCCTTCACCCTCTCTCTCTCTCTAGCCGACCCTCTCTCTCTCTGTAAAGTATAAAATCTGATTTTGAGCTCAAGCAAAGTGAATGAGGGTGTAAATTGGCCCTTTATAAGCTCCTTCTCAAACACATTTCTTTAATATTAAATAATTGAGCATCATTTCATTAATTTAATCCATTTAATTTGATCTGAATCAATTTTCAATTAAATTTCACCGTAGGCTCTAAAAATTACGCCAATCACAATGGCGTAGTCAATTTCAGTTGCTGTGGCCGATAGGGCCTTCAATTTAAATTCTAAAGCAGATAATCAAACAGATTTTCCTACGGTGAACAAATAAAAATTCAAAACCACATATATTCATATAGATGGCACTCAAAATCACATCAAACACATAATCACAATCATAATTAAGATTAATTAGCATAATACGGACCAAGGTTATCACAATTCCGGTTATTAGCTAACTTTACTATATGATGCACATAAGCAAGTATAGACTAAGTCGCAAGAATTGAAACAAAACAACTCATGTTTGTTTTTTAAAATGGTTTGAATTTGCCACTCTTAAGTGAGCTAAAACACGGATTTGCCACCTCAAGTGGGCTTAAAACATGATTTGCCACTTTGCAAAGTGGGCTTAAAACATACATTCGTTGAATTGTTCCAATTCAAACAACAAAGCCTTCATCCACAGGCATTCATACAATTTAACAAGTAAGCACATAGCCTCATGGCAAGCATACGAAACATGGCATTATGGCAATCACACTCATGCAAGTATGCTAAAGCATAAAAACTCACCGAGTACTCCAAGCCAAAACAAAAACTAGTTAGAAACAATGTATGATCCTAACTATACAAGATGCCTAATGCAACACATGCAATATGAAATTAATAGGCTCGACTACTAATATGGCACATGGATCAATTTAAACAACATGCTTTGAAACACGTATTCAAAGAAGTATTGAAATTGCAATACAGTTTGAACGATGCGCCAAGCCTCGGTGCATGCAATACAAATGAATGGATGCAAGCATGCAATATGCTAATTGAAAATGTCCCTAATCTAACCATCGAAAGCGGATAAATAAAAGGGAGAAAGACGTCGGGTTGGAAGACATGCACACACTCATGCACACTTATTACAACATTACGCCCTCGCGAAGGAGGGTCCGAATAAATAAGCTAAACTAGCTACGCTAATTAAGCTAACTATTACAACACAATTAATTAACTAACTTATTCTAAGCTAACTAAATATTACAAACCGAAATTGAAGAATTAGTTACACGAACTAATTAAGTACAACATTTGAATTGAATAATTAGCTATGCTAACTAATTAAAGCAATTAAATGGCCTCGAGGGCGAGGGAGGCATGCATGCTCGGTTGGTTTCCTCCCGAAAATCCACCACCTTGCCATCGGACACCTCTGTTTGCATTTGTTTTGACCACTGAAAATCACACCAACTTCCAGCACATCTCTGCTCCACCTCAGGAACACACTGAATAAACTTTTCATTGATGGCCAGTCGGCTACAATTGGTGGTTATCGGCCACCATTGGTGGCTGTCGGCCATTACTGGTGGCCGGTCGACCACCCTTTTCCTGCACTTCTCTTTTTTTGCTGCAATAGAGAGCAAACAGAGGCAAAGCAGTGTATTCTCAAAGAGTATATGTACTATTACCCTCCTTATCATTACACAAAGTCAAAGGAGTATAATTCTTGGCTCCAAAACCACCAACCAAGCATTTTCAATGCATGATGGCCAAAGAACCAAGAAGTACAACTTCATTGTATGCAAAAAACAAGACTCAAGACCATCACCTTATCATGTGTGATCAAAGGCACTAGAGACTAAGGAGATTGGCTCATTTCATCACTTTGAGTATGAAATGTTCCAATATTCCTTGTGTTCAATATAACGTCCAATTGAACACATGCAATGTAATACTTTGTCGCTTTTGTTTACTTATTTTAAGTTACCAACTCATTCTTTAGTTGATTTAGTCCATTGGTGAGAGTCCTCTAAAGAGAAAGAAATTTCAACCAAGGGATGATGTAAGACAAGAGAGAGTTCATGCCGTTGGTTAGTAGAAACCCTCAAAAGAGGATTAAAACCATTAAGCACAAACTCTATCTCAAGCTTAAAAGATCCTAAACTTGAAACAACTCTCAAAAGTAATTGAAAGAGTGGAACAAATGAGTATGTTACAGAGATTATGATGCTGAGATTTCATGCAAAATAATACTACAACATGCAAGCAACTCAAGCATTTCATGCTTAAAACAAACAATGAGCTAGTGAAAACCATTACACTATAGGCATACAAGACAAAGCTCAAAAGATACAAACACTTCAAAATAGTCCTAAGACAGCCTAAAAGGAGCCCTAAAACATGTATGAATTAAGCTAAAGATAGCTAGAATAAGAGGCCAAAACATAGCACAAGCTAGACTACCAAGCACAATTGCACTACAAGCACACAAAGCAAGCCTCAAATGCTCTAACCAACCCAAAACAAAGCTAAAACCTGCCAAAATAGAGCCTGAAACATGCCTGAATAAAGCTAAGTTAAGTTAGAAAATCAAGCTAACATGTGCAGCAACCTAGGCATAGAAGCAAGACACAAGGAGGAGAGGCTAACCCCTCCTATTTTGGATTTCAAAAGTTGATTTTTACCACTGAAATAACTCTGATTTTCAGTGGTTAAAAGGGCCAAAAAAATTGATTTAAAGGTGGTAAGAAATCGCACAAAAGGCTTCACAAGCCAAAGAGCAAAAAAAGAAGACAACCCCTTAACTCACCAAGACTTAAACTACCATTTTCAAGCCTCAAAAACAGAGTTTTTTGTAGTTGAAAAACCAAGTGAAAACAGTACAAAAGATTGTAACTCAAGTTATGCAAGACAAGTTTAAAGAGTTAGTCTTATACCTCTTGAAGCACAAGACAATTTCAGGCACAAACTCAAGCTCAAAACCCTTTCCAAGGCTCCAAGAAGACCTCTGAGAACCTCAACTCCAAGGTAGTCAAGATTGATCAAGGGTCTATGTGCAAAAGTGTAGAGAAAGCTAACTACAAAGCACAAAACAAGAGGAGAGAGAGAGAATTTTGTTCCAAATTGTCAAACCTCTCAAAATAGGGGAGAGACCCCCTATATATAAAAAAACAAGCTTAGAGCTTGTATTTATCCCTCCACACACGTGTATGGAGATGCACTTCAGTGAACAACAGCTGGCACAGCTGACAAACAAATATCTGAAAAAGGAGAAAAATGGCCGTCGGCCATCACTAGTGGCCAACCGATCATCAATGTGGCCGACCGGCCACACTGATGGCCAGCAAGCACAAGCCATGGCCGATGGATTGTAGGGATGGCCGACAGGCCACCCTCTCCTTCAAACTTGAAGCAACAAGCTCTTAGTCCACAACCAAGCACAAAACAGAAAAGTTCAGAGGCTCAAAGGCAAGGCGCTCGGCCGAGAGCTTCAAGTACTCAAAATGAACACAAGCACGCAAAATCATCGAGTGTTCAAACGATGATGTCCAAGTCTCGAAGACGGTCAAAAATGGGGTGTCTACAGATATTTATGCAATTTGCATGAACTTAGCATTTGTGGCATCGCCGAACGAAATCAATACAATATTCCTCCATAGTAGACCAATAGTAATCTTGCCTGAGAATCTTCCGGGCTAACATCACTCCGTTCATGTGTGCTCCGCACTCTCCTCCATGGATGGCCTCCATTAGGGGCTTTGACTCCTCTTCTTCGACACACAACTTGTGCATTCCCAAATGACCTCTCTTGTACAGTTTACCTCCGCAAATAATAAATTGAACGGTTATTCACTGTATTGCCATTCTGTCCTTGGCATTTTCCCCTGGTGGATAAATCTCCTTTTCCAAGAAGTTCCAAATATCATAGTACCAAAGGTTTTGATCTTGCGCTTCATCTATTGCGGAGATAGTCTCATAGGCCAGCGTATACTTCTGTTCAATAATAATCGGACGCATCCGAACTCCAAGCGGGATGTCTGTCATGGATGATAGAGTTGATAAAGCATCAGCGAACCTGTTGTTCTCTCTTAGTAGATGCGTGAAAGTCAGCTTTTCAAACCTATGAATGAAAGTGTCTAGGGTCTGGTGATAAACCTTCATCTTTTCTTCTTTAACTTTCCAGTCTCCATTTGCTTGAGAAACAACTAGGTTCAAGTCCCCGATGACGTCTAACCTTTTTGCCCCTAGTTCTAGGGCGGCTTCCAAACTAGCAATACATGCCTCGTACTCTGCTTCGTTATTGGATACCCTGAACCAGAGTTTGAAGGCTAAGGGTATATAGGAGTCGTCGAGTGCCATCAGCAACACACTTATCCCATAACCGTATTGATTGGATGCTCCGTCAAAGTACATTGTCCAAGTCTCCTCCTCGACTTGTAGAATGGCTTCATTTGGGAACAGGTATTCCACCGCTTCATCCCCTTCTACTGGGTGATTTTCCAGGAACTCCGCTATAGCACTCCCCTTGACCGACTTGCGAGTAACATACTTGAGATCAAATTCGAAGAGAAGAAGTAACCAATAGGCTAGTCTACCCGTAAGCGCTGGTTTCTCAAAGAGATATTTGATGGGATCTAATCTCGAAACCAAAATTACGGAGTGAGCTAACAAGTAGTGCCTCAACTTCTTGGTAGCCCATACTAAGACTAGGCAAGCTTTCTCCAACGGAGTATAGCAGGTCTCATAATCTAGCATTTTCTTGCTCAAGTAGTAGATGGCTTTCCCCACCCTATCCTCAAATTCCTAAGCAAACATGCATCCCATTGTGCTGTATGTTATTGACAGATACAGAATCAAAGGCTTCTCCAACTCTGACGGTGACAACACGGGCGGATTCTGAAGGTACTACTTGATCTGCTCAAAAGCGAATTGACATCGATCATCCCATCGGAATTTCTTTCCTTTCTTCAGGAGACCAAATAGTGGTTCACAAGTCAAGGTTAATTTAGGAATAAACCATCTTATGAATTGCACTTTACCCAGAAAGCCTCGCACCTCCTTTTCAGTCCTTGGTGGTGGCATTTCTAGGATGGCCTTGATTTTGGAAGGATCCACTTCGATGCCCCTCTGTGTGATCAAGAAGCCTAGCATTTTCCTACTGTCACGCCGAAAGTACATTTATGCAGACTCAACTTCAATCTATATTCTCTGATCCGTTGAAAGAATTTCTTCAAGGCGGTGTAGTGGTCCTCTCTTTCTTTGGACTTAACAATCATGTCGTCCACGTACACCTCAACCTCTTTATAGATCAAATCATGTAGAATGGTGGTTGCAGCGCTTTGATAAGTAGCCCCGACATTCTTCAGCCCAAATGGCATAACCCGATAGCAGTAGGTTCCCCACGGCATAGTAAATGCGGTTTTCTCTCTGTCCTCGGGCGCCATCAAAATCTGGTTATACCGAAAAATCCATCCATGAAGGAGAGCAATGCATGACCCGCGGTGAAGTCCACCAATTCATCAATGTGTGGCAGAGGAAAATCGTCATTTGGACTGGCTCTGTTCAAATCTCTGAAGTCCACATACAACCGAATTCTACCATCTTTCTTTGGCACTGAGACAATATTAGCCAACCAAGTCTGATACTCAGATACTAGCAAAAACCCTGCGTCTATCTGCTTGGTGACCTCTTTCTTAATCTTCAAAGCCCAATCCAGGCATATTCTCCGCAACTTCTGCTTGATTGGTCGGGCCTCGGGGTCAAAAGGGATCCGATACTGTACAATCTCAAGATCGATTCCAGACATGTCTTCATAGGACCACGCGAAAACATCTTTGAAATCTTTTAATAAAGCGACTAAGTACTCGCGCTCCTCCGAAGACAACGTGGACCCGATCTGGACCAGACGTGGATCCTTCTCAATACCTACATTAATAGCAATGATTTTATCAGCGAGGGGTTTTGCAAACCTCTCCTCCTCTAAATTAATCAAAATTTTCAAAACCAGAGGAATTCCTTCCTCATCATTTTCACTAAAATTTTGAAAATCTTGGTCAATGTAACAAAAAAACGGCACAGAGAAATACTCAGAATCAGCGGCATTCTCATTCATAAGATCCAGCTCATCCAGCTCTTTAGTTATAATCGACTCAAAAGCAAAAGAAACAGAGGACCTAGACATGACCTTGGCATCTAGGTTATCACCCCTAGGAATACCAGACTCGAGCTTAAAAGAACAGAAATCTGATTCCGACTCCACATACTCTGTGGAATCAAATTCTGGTTCATTACCCGACTCAAAACTAGATAGGTAGCCCTTCTCCAACTGCCAAACAAGAGATGGTGCTTTAGATGCATCCAAAATACTGCTAGATGGGTTCACACCAAGTTGGTCCACGATCATGGAGATGGTAAGGTTATCCCCCAAGCTTTATGAGTTAGCCGGAGGATCTGTAAAGAGACATGCTAGTGCTGCCCCTATTCCAAGTTCGCTGTTGTCCGAGTCACTTTCCATGCTCTTTTCAATTTCAGCAGTTGGTTCGGCCTTTTCCTCGGCATCACTATCTTGCAACTGCAAGTCAAAGAAGATTTCGAAGCCAAGAACACGCTGCTTCGTAGAATTCATCCAGGGTTCGAGAAAGCCGTAAAAGGGGAAGTCTTCACCCTCCCGAACAAAGTGGCCATTCAACGTTCCCCAGATCGGCCTGTGAACAAGCTCATAGTGTTTCCTGACCTTCTTAGCTCTAGCTCTGCCTGCCATCTCTTTCATTTTCCTAACCCAGTCCTCTTTCGTGGGTACATATCCCAGACCAAAGGCATGTGGATTATGCGGCACATCGGCCAACGTTGTGACACTTTTCCGGCCACTTCTTCCAAGTCCCATTCCAGGCACATGTTGCAGTTTGTTCATGAAATAAACAAATTGGGCGCTAACATAAATGCCCTCATCTGCTGCCAAGATGGTTTGTACTACTCGGGCCTTAGCTAGCGTAAACCCTGAAAGGAAAATATCCTCCTCACCATGAACGATCTCCAGCACTGGTGTAGTTACCTCTGGCGAAAGATGTATGGACTAATTTCCAAATACAATCACCACTCCCTTCCCGTGAGGGTATTTCAGCATTTTGGTGGAAGATAGAGAAGATTTCTTTTACCAAATACAGCCAGGGCCTCCCTAGCATTAAGTTAAAGATGGCTGGGACATCCAAGACATAAAACTTGACATCCTGCTGAGTTGGGCCGACCTAAACTCGGATTTGTACTGTGCCCATCACCTCCCTGCTGGTATTATCATATGTTCGGATCACTTGGGCTATAGGCATGAAATCTGCTGGTTTAAGGCCGATGGCAAAAGCTGTGCGAGAAGGATTGACATTGATAGCTGAACCGGTGTTGACCAACACCACCGGTACCCACTTCTCCTTGCACTCAACTGAGAGGTATAGGGGTTTGTTGTGAGCTGAGCCTTCCGGTGGGAGTTCTTTCTCCGAAAAGGTTAGGGTTGGGCTGGCACCACTTGGGAAAACTAATCCTATAAACTGTTTAGGGGTAGTGTCTATGGACAGTTTGGCTTTGTCCATTGCTGATAATACAGCCTGTCGATGCACTCGAGAAGCCATGAGCAGGCCCCAGATTGAGATATCGGCTTAGATGTTTTTCAGTTGCTTCAACACTGCCTCTTCCTCTCACTGCTTTTCTTTCTGTTTCTCAAGCTCTCTATCTTTCCCAAAGGCCTCAGCTTAGTCTAAGTGCGGTGGCTTGAAATACTGTCCACTCCTCATCATGTGGTCTATCTCTTCAGCGTACCACATGTTATCTGGAAGGGACTCATCCCAGTCTTCATCGGTGTGGGCCAGATGTAGATCGTCATCCTCTCACCATACTTCTCTGGCAACCGATAAACAATTGTCTGGCTCCGTTCTGATCATTCTCACATCATGAGTATCCCTTGTAGGATGTTGGGCTATTCCAACTTTTGGGTTATCTTCCATCCTCTCTTGTTCAAACTGCTTCAACGCAGCTTCCTGTTCTGTGTCCACGTTATTCACAATGCCCAGTTCCTGAGCAAAATCATTCATGCTGGTGTTCTCTGACAGTTTCCCCTTTTCATTGGCCATCCCGGCCACTATAACAATTCTTGCTTCCTTTTGTTCCGATCTTATTTCAGTTCCTTCCTCTTTGTCGGGTTCATCACTCAACCACCCAGAGTTATCCATCGACCCATTCGAATCGAACCAGTCAATTTGCACATCTCCTTGAACTTGTTCATCGAAGAACTGCAGGTTGTCTAAGTCCTCCTCAAGCTCTACCAGATCATCCAAACCTTGGCTCAGGCCATCCTCCCTAACCACATTGACCTCCGCTATAGTTGGCAATACCACTTCCGGCTTGACTTGATCAACTGGCACAACGTAGTAGCACGTATCATACTCCTTCTCAAACAAGTCCTTAAAGCACTCAGGCAACAAACTCGTACTCTCTTCTATGGCCAACCTCCCTTCTACTATAACTGTTGCCACTACAGGTTCAGGTTGAAGTGCGGACGTGTCCATCATGCACAAATCTGTGCTTTCATGAATGAACACCGTCGGTTTGGGTAGGTGAGAAAGGGTAATATATACACTGGGGTCGTAGGGGATGGCCAGTGTACGGATTAGATTTAGATTGTGAGGTGGAGGTACTTGATTGTGGGCCGGGAGAGGGTTAGTAATTACATTTGGCTTTTGGGGTGGTGCAATCACCTTGTTGTCGATGAGGTCTTAAATCTCATGATGCAGCCTAAAACATTGGTCGATGTCGTGACCGTGCTGCTGGTGAAACGCATAGTACTTGGCTGGGCTGTGTTTTGGTGGGAGAGGATCAGGTAGCAGATGAGGCTCTAATGACTTGAGGTGCCCTTTTTTAATCAACTCCCTCAGGGCTTGGGATAAAGATATGTAGAGTGGGGTGAAGGTCCTCTGGGATCGAGCTGGGTTGTTTGAAGTTTGTGGAGTTATATTGGCAAAGGGATTGGCGGTCTTGGTTGTGGTGGTGACAACACTCACATCAGTCGGCCGTGCAGCTATGTTTCCACTGGTGACTGTATTGGAACTACGCACAAAAGGCCTCTTGGCCTGCTTTTTTTCATCAATAATCAGGTCCTATTTCATAGCGTCTTCAATCAGAACTCCCATCTCATAGAGCTCGGTGAACGTGAACAAGGGTAGGACAATCATTTTCTGCAATAACTTTCCGTGCAGATCGCAGACTACCATTCTTATCTGATCTTTCTCAAAAGGCCGTGTGGTCATCATTGAAGCGTTGGCCCTCCACCTCGTCACGAATTCTAAAAAGCCCTCCTTTGGCTCCTGGCGCGTTGCTTCGAGATCACAAATTGTGACCGCGATTTGTATGTGTATAGAAGTACTGTGCAATAAAAGCCTCATCCATTTCCTCCAAACTCTGCTTCACAGAATCCTCCAACTTTGCATGCCATATTGCAGCTATACCAGACAAGGTCCAGCCAAAGAGTGAGAGCTTCTGCAATCCAGTCTGGCCCATCGGCCGCATAATGTCTGAAAATAGTCGAAGATGAACCATGGGGTCTCCAGAGCCATCGAACCGATCGATGTGTGGCATTTTGAACCGCTCTGGCAATGTCACTGCGGAGTTGGTATACTCGTCTTTTATATCAGGAATAGAGTTCACACCTAGTGCTCTCTTGAAGAGGTTCTCTAGCTTGTTGACCTTAAGCACAATCAAGTCAACCTCAAACTGAAATGGAGCTTCGATTTGATACACAGGCGCTTTGGAGGCTTGTGGTGGGATCGGCTCTATTGAATTGCCCTAATTCTCAGCCTGGGCATTAGCAGTATCGACTGTGGCTCCAGGTGCTAGGATACCCGTAGGAGGTGCATGAGATACAGAAGCTGCTGCCGGCAGTAGCTGTTGTTGTTGCGGCCTATTTATGACCTCAGCCTGACGTGCTGTGACCTCGGCTTGCCGTGTTGTGACCTCAGCTTGACGAGCAACATCTTGCTGCATGGTTTCAACTGATTAGGTCCTCCATGCTAATTGGGGGATATTGTGCCATCAGAATTAGCGAGTGATCTCATACTGGACTGGATATAAAAGACTGAGCCTGACTAGGTGTAGGTAATTGCTGGACTAGTGAATTGTGCCTAACTCATCTCTGTCTAGTAGCCGGTGGGTGTGAAGCAACACAGGTTGTCCTCTAACAAGATCTTCGGATCTGTAAAGCCTCCTGACACGGGTACAGAACGCTTGGGGGGTATTCAAACTATCCAAAGCTATGATGTTATACTACCTAGCAAAAAGAAATAAAGTAAAAAGAAAGCAGCAATCAGAAACTGCATAGCACCTCAGCTCAAATGTTAACAACACACAGATGTAATCAAAGCTGTAGGACTGCACTCAACACTAAATTTTGCCCCAAAAACTAATACCTAACTTGCAACTGATATGCACATTCCTGTACAGTTTCACTGTAAAGCACATACCAGTTAAGTGAGATCCAAAACACCCCTATGAGGGGGTAGGGTTACCCTGTCCTAGTTTCGTCAGGAACTAGGGTTCACTATTCAAACAAAGCAATTTCACACAATCCTGTATTCAGGTAAGCATCCTGTCCTAGTTTGGAATAGTCTCTATGGCTTTCGATATGCAACTAGGCCAAATGGTCAAAAAGGGTACCTCAACAAGACTACCTAATATACCTCTCGCACCTAACACCGAGAAGCGAAAGGAGGATCAAATGGTATAGTGGTAGTCCAGATCCAAGGGTTATGTTCCCATCATAGCAGAGCCCGCGACCTGTCAGCCTTTTGGCAAGCTTTTCAAGCAAGCCTCTGGCAAACTGTCCAGGAATAGTAGATGGCAAACACAGTGACTCAAGCGCACCAATGCAAATGTAATGCAAAGAAACATATAAGTGTAGATAAAAGTTCATATCATGAATTTCAAGTCAAGTTCTCTAAAATTCCCAGCAGAGTCGCCAGAAATTGTAGCCTGACTTTTTCGCACCCCCTTTCGAAAGTTTGAAATAAGCCCTACAGTATCGAACTCCCACAGTTCTGAATTTGATTTCACAAGTGCAAAGTGAAATAGATAAACACCAAAGAGTCCCAATCCGGTAAATGTTTTGGAAAATTGATTTTGAATCAAATTGCCAAAAATGAACTGCTTTGCCAGATACAGAGTCGTCACCTAAATATTTTATTTTGAAAAATTTAGGAAACCCATGACTTGTGCCAAAGGCCACGTGTCCGTCATCACCAAGATTGTCTCGGCTTGGGAACTTAGGTACGAGAGGGGAAGGTCATGAATACATTTGAACACCCCCGTTCGCTCGATCAAAGATCGGCCTCTACTAATCATGATATAAATCTTATGTACATTATATGCTCTTGTTTTGATTTATTAGGCTAGTATTACAATGTGATGCGCACACACAAGTATAGACTAACTTGCAAGAATTGGAACACTCGAGTCGTGTTTGTTTTTGAAAATTGTTTCAAATATGTACCACTTGAAAAAGTGATCGCATATAAATATTACTCAAATTATTCCGATTCAAGCAACAAGCCTCCATCCACAGGCATTCAATCAATTATAACACTTAAGCAATTAGCCTCATGGCAAGCATGCTAAACATGACAACAATCATACGTATGCGATATGCTAAAGCGAGTAAATGCTCACCTAGTACTTCAAGCAAAAATAAAATGAATTAGAAAAAAATGCATGATTCTAACTTATGCAATATGACTAATGCAACACATGCAACATGCAACTAATTGGCTCGACTACTAGTATGATATATGAAGCAATTAAATAGCATGCGGTCTAAGCACGTATTCAAAGAAGTATTGAACTAACAATGCAGTTAGACTGATGAACCGAGCCTCGATGCATGCAATACAAATGGATGCAAACATAGAGAATGCTAATTGAAACATGATGTCCCTAAACTAACCATTGTAAGCAGTTAAATAAAAGGGAGAAAGACATGGGGTTGGAAGACATACACATTATTACATTGCGCCCTCACGAAGGAGAGTCCGAATAAACTAAGCTAATCAACTAGCTAAATAAAGCTAAGCTAACTAAGCTAACTATTACAAACCGAAATGAATAACTAGCTAAACTACATAACTAATTATTACAACACTTGAATTAACTAACTAGTTAACGAACTAATTAAATAATTACAACGCAAGTGCAATTAAAATAAGTAATTAAACTAAACAATTAACTACTACACCTCGAGAAACAATGGATGTTCATGCGCATGCTCGGTTTCTACCAGAAAAGACCACCGTTTTGCTTTCGAATGCCTCTATTTGCACAGTTAAACACCAACACCGTTGCCTACTTCCAGAATAACTTTGCTCCACCTCAGAAACACACTGCTCAATTTTTCATCAATGGCCGACCAGCCAGTGATGAAGGTTGCTGACAACCAGTGATGGCCGGCCGGCCATCTGTCGGCCACTGATGCACAGGTTCATCTTGCTGTAACAGAAGATAAACAAAGCATATACAGGGTATTTCAAGGGTTTGTTTGCATAACTCACCCCTCCTTTTCATGAACAAATCCAAGGAGTGGTAAATTTAAGCCACAAACCACCAACTCAAGCAATTTCATTGCATGATGGCCTGTGAATCAGAGTGTGCAATTCCAATGAATGCAACAAAAAGAGACTCTAAAGACCAGCTCCCTATCATGGATGATCAAGGGAAGTGATGACCTTGGAGCCTTGAATCATTTCATCACTAATGAGTATGAAATGGTTCAAGCTTCCATGTGTTCAATTAACGTTCGATTGAACACAACCAATTATTATCTTGCACCATTTTTAGTGCCAATTTTAGTTACTCATTTTAGTTTACCAACCATTCTTTAATCAATTAAGTCCAATGGTGGGTTTAAGTCCTCTAAATGGAAAGAAGGCTCAAACTAAAAGTTGTTTTAGGCATGAAAGGGACATCATGTCATTGGTAATGAACCCCCTAAGGGATTAAACCATTAAGCATGACATCTCAATCTCATACTTTAAACAAACAAATTGTTTGAACTACTTTCAAAGCAAAGCAAAAGCCAAGAAAGGAGGGAGATTGCAAAGATGATTAGGTGCTGAAAATGAGTGAGAAAAGAATAAATAAATGCTATCAACTCAAACAAGATGGTGTCTGAGGCCTAGAACACCAAACTCATGAGGACTATTACACTATAAGCATGCAAAACAAAGCTCAAATAAAACTAACAGGCCAAAATAGTACTAAAACAGTCTGCCAAATTTGGACTTCAAAACATGATTTTGGCCACTAAAAAAGCTCTGAAAATCAGTTTTTAAATGCTTTGAAAAAGATAGTAAGAGGGTGGGAAACACAAAGGCAAGGCCTCCAAAACAAGGTATAAAGAAGGGCTATCAATCCCTTAACCTTTAATGGCCTTAAACCCAAGCTTCAGCCCAAAAAATACAGAGTTTTGATAGCCCAAAACAATGGAAAAATAGTAGGGAAAATAGTAAAGAAAGCAAGCAAATAGGTAAAGTCTTATACCTCTTAAAGAGAAAAAGCAATTCAAGTAACAAAACCAAGCAAACAACACCCTCTAGAGCTCAAACCAAGCTCAAAGACACCTCAGCTCAAAGATGAGAAGATTTGGTTGAGGGTGTATATACAAAGGTCAAGGAATTGTAGACAAAAGTGTAGAAATTTGGTAGAGAGAGAAAGAGGAAAATTTTTTATCTCAAAATCTTCTAACCTTAAAACATGAGAGAGGGGGCTCTTATATATAGAAAACATGAAATTCTCTCAAGGAGATCAAGCCTTACACGTGGGGATAGATGCATGCATCTATGCAAACAGCTGGCACAGTTGACATAAAATATCTCCAAAATACATTGGTGGCAGGCCGGCCATCACTGGTGGCCAGCAAGCCACATCAGTGACCGGCTGTAGACTCGACTTTCTTTGCGCGCCCCCCTTTCGGAGAAGGTGCGAATTGGTCTTAACAGTTCAGACTTCTGTCACGGTTCTGAATCTAATCTCACAAAGTGCAATGTGAGACTGATAAACACCAAAGAGTCCAAATCTGGCAATTGGTTTTGGAAAATCAATTTTGAATGAAAAAACGCCAATCTTGGCATAATATAACGTATCTTCCTTGTGTTCAATATAACGTCCGAATGAACACAATGCAATGCACACATAACATGCTTGTCTTGGCATGTTTTACTTGGCTCGATTCTTGTTTACACATTTTAAGTTACCAAACCATCCCTTAATTGATTTGTCCAAATGTGAAAGTCCTCTAATGAGAAAGAGGTCAACCAAAAGTATGGTTTAAAGCATGGGAGAGACCATGCCTTTGACTAGGAGGAACGCTCAAAAGAGGGTTAAAGTCATTTAAGCACAGGCCTCAATCCCAAGTATTAAACACAACCTCAAGACTAACCAATCCTCAAAACAAATAGAAACATGAAGAAATAAGGGAGGTGGCAGAATTTCAGTGCTGAAATGGCATGAAACACATGACTCTAACATGCAAACAACTCATGTACAACATGTTAAGGGCCAAAAGTATAAAAACCAATGAAGGACACAACACTAGAGACATGCAATACAATGCTCAAATGACTAAACCAGCTCAAAACAGAGCTACATCATGCCAAAACAGTGGCCTAATCATGCTGAAACTTAGGCACAAATGGCAAGAAGAAGCATGCTCACTCATTGGCTCACAAGCAAGGTAAAGGCATAACTCTCAAAAGCAATGAAAGAGTAGAATATATGAGAGTGGGACAAGGCTACATGCACTAAAATCATGTATGAAATGATGCTATGGCATGCAAACATCACAAGCAAAGCATGCTAGAGACCTTGAAACTCAAAGCTAGTCAAGGCACTTACACTACAACCATGCATAACAAGTCTTATATGGCCAAGACCAACCAAAACAGAGCTAAAGCATGCTAAATCAGTGGCAAAAACATACTGAAGTAGAACTAACACAAGCTAGGATGATAGGCTAAAACATGAAGCATGTTAGGCCAACAAGCATGATTGCACTACAAGTACCAAAAGCAAGCAAAAAGTGACCCCAACCAGCCAAAATCAGAGTTAAAGCAAGTCAAAACAAAGCCAAAAACATGCTGAGATCAAGCCATGAGATGGTAGAAAAGCATGCTCAACTATGAGGCCATCAACAAAAGCAAACAAGACACAAGGAGAGGGGATCACCCCCTCCTATTTTGAGCCTCAAAACCAACTTTCTACCACTGAAATTTCTCTGAGTTTTAGTGGTTAAATGGCCAAGCAAAGGTTATTACAAAAGCTTAGAAAAGTGGCTCAAAAGGCTTTTCAAGCCAAAGAGCAAAGAGAGGGAACTACCCCCTAACCACACAAGGCCTAAACCACCATGTTAAGACCTTAAAAAATAGAACTTTTTAGTGGCTAAAACCAGCTTTAAAGTAGCATACAAAGATGGCCAAGCTATGAACTAGAACAAAGCTTAAAAGAGGTAGGTTCTTACCCTTGAAGCACAACAACAAATCAGCAAACTTCTGAGCCAAAACCAAGCCAAAACCACTCCAAGGAGCTCAAGTAAGGCCTCCAAGATCCTCAACACTAAGGTGAAGGTGTTTGGTTAAGGGTGCTAGTGCAAAGGTGAAGAGAAAACACACTTTCAAGCACAAAATATAGAGAGAGAGAATTCTAGCTCAGCTCAAAACTTTGTAACCTTGTGCATGCATATAGATGAGCTCTATATATAGGAGATACAAAGAAGCCTTGAAGAGATCCAGCCATCCACGTGCAAGAAGATGGGCTCACTTGTGCAAACAGCTGTCAAAATATCTACAAAATATCTTTTGAATACAGTGGTGGCAGGCAGGGCCTCATTAGTGGCCGGCAGGGCAAAGCCCAAGGCCGACAGTGCCCCACCATAGCCGACAGGCCATCAAGGACATCAGCCAGCAAAGACCAACACATGGTCCAAATATGAGACAGAATGGAAATAGGGTTTGGAAAAAGCAAACCTGGCGTGTTCTGTCGCGGAATTCGAGTGCTCGACGAGCGATCAAACTCGTCACTGGATGTACCTGCAAGAACATCCAAGTCTTGAGGACGGTCAAAAATGGGGTGTCTACAGTTGCCCCTCTTTGACAGAACTCGAAAGTCATGAAATGACGGGAGTGAATGTCAAAGCCTAGAGACGACCCTTTTTTGACAAGGCCGAAGACTTGGACACACACTCAAGATAACAATATAGATGCGCCCGCAGGTTGGGGTAAAATGTAAATGACATGCATGATGCAAGAGCATAACTTATGATTATGCAAAGAGGGCTGTAATGGAGCATTTATGAAAAATAAATACAACATTTTAAGCAAACCAACAAGTTACAACAGTCTCACACATTTCAATAAAAAGGATGTAAGAAAATTATGTAATCTTCACCGCACCTCACGCAGGAAAAGCTAAAAGCAACTATCGGGAATACCCGAAGTCTCAAACAAAACACCTCTTAGCATATCACACACGAGAGAAGGAAGGGAAACACCTCTTAGGGTATCACATGGGAGAGGGAAAGGAAACACCTCTCAGCGTATCACACACGAGAGAGGGAAAGGAAACACCTCTCAGCGTATCACACACGAGAGAGGGAAAGGAAACACCTCTCAGCGTATCACACGCAAGAGAGGGAAGGGAAGCACCTCTTAGCGTATCACACGCGAGAGAGGGAAGGGAGCACCTCTTAGCGTATCACACGCGAGAGAGGGAAAGGGAGCACCTCTTAGCGCATCACACGCGAGAGAGGAAAAGGAAATATCACACGCGAGAGAGGGAAAGAAAACACCTCTCAGCGCATCACACGCGAGAGAGGGAAAGGAAACACCTCTCAGCGCATCGCACGCGATAGAGGGAAAGGGAACACCTCTCAACGTATCACATGCAAGAGAGGGAAGAAAAACACCTCTCAGCGTATCACACGCGAGAGAGGGAAAAGAAGCATCGAGCACACGACCCAAACACTTTCAACAGGGTGCTAGTATAAACACCGAGCGTACCCAGGTGTTTCTAACCAACGGCATGAGGGAGAGGAATGGTTTTACCTAGAATTCCTCTGAATGAACCATACATACAATACCGTGCATGTAAAGAAAGAAACTTGATAGGTACAATGCATGTCTCAAGCGAGACGGATGATCATAACATGATGTTGAGGCATGCTCAATGCACAACATCCAAGAAACAAAACCGAAGCATATTCTATGCAAAATGATCAACGATGTATATTCGATGCATGATGCGTACTTTACACAAACATGGTAATGCATGTTCAATGCAACAATTCAAAATGCATGCTCCATGCAACAATATTCTATGCAACAATATGAACAAGTGTAGTACAATGTGACACAACATACACATTCTATGCAGAATGATAACAGTGCATGATCCAATACAACATGCACAGATATTCTACGCAATGACGGCGATACATGTTTCCATTCAACAATTCAACACGCGCATTCAACGTGACAACAAAGAAATATACATTCTATGCAACGACAAAGATGCATATGATAGAGACAACTCAAAGGTAACTTCCGGTTTACCTCTTGGAGAGTTACGATATATTAAAAGGATACACTTTGTTTGTGTTGATGGGTGATGACCCTCGTGTACTGTGAACACAATTCTGAGCTTCCACGAAGGCATTTTGAACCAAACTTTGAGCAGAATTTGCATTTCCTGGAACCCAAGGACACATATCTGAGCCAAAGAGACATAGGAAGCTGTTGGGACCATGCAGGCCACCAGGGGAGGCTGCCGGCCCCCTGCCGGCCATTAGTGAAAGCTGCCGGCCGACAATAAAGAGGTGCTGGCCATCGATGGCAGATTCTGGCAGATTGGTCTTTTCAGCCGTGGCACTTTGTGTACACACAAAACTACTTCATTTCCTTACAAACCCTTGCACGAAAATCATTTCCCTTGCTCTCTAGGTGTGCCTTCTCTCTAGATCCGCACGTTCTACACGTTTCCCAACACCCTAAAAACATTTTCTTCGCAAAAACCCTCTAGTTCTCTTCAATTTGAACCAATCAGAATTTGATTTCGACGCTTCTTCCGTCCTTTCCACCATTCTAGGTTGATTTCCCTCGAGTTTCTTCCAAGGTTAGCACCCTTTCTCGGGTTTTGAATTTTTTGACTTTTCCTCTCTCCTAGGGTTTGACTTATTCAAAGTTTCACCATTTTTCGCATTTTTCCTCACTTTTACTCATTTTGCAACCATTTCAGATGGCAGATGATGTCCCACATGACGGGGCCTTCCCGGCACTTCCTCCGGTAGAGCTTATAGCAGACTTTGCGGCCGAGCCGGAGGCTGAGCCTGAGCCATTGCCACCAAGCATACGCCCTTTTGATCTGACGAGGTATCACCCCGACACTCATGTAGTACCTACTGCGAGAGGCATCAAGGCCTTCACTGACTTTGCCGAGGACGTGCCAGACGACCTCTTACTGAGAGAGCCTACGTCTCACTTATCAGCTGTTGCCGTGGAGGTACGAACCCCGCTTTTCTGCAGTACTACCTTTAACTGCTTGCATTTCTTGCACTGTTCTGATCTGACTGCACAAACTGCATTAATCTAACTATATCTCATACATCACTATTTCACATTCAACTATACTTGATTTGATTGCATCTCATGCATTACTACAGGACGGATCCCGTTCCTTCAAAGGCTATGGTTACTACGACAACTTGAGAGTGGTACGGCAAGCTCCCAGCCAAGGTTCGCGACATCATTGACTAGACCGGCTTCGGTCTGTTTTGCTCTAGCTTGACACGGATCGTAGCGAGCCGCCCTCTCCTAGGGGCTCTTGTGGAGAGGTGGTGGGATACCACCAACTCCTTCCATTTCTCCACCATAGGGGAGATGACGATGACTCCCTACGACTTCGCCATGATCACGAGCTTAGGCGTGGGAGGTGATCTGATCCCTCTCGATCTTGACATGGGAGAGTGGGAGGCTGCATGGACCGCACTACTTGGGGCACACCCGCCGACACTCCGGGTAGGCATGGTCAGATATAGCTAGTTCGAGGAGCAGTACAGAGGAGCTGAGCCCGAGACAGTTGAGGAGACAGAGCAGTATGCCAGGGGCTTCCTCATGTTCCTTTTCGGTACCACCTTGTTCTCGAACAGGTGGAATACCATAGGCTTGTACTTTTTGAGCGCCTTGGTTGTACTCCATCGAGTTCAGTTCTTTGACTAGGGTGGAGCCAGCCTTACCACTCTATATGGATACATGAGCCCGACTTCTCACATGAGCGGGACCTTGATAGGCGGCTACTGGCGGGCTTGGGAGGTACACATCTCAGTTCCCTCTTTTCCCTTTACATTTTCTGCTTAGCATTTCTTGCTTTACACTTGTTCAAAACATGTACTTTCTGTTCTACACTTTCTACACCTGCTCATACACTGTATGCTTTCTGCGTTTTCTATATCTGCTCATACACTGTACTAATCACATTTTCCTTGCAGCTGTGGTACTTCCCAGCTCTTGCTCCAGAGCCCGTAGAGGAGACCCCGATTACAGTCCCGTTTTCTCGGGTGTACGACGGCCAGCTCCGTCGTAGGACCTGGGAAAACTTCATGTTTTTCCATCAGTACTTCGACACGGTCACGGCGCGCGAGGTATTTTAAAACAAAGTCATCCCACTTTTCAATCAACTTGATAAACACATTCATCAACACATTCATTAATTGACAACGACTGATCAATCTGTTCATTCCCATTTCAGATCACGTGGCAGCCGTGGGATGTGATAACCTCGGGGCTCAGATTCCCGTACGAGATAGCTAGGGTCGTCGCTCGTTATCATATTCTCTTCGAGGGCCTGATCTACCGTCCTTGGTTTTTGAGTGAGTGTTTCACATGCCAGACCCTAGGATTGCCTTCCCTATTTGTACCAGCAGCACCTCCAATATCGATGAGGGAGACGCGCAGACTCTCTGTCGACCAGGTGATCCAGTTCATGGTAGGGCTAGAGACGGATTACTTCCGTGCAGAGGGCGACTACGCGACCTTCATCCAAACTCATCTGATGCAGCCTCTGATCGGCGTTCGCGAAGGTGAGGGAGCGAGAGCTCCAACTGCGAGAGGATAAGGCAAAGAGGCCATAGCGACTAGATCTCGTGGCAGGAGAGATTCTAGAGAGAGGCAGAGAGCGGGATAGCCAGAGCTGCCTACTACATTGACTTGCTGGGGACGCCCTGGGGAGACCTATCAGATTCCCATAGAGCCCGCACCTGCTAGCCATGAGCTTGTCGAAGTTTGAGGCCCGACTCCGGTATGCCCCATACTTTACATTTTGCACATTCAATTCATTTCAATTATGCTTTACAGACCACTAATCATCTCAACACATTTACAAGCATCCATAGAGTACACCAGGCAGGCTCTTGAGCTAGCGGCTTCTCTGATGGGGATGGTTCAGACGAGCATGAACCTACTCAGCCTATACAGGATTCCGGTAAGTTTCTTCAGTTTGCACTTCATGCTATGAAATTCTCAGCCAACACATTAGCATTTCAACTATTTCATACTTCTCTGATCTGACTCATCACATCAAAACACCACTGTTCCCATACACTGCACACGGCATACATACACTGCATTCAACCACTGTTCATGTCACACCCCGAACTCGCCCCTAGAAGTTTAGGCATGACCTATTAAGAAATAGACACTTAACCTGTTATACATAACATATGGGGCCTGAATGGAAGCATTAAATATTATAAAATAACATGAAATAAAAAGAAGCTACATCCATTGAGCAACCATTATCATGCCAGGATCACAAACAGTTGGGCGTATAACAAATATACACATATACACATATACAAAGCCGGCCCCTTGTTTGGGCGTATAACAAAAACATTGGAAACTTCAACATATTATAGACAATCAGAGTACAAGACAAAAACTTAGCAAAACTCCACAAAAATGGGCAGGCTTCATCCAAATGCCTGGACACACAGAGGTTGATAAAAGAGAGACGAGCATCGGGGTTAAGGTTGACCTCCAGATTTATTACCTACAAAATTAGACAAAATACAGAGTGAGACAATCACAGTGAATAGTAGTACTTTAATAAGTCAATGATCAACTTGAATTATAATGCACAACAATGCGTATCTAAATGCAAAAGACATAATTAATCTGATGCTGTAATTATTTCCAGAATGGTCTTGGGCACAGTCTTTAAACAGAGCGGCTTCAAGCCCAGATTAAACAGAGTGGCGTTAAGCCCAGATTGAACAGAGTGGCGTTATGCCCAGAGATTTACAGAACGGCCTTAGGCCGGACAGATTTCACAGATTGGCCAAAGGCCTAACAGAGTCCACAGATTGACCAGAGGCCCAGATATCATTAGAGTATACTAGTTTCAATGTCATACGGAGTTCCAGAGTTATATGGCAATTCACACCTTCTTTCAGACGTTCATAAGTTACCATAGTTGATATGCAATTAACAGAATGCCAATAATAACTATTAGCGATAAGTAACGCGTACTACTACTCACGGTGTTGTGGTGGAGCGATAGTCCCTCTCGGAGTGTGTCCTTGAGCTTTAAAATCTCTCAAATTCCCAACCTTCTTTGATGATCTTCTTCCCCTACCTCTCAAACCCTTCTCTAATCTAATCTTTTCTCTCAGGAGATATTTTTAAATGAAGCTCCTAAGTCAAAGTTGTAAGGAACACAATTATATATATAAAAGGTGAATAGGACAAAAATTAATCAGTTTAATCATTCCAAATTGAAATTTCACAGAAAATCCTATTATTACCTAAAAATTATGCTGATCGCAGATGTAAAATCAATTTCAGATTATCAAGCTTCTAAGGCTCTCAATTTCTGATCCAACCCTTTTAATTGTGATAGATGTATAGGTTTCAAATCATAAGATCCATGTGCTTAAACTTAATTTCTCATGAAATTTTACATTAAGCATTTAAATGCACAGAATAAGGGACTGAGAATATATCAGAATCACATACGAAGGTCGGGCTATTACACTCTCCCCCCCTTAAATAAGTTTGGTCCCTCAAACTTGTTTTACCTCAAAATAGGAACAGATGTGGATATTGGTGTTGCATGTCCTCTTCTTTTTCCCAAGTTGCTTCGGTTCCATAATGTTCTTGCCATTCAACTTTCACCATTGGAATTTCTCAATTTCGTAATTGTTTCACTTGCCGGTCCAGAATTCGAATTGGTTTTTCTTCATAAGTCAACTTGTCATCCAACACAATTTGGTGGTAATCAATGATATGAGACGGATCCAGAAGATATCCTCGAAGCATAGAGACATGGAACACGTTATGTACTTGGCTCATACTTGGCGGAAGGGCAACTCGGTAAGCTACCGAACCCACTCTTTCCAAGATTGGAAAGGGACCAACGTATCGAGGTGTTAATTTACCCCTTTTCCTGAATCTCGGATGTTCTTTCATTGGGGTGACTTTCACGAACACATGACTATCCACTTCAAATTCCAAATTTCTTCATCGGTTATCCACATAACTCTTCTGTCTACTTTGAGCAGTTTTCAATCTTTCCCGAATAATTTTAACCTTTTCAGTCGTCAACTGAACAATTTCGGGCCCTAGCAATGATCTATCTCCGATCTCGGCCCAACACACGGGAGAACGACACGGTCTTCCATACAAAGCCTCATAGGGTGCCATTTCAATACTCGAATGGTAACTATTATTATAGGCGAACTCTACCAACAGTAGATGGGTTTCCCAACTTTCCTGAAAATCCAGTACACACATTCAGAGCATATCCTCTAATGTTTGTATCGTTCTCTCGGATTGACCGTCTGTTTGAGGGTGAAAGGTTGTGCTAAACTTCAATTCTGTACCAATTGCTTCCTGCAGACTTTGCCAGAATCTCGACACGAACTTTGGATCCCTGTCTGACACAATTGAGATCGGAATACCATGGAGTCTCACAATTTCATTCATGTAGATCACAGCAAGTTTATCTGCATTATACTGAGTCTTCACAGGTAGGAAATGAGCAGACTTAGTTAATCAGTCCACAATAACCCATACAGAATTCATACCCCGAGGAGTCCGTGGTAACCCTACCACAAAATCCATGGTAAGATGTTCCCACTTCCATTCCGGGATTGGAAGGGGTTGCAACAATCCTGCTGGTCTCTGATGCTCTGCCTTTACTTGCTGACATTGTAAACACTTAGAGACGAACTCCGCAATCTCCTTTTTCATACTTGGCCACCAAAAATTTTGTTTCAAATCCCGGTACATTTTAGTACTTCCCGAGTGTATTGAAAATCTCGAGGCATGTGCTTCTTCCATCAATTTCCGTTTAAGTTCCAACACATTGGGGGCACATACTCGGTTTTGAAATTTGAGCACTGAATCTTCCAAATTGAATCCCGATTTTGGTTTTGTCTCTAACTCGTCACATATTCTCCTTAAAGTTCCATCTTCCATTTGATGTAGTTTGATCTCTTCAAGTAACGTTGGTTGGGCCATTACTGCTGCTACTATAGCTTCCTGCGCATGCATCACAAAGTCTACCTTCATCTTGTCCAAGTCAATTACCAACTCCTTTTGCCCCGTAACCAAATTTCCCAGATTTTTCCTACTAAGCGCGTCTGCCACTGTATTAGCTTTACCAGGATGGTAATGGAGCTGCAAGTCATAGTCCTTAATAAGCTCTAACCATCGCCGCTGTTGCATATTCAATTCTTTCTGAGTAAAAAGGTACTTAAGACTCTTATGGTCGGTGTATACTTCGCAAGTAGTGCCGTACAGATAATGCCACCATATCTTCAAAGCAAAAATTACTGCTGCTAGCTCAAGATCATGTGTGGGATGATTCTTTTCATGAGGTTTAAGCTGTCGGGAAGCATAAGCAATAACTCTTCCGTTTTGCATAAGTACACAACCAAGTCCATTATACGAAGCATCACTGTAGATCACAAACCCTTCAGTACCGGATGGCAAGGCCAGAACTGGAGCTGTAGTTAATTTTGTTTTCAATTCCCAAAAAGCAGATTCCCGCTTTTCTGACCATTCAAATGGAACCCCCTTTTTAGTCAATTGTGTAAATGGTACAGCGATTTTAGAAAAGTCTTGAACAAACCTCCTGTAATATTCGGCTAACCCCATAAAACTACGCACCTCCGCCACATTGGTAGGAGTTGGCCAATTCACAATCGCCTCAATTTTGTGTGGATCAACGGAGACTCCTTCCTTTGTTATAACATGCCCTAGAAATGCCACCTCTTGTAGCCAGAATTCACATTTCTTCAGCTTTGCATACAGTTTCTTTTCCCGAAGTGTTTGAAGAATTAAGCGAAGATGATTCCCGTGAGTTTCTACATTCTTCGAGTAAATGAGAATATCATCAATAAAGACCACCACAAACTCATCCAGATGAGGCTTAAAGACACGATTCATCAAATCCATAAATACTGCTGGTGCGTTAGTAACTCCGAAGGGCATAACCAGAAATTCGTAATGGCCATATCAGGTTCGAAAAGCTGTCTTCTCGACATCATCAGCTTTGACCTTCAATTGATGGTACCCGGACCGTAGATCAATTTTAGAAAAGACCTGTGCCCCTTGTAACTGGTCAAATAAATCATCGATCCGTGGCAACGAGTACTTATTCTTGATCATTACCTTATTAAGTTCCCTATAATCAATACACAACCAAAGTGTTCCGTCCTTCTTTTTCACAAACAGAACTGGTGCACCCCAAGGAGACACACTCGGACGGATAAATCCCTTGTCAAGTAAATCTTGCAATTGAATCTTTAATTCCTTCATTTCAGCTGGTGACATTCTATACGGAGTCTTAGAAATAGGTTGAGTTCCCGGTGCCACTTTAATTGTAAACTCAATTTCACGGTCTATTAACTCTCCCGGTAATTCTTCCAGAAAAACGTCCGGAAATTCACAGACAACTAGAATCATTTCAGTACTTCCATTCATCACTTGCCCTTCCAAAGCGCTGCATAAATACCCCTGACACCCTTTCTGAATTAGTTTACAAGCCTTTGCTGCAGAAATCAAATATGGTGGAGAGGTTACTCCACGTCCCTGAAAAGTAGATTCCGAGTGTCCCGAAGGGTGGAAGCTGATTTGCTTAGTCATACAGTCTATAGTTGCACCATATTCACTCAACCAGTCCATACCCAGAATAATATCAAAATAGGTCATGTCAAGAGGTAACAAATTCGCATATACCCGGATATCCCCAATTAGGAGTTCACAAGCGTAATATACAGAGGTACATCTGAACTGGTAATAGCCCTATTGCCATCTTATTGATTCCGCTGAGGGCAATCCCTTACCAAATGACCCATTTTGCCACATCTAAAACAGGCTCCAGACTTTCGATAGCACGTTCCACGATGCTTCTTTCCACATTCTGAACAAATAGGAATTGAATCCTGTATAGGGGTGGAAGTATTTGAAGTCCCTAAATTTTGTTTCTTGGTTGGTGGTGTAGTTGACCCCTTTAACCATTGATTGTTCTGCCTCTTCCCTTTCCATTCAGAAATCCGATTCTGAGCAGCGATATTCCCTTCCACTATAACAGCCCTCTCCAACAAATCAACATAAGTGGGTAACTTCAACATATTGACTCAGTCCAGGATAGCACCTCGTAATCCCCCTTCAAATTTCTGTGCCTTCTTATAATCCGTATCCACCATATGAGGTGCAAACCGGGCTAGTTCTGCAAATTAGGCCTCGTACTCTGCTACAGTCTTGTTCCCTTGCCTGAGAGTTTCAAATTCTGTCACCTTCTTATCTCGCATACTTTGGGGAAAATACTTGTCATAAAACAATTCTAGGAATCTATCCCATGTTAGTCCCGGGTGTATAGTTCTCATAAGTATCCACCACCTCCGTGCTTCATCTTCGAGAGTAAAGGCAGCAAGTTGCACCTTTTGGGCTTCGGTACAAGAGAAAACTTCGAACAACTTTTCTATTCCCAACACCCAAGCCTCAGCTTTCATCGGTTCTATTCCTCCTTTGAATGATGGTGGTTTCATCTTTTTAAACTCCTTTGTAAGTGTAATGGTTCGGTCCTCAGCTTGAAAATCTTGTATCACAGGTGGAGGTACCAGTGGCGGTGGTGGTTGTGGCTGTTGCTACTGCTGTTGCTGTTGTCGCCGTAAGGTCTCTGCCATTTCCATGATCATTCTTTCCATCCTATCCAACCGTGTAGAAGTAGCATCTTCCGGGTCTTCCGTTCTTGTTCTCACCATATTCTACATGATAAACAATTACAACATACACAAGAGATATACAATAGACATGATTCAAAACCGTTAGCATTAACAGAATACATTTAACGTTGTTATCGACCTTTCATACACATTCAGAATATAATGCATGATGCCTAAGTCTTTTCTAGACATCCTAAGGCTCAATGAATTCGTGTGTGAGATAGCAACTCGTGCTCTGATACCACTTGTCACACCCCGAACTCATCCCTAGAAGTTTGGGCATGACCTATTCAGAAATGGACACTTAACCTGTTATACATAACATATGGGGCCTAAACGGAAGCATTAAATATTATAAAATAACATGAAATAAAAAGAAGCTACATCCATTGAGCAACCACTGTCATGCCAGGATCACAAACAGTACATCAGATAGTAAACATTTATATACACATATACAAAGCCCGCCCCTTGTTTGGGCATATAACAAAAACATTGGAAACTTCAACATATTATAGACAATCAGAGTACAAGCCAAAAACTTAGCAAACTCCACAAAAATGGGCAGGCTTCATCCAAATGCCTGGACACACAGAGGTTGACAAAAGAGAGACGAGCATCGGGGTTAAGGTTAACCTCCAGATTTATTACCTACAGAATCAGACAAAATACAGAGTGAGACAATCTCAATGAATAATAGTACTTTAATAAGTCAATGATCAACTTGAATTATAATGCACAACAATGTGTATATAAATGCAAAAGACATGTAATTAATCTGCTGCTATAATTATTTCTAGAACGACCTTGGGCCCAGTCTTTAAACAGAGCGGCTTCAAGCCCAGATTAAACAGAGCGGCTTCAAGCCCAGATTAAACAGAGTGGCGTTAAGCCCAGAGATTTACAGAACGGCCTTAGGCCGAACAGATTTCACAAATTGGCCAAAGGCCTAACAGAGTCCACAGATTGGCCAGAGGCCCAGATATCATTAGAGCATACTAGTTTCAGTGTCATACGGAGTTCCAGAGTTATATGGAAGTTCACACCTTCTTTCAGACGTTCATAAGTTACCATAGTTGATATGCAATTAACAGAATGCCAATAATAACTATTAGCGATAAGTAACGGGTACTACTACTCACAGTGTTGTGGCAGAGCGATAGTCCCTCTCGGAGTGTGTCCTTGAGCTTTAAAATCTCTCAAATTCCCAACCTTCTTTGATGATCTTCTTCCCCTACCTCTCAAACCCTTCTCTAATCTAATCTTTTCTCTCAGGAGATATTTTTAAATGAAGCTCCTAAGTCAAAGTTGTAAGGAACACAATTATATATATAAAAGGTGAATAGGACAAAATTAATCAGTTTAATCATTCCAAATTGAAATTTCACAGAAAATCCTATTATTACCTAAAAATTATGCTGATCTCAGATGTAAAATCAATTTCAGATTATCAAGCTTCTAAGGCTCTCAATTTCTGATCCAACCCTTTTAATTGTGATAGATGTATAGGTTTCAAATCATAAGATCCATGTGCTTAAACTTAATTTCTCATGAAATTTTACATTAAGCATTTAAATGCACAGAATAAGGGACTGAGAATATATCAAAATCACATACGAGGGTCGGGCTATTACAGTTCACAGCACATAGTCTTTTGCATCGAATACACACCGCAACTAACACATCTGAACAAACTACCCTTTTCAGATCCCTTTTCAGACTCCAGCTCCACCGGATGCCCCAGCAGCAGCCACAGCAAGACCTTTAGTTCCTCCTCCAGTAGCAGAGAGGAGAGGGAGACAGGCTCAGACACACAGCCGAGGTAAAGCTAGAGGCATTCGTAGCCAGAGCGGCCCTTCAGAGCCCATTCTGGGCAATGTTGATAACGAGACGAGCGAGGAGACTGAGGCAGCAAGTCCACAATCCGAGTCATCAGAGGGTGGAGGTGACGACGCTGGCTCAAGTTCTGCCAGTAGAGAGGCTGGAGAGGCTAAAGAGGGTTCCGGTTCAGGCTCTGATCCAGCTTCAGACAGCGGTGCCGATGGTGACAGTGCTCCAGAGTCCGCTCCGCCGAGAAAGAGGGCGAAGAGGGCTTCTCGAGCTTGAGCTAGCCAGCACCGATTCAGATGCTTTTGCTTTGTTTTCTTTTTTAGCTAGTAGTATTAGCCCATTGTATAGCCTTAGGCAGTTTTATTTCTTAAAACTTATACTCTTTTGCAAAAAGAAACCATGATTCGTAATGAAAACTCAACTTTGGCTTAAAAAGGGTGTTACATTTTGTATTCAAAACATTGCATAACATCGCACAGCATGAAAATGAGATTGATCTTTTTGAAAACTGCACAATCAAATTGCATTGTCTTAATCAGGTGGTGAACCGACTAACAACTGAAAAGAACAAACGACTCAATAAACAACACAAAGCATTGACAAGCTTACAACTCAATAAGCAAATTGCAACAACTAGATAAACAAAACGAAGATGATTACAACTCAATAAACAAAACAAAGACTAGTATGTCTTAAACAAAACACAGTCGGGTCCAACAAAACGAAAACAAGACCTCGAAAGGTACAAATAACAGAACTCCACTGTAGAAAACAAACAGGATCTTCACAGAGGAGGTCAGTGAGCTTGAAGAAAGACTGCCGGCCATGGAGGATGGCTTGCCGGCCATCAATGCACCCCTGCTGACCATTAATGAGGCACTGCCGGCCATCGATGGCAGAACCTCCGAAACGTCAACATCTGTCCTCCATTCACTGCCTTATCTTCTATAAAAGTTCCGGCTTTGTGGTTTCTTTATTTCAGCTTCATTTTTGCCCCAAATAGAACCGTTCTTCACCGAAAAACTCTCCAATTGGATCGCGACTTTGGATGGCTCGGAAAAGTTGAATTTCCGAGGTTTCAGGGTGAATGCACTATTCACGCTGAGTCGTACTCCGCTGCGTTTTTTGTTCCTCCAGGCCGTGGCTAGGTGTTGGAATCCAGTAACTCATGTTTTTAGCTTTGAGGGTCAAGAGATGTGCCCCACTTTTGAAGATTTCCAAGCTTTAATGGAATCCCGACGCGACGAGGAAATCTTGCCCCAATTCCGTTTCAGCCACATCCAAGCTTTAGGATGGACGTATGGACTTACTTTGCACGACACTCGGCCTTTGATTCACAGTAGGGAGTTAGACATTCCCAACCTAATTCATCACTTTTCTGATGCCGGTAACCGCGACGATTATCTTTGGCAAAGTTTTCGGCGGCATGCCCTCTGTTTGTGCATGTTATCTCATTTTCTACTCTCCCCTAGCTTTGGAGGATCTAGCATTCGTTTGATTAAGGTTGCCCAAGGCTTGAAAGAGGGCAAGAGCTGCATTGGCATGACATTAGCCGAAACCTTGATAGGATTGGATGCTTTCCATCGCCGGGAGACAACCAGGTTTGCAGGAAGTCCACTACTCTTACAGGTAATGTTTTCCACCCTTCTCACATGTGTTTCTCACATCACTTGGCTCTCAGGCTCTGTTTTTCTCTCGAAGACCTTTTCTCACTTTTTCTCTCTACGTACACCTCTCTATTCTTTAATCTCTCTTATTTTTCATCCCTCCCCAGATATGGCTCATGGATAAATTGAAAATAGTGGACTCTTGCCCAGCATATTCAGCACGTGGATATTTTTTTTTCCAACAGCTAGTTGATGCCCCAGATGAGGGATGGTGGTGCGAATGGATGTGTGCTAGATCTGCTGTTGACATCACTTGGCATTGTCCCTGGCTTGATCTGCCGAAAATGGGCTACAACATGTCCCGGCAGCCTGGCATTCAGCTGATTGGCTTGACGCACTGCGTCTTTCACTTCCCATTCCGGTTCTAGGGTCAGTTTGGGCACTACAAGACTTGCCCAGAAGAGGGGATAGAATACCCTACTGCATTTCCGATCAAAGGCTCACATCTAGCCCGATATACCACAGCATGGAGGACGAGAGAGCGTAGACGTCCCCGAACGCCCCGGGAGGATGAGTCCCGTTCTGTTCATTTTGGGCTCACTACAGTTCGGACTCAAGTTGTCACGGTTCTCAATCTGAACCAAAGAGTCCAAATCCGGCAAATCGTTTTGAGAAAATAGATTTTTGAAAGAAGTGCCAAACATGGACTGCTTTGCCAGATACAGAGTCGCCACCTAAATATTTTATTTTGGGAAATTTAGGAAACCCTGACTCGTGCCTAAGGCCACGTGTCCATCATCACCAAAGTTGCCTCGGCTCGGGAACTTGGGTACGATTGGGGAAGGTCACTTCGTGAGCACCCCCGCTCGCCCGATCAAAGATCGGCCTCTACTAACCATGATATCTAGTTTTGAAAACATTATGCGTTCTTATTCCGGTTATTAGCCTAGATTTACTATGTGATGCGCACAGCATACAAGTATAGACTAGGTCGCCTGAATTGGAACAGAACATTTCCTGTTTATTTTTTAAAGTGGTTTGCTACTCACAAGTAGGCTTAAAATGCAGATTTTGCCACCCTCATGTGGGTTTTAGAAAAGATGGTTTTGCCACTATTTAGTGGGCTTAAAACTCACAGTCAATACATTATTCCAATTCAGATAACCCAACCTTCACCCACAGGCATTCAGACAGGTATATCATATAAGCACATAGGCTCATGGTAAGTATGCTATCATGGCAGTCACTCACACGCATGCAAGGATGCTAAAGCATAACCACTTACCGAGTACTCCAAGCCAAAGAAAGAAGCTAATTAGAAATCAATGCATGATCCTAACTATACAGAAATGCCTAATGCAACACATGCAAAATGCAACTAAGATAGGCTCGGCTATTCTAAAGATGGCATGTGAAATGCTACAACTAACAAGTATTCAACTCGGAATTGAAATACAATGCAGTTAATATGATGCGCCGAGCCCGGTGCATGCAAGACAGATGAATGAATGCAAACATGCTATCATACTGTATGCTAATTGAAACATGCCCTAATCTAACCATCATAAGCTGGTAAATAAAAGAGAGAAAGACGTGGGGTTGGAAGACACACATCACACGCACGCACACTTATTACAATATTGCCCTCGCTCAAAGGGTCCAAATAAATAATACAGTCCCAAATAAATAGTACAGTCCGAATAAGTACAAAACCCTAATTAATTAACAAATTAACTAGAAAAGCAGTAAATTTGCATGCAAGCCTATGGGCTGCCTCAGCTCTGTTCCGGATGATGGATGATGCATGCTTGAGTTGCCTCACGCGGAAATTCATTATAATGCCCCAATTAGCCTCTGTTTACAATTAAGCCCGGAATACTGCACGAAGCTCCAAAAGATTGCCGGTTTCTAATTTGCTGCAACAGAGAGCAAAAAAGGGGCATGGCAATGTATTTTCGCATATGTATGCGTACCTCAATCCTCGTGCCACCAGTCACGCATCTCGATGCATGATGGCCAAGGAGTCGAATTGCACGATTCAATATGAAATGAATGCACATATAAACACAACAAGGCCGGGACTCCATCATGGTTAATCCAGAGTGTCGGCGATCGGGAATTTAGACACGTTCCGTCACTCGGAGTACAAAACGTACCTCGTTTCCCGTGTTTGGGCTAACTCCTATCCCAAACACAATGCAATATGCATGACATGCATGAATGCGACTAATATACAACCTAGCATACACAATGCTCTAGACTAAGATGGCATACACAATGCTCGATGTAACATGGCATACACAATGCTTTAACATACAACCTAGCATACACAATGCTATGAACTAAGATGGCATACACAATGCAATACGGACTTACACCAATACGAGTGGACCTCAGCCACACTCACATCAATAGCCATGAGATGAAAATGAGACACTCGAGATACGCGCATACATGCACGCAAACCGAGGACTAATCTTAAGGCACAAAGGCCACTCTAACAAGGCATGGCAAGGCATGGAATATGGCATACAAACATGCAAGTTCCAGCACTGAAATGTGATGCAAAATGATCCCGAAACATGGAAACATGGCACCCGATGCATGGAATGGTCCCGAAACACAAAACTAGGCACATGCATTGACCTATAGCTATACAAAGCATGCATTATTTGATCATGAAGCATGAAGACAGAACCAAGGCAATCCCAAAACATGAATATTTCTAGTTCAAAGCATGGCCAAAAGATGCTAGCAAGATGGACTAAAATAGCATGCAACTTTAACTAGCAAACATAGTTTACATGGCATGTATATGAAGCAGGTGAGAAATCATCAAACCAGCAAAAATCAGTGAATAAAACATGCCAAAACATGCCCAAATAACCTCTGAAATGCAGCCAACACATGCACAAATGATGGGTTCTTTTAGAGGGCATACAAAGGGGTTATTAAGCACATGCATCAAGGACACTTAGCATAGCCAAATTAACTCTGAAAATCAAATATGATAGCCCTAAAACTCATCAAATTGACCCTGAAATCAGTCTCGGAAACATGCAAAGAAAGGCCTCTTTGAAAGGCCTTGAATGGGATTTCTCTACACATGCAACATAGACATAAAATATGGCCAAAGGGGCCTCAGAAAGAATCGAGGCAGACCTCCAAACACTCAGAATGAGGCCTGGAAAGTGACTTCGATGCATGCAAAATAGGATCCCTTTAGAAGGCCAAACATGCTAGTAAAGAGAATAAGGGGTGAGAGGGTCACCCCTCTATGATTTTGGAGCTCAAAGACACATCAAGGCCACTGAAAATCCATTGGATTTCAGTGGTTAAGAGGCCAAACCATGGCCAATGCAAGTGCTCTAATGCATAGCCCTAATCATGGAGGAATGAAGCATGCATAGGGGAAAATGACCCCAAAAAGCAATGGGACCTTAAGCAAACATGGAGATGATGTCAAAACAAGACTTTTTTCAGTTTAGGTCGAGGTCCAAAAGGGCTTACAAATAAGGCAAATGTATCATGCAAAAACAGCCCTAAAAGAGAGGTTGAACAAACAGGGCAGCAAAAGGCCTCAAATAGCAAAGAGCCCTTCAACAAAGTTGAATAGGGGTTCAAAATAAGGCACTTTACAGTTTGGCTCGAAGCCCAGAAATGCTCACAAACAAGGCTAATATATCATGCAAGATAAGGGCCGAAAGAGGGATAAAGCACAAAGGGTGGGTAGAAGACCTCAAACAGAGAAAAGTCCTTGATAAAACATGAAGATGAGCTCAAAATAAGACTATTTTCAGTTCAGGTCGAAGCCCAAAAATGCTTGCAAGTATAGCTTATAGATGAAGCAAAAAAATGCAAGTTTAAGGGAAATAGGTGCTTACCCTTTAAGATCAGCAAATCAGGAGCTTTTGGTCCAAAATTCTGAGCTTTCAACCTCTTCAAATGGCCTCCAAGGTGCTGGAATGAGTGATGGAGGTGGTAGGTTATGAGGTGTAGGGTAAATATGCAAGACAAATGGTGTTTTGGAGGTTTGAAGTATAGATATAGGAGGTGTATGTATAAATGCCCTAGCTAGTTTTTTGTAACCCTTAGAAATGGAGGTGGGGTGCTGGTTATATAGAGGGAGAGGCTAAGGAAAAAGGGGGGAAAAAACAATTCAAAAAAGGAGCCAAAAAGGCAGACCCTCGGACAGAGGGTCTGGTGTAAAACAGCTGGCACAGCTGTAATGCACCAGGAGGGACAAAAATGGCTAGCCAGGTGCAAAAGGTTCAGTTGGCCGGCCGGCCACCTCCCCTGGTCGGCCGGCCAGTTCAAAAGGTTCAGGTGGCCGGCCGGCCACCTTTTTTGGTCGGCCTGCTACTTTTCCTGGTTTTTCAGGACAAAAAAGGGGCTGCAGGAAAGAAAGGTGGCCAGCCAGTGATTGGGAAGTCCAAAGGTGGCCGGCCAGGTATCCAAATTGAAGCCCCGGAAGTTAGCTTTCCAATGGCGCAAACCTTGCATTAAAATTCCTCCTATGCAAAAAGTTATGCCTGTTTTGGTGAAGTCGCGCAGATTCGGTCCAATCGAAGTGATGCCCTACTTCAATCAATCATATCTCCCTTGTCCGGAAGTGGCTTTAGGAGATTCTTGAGTTAAAAATGAAGCCCCGGAAGTCTTCTTTCCAACGGTGGTGGCCTCATAGCTTGATTCCAAGTATGCAAATAAATAGGCCCGATTCGGCGAGGGTTGCTCGACTCTTTCTTAACAGTTCATGCCCATTTTCTCCCCCAACTGGGTTTCTTCCCTCTTCTCTTCTTTTCTTCAACTTCAAACCCCTAAGTAAGGTGTTTTGAAATATTTTTCAAAGATTTCATCTCTCTTTCATTCATTTCTACTTTGTCGTTGCTCGGTTTACCGAAAAGCGCAACATTTAACAAAATGCAAGCGTTGGAACATTGTAGAAACTTTATTTCAAAAACGTTTTGAAAGAGAGGGTTTTAAGGTCTAAAATCTTTTGATCAAGATTGTTTTGGTCCAAAAAGGGGTATAAAGTTGAGCTTTGACTCTCTCCTTGCCAAAGAAACTGAACCTTTCCCTTGCACACCTTTCTCCATCAGTCGCGTCCAAGTCTTAAGGGCGGTCAAAAATGGGGTGTCTACAGAGAGCTTCTGGCCCCCGCTTCCACTTTTAGTTGTGCCCTTTCTGGCGAATGCATAGCCTGGCTTGAAGATGAAGCACAGACTGGGCCCACTTTGGCATCCGAAGCTTCCACAAGCTTTGGGAGGGGGCGCAGGAACACCTCACTTGACTATGCCCCAAATTTATTACTTTAATCTGTACTTTCAAGTTTTCTTTTGAATGTAATAAAAAAGCAACTTCAATTTGTATCAAGAGTCAGAGAGCTCTATAATGAAATCAATGAAATTGAAGGTTGTCGGTACTAAAAATTTTTCGTTTTGGTCCAAACATGATCTAAGTTGTAAAAGGTTAATTTGAGCAAAATCAACTTAAGATTTGAACACTAGTTTTAAATGTAAGATTGACAAATTCTAACTCACTTAACCAAACTAATTGTTGTTAGTTTGTTTATTAACATAAAATGTGTGTCATATTTATTGTTATATAAAATTTTTAAAATCATATAACCAAATATAAAAAAAATTAAATTAAATTTTGGGACGTTGATTAATTATTAACAAATATTATTTAACATCTTCCATCTTATAATGATACACGTACAACACTCTAGACAAGTTTAGAAAATAGCTAACATAATTAAAAAGTCAAAAATTTACTAACAAAAATAAACTATTTTTTTTTATTGTTCTATATATCTTTTCGTAAAAAGTTAAAAATTAACTAAAACAACTACTTTTCAAAACAACCCTCAACTATTTAAAAAAATAAAAAATAAAAAGGCAGGGTACAAATGCTGCCTTTTCGGAGGGTACAACCCTAACAAGTTTAATTATCGACATTCATTGCTAAGAAATGTGATAGAACGATGCTTTGGGGTGTTGAAGAATCATTTTTCTATATTGAAATCCATGCCGAACTACATGTAAGTGCGACAAGGCACAATAGTTACAGCATGTTATGCTTATCACAACTAGATCCGCATGCACTTCGCAAATGATCCATGGTTCAATAGGCGTGGCAATGCACATGCGAGGCAAGCAGCACTTGCAACTCCTGCGGCAGGAAATTCCAATACAGAAGATGAAGTCATGAACGAAATGGTTCAACTTTATGATGAAATTGCAACAACAATGTAGAAAAACCATAGGGTTCATCCATAGTACCACGTTAAACTTGTCATTTATATTCCTAAGTTGCATCATCTTTTGTGGTATACTGTTCCGTCAAGTTTGGAAAACTTATGAGATATACTGTTCCGTCAAGTTTGTTTCAATTATGTGTTACAGTAGAACACATGGATATATGTAATTACCTTTCTTGATGTTTGTGCCCTGAATATTGTATAGATGGTTGCATTGTCTTAGTAAGTTGTGTACGCGTAAGTGTAAATTGCGGTTATGAATGTTCAGTACAAAATTTGGTTCTAATTTTCATAATCCTGCCGAAAAAAATTTCACACATATTCCTTTTATGTGGTCATGTAATTTTCATAATTCCGAAAAAATTATATACAGTACAACAAAATTTGAAGAGTCAACCAATTTTTGTATTAACAAATCGTTGCAGTATTTAGTGTTTTAATAAGCTAAAAAACATTATGGTAACATTTTTAAACATACAATTACAATTTTAAACGTAAAGTAAAATTTAAGTACACAGCCAACAGTTAGTGAAAACAGATTGCAAACAAAAAAAAAATATGTAACAAATCTCTAGTAAAAAATGCATTATTGAATTGAAGTTTCCCTCCAATTTAAGAAGAAACAATTTTGAAAAAAAAAATTATCACATCAAAATATACTCTCATCTTAGTTTTATATATATATATATATATATGTACATATACATAAAAATGAAAACATAATTTGTGTTTTTAGCCATTTAAGAGTACATATCCTACCATTCAATATGTGACTTTAACATAAAATTTTCACTCATTTCAACCACAAAAAACGTAATTTTTTTTTTCCAAGTTAGCATTAAAAAAATTATTTCATAGCATTAAATTTTCATAAATGTTATGGAGAAAATTGTGTAAATCGTAAATTTAAACATAATTCTACGATTTTGAAAAAAAAAATTAAACATGAATTTACGATTTTGTAAATAAATTTGTAAACAAATTTATGATTTTGTAAATAAATTTAAAGATAAATTCACAATTTTTTTTAATGCCAATTTGAAAAAATTAGGCGTTTTTCTCAAATTACGTTTTCCAAAATTTTGTACATAAATTTACGTTTTTTGAAAATTTGTAAAAATTTTACGTTTTCTACAAATTTGTAAATAAATTTGCAAAAATTACGATTTTTTTAATGCGAATTTGTGAATAAATTTTATGCATAACATTTATGAAAATTTAATTCTACGAAAGAAATTTTTTAATGCCAATTTGGAAAAAAAAAATTACATTTTCTGCGGTTGAAATGAGTGAAAATTTTATGATAAAGTCACACAGTTAATGATAAGATATGTATCCATAAATGAATACATACCAAATTATGTTCTCATACTTGTATAGCATGTACATATATATATATATAACTTAGATGAGAGTATTTTTTGATATGACAAATTTTATTTTATTTTTTTTAAATTGTCTCTCTCCTTAAATTGGAGAGAAATTTAAAATTGCAATGATATATTTTTTAAAAACCAAGCAATGATTCTTTTCAACAAAAAAAAAAAAGTTTTCAAATCATTTTTTAGTTAAAAATTTCAAAAAAAAATGAAACCAAGAAAAGTGAATAGAATTCCACACTACCACATCTCAAATACTATAAAACATGATAGGACGATTCCATTCTGCAAGGGATCTTATGACACTTTACCTTGTTTTTTTTTTTTTTTCTTCCTCTTTTTGAGTGGAGCAACGTGTGAGTGTTTTTAACCTACATAACTTCCATCGCTATTGTTTCCTGGAAATAATACTTGGCAATTGTTGTGTATTTGGCATAATCTTATAATTCCTAATAAGTCATCTAAAGTTTGCTCGAGTAACTCATGTTGTCTTGCTTGATAAAGGCATGTTGTTTGAGCACGGCTTTTCTTTCTTTTTTGTCGTTTTAAAAAAAAAAAAATATTACTTTGCTTGGTTAGAGTTTTTTAAAAATATTTTTCAAAAAATTCTACTTTTTTAAGTAATTTTTTTAATTTTTATACATACCTAACATAAATATATCTAAAAAGTAAAAAAATTGTGAAAAAAATCTTTTAAAAATCCACTAAATACCAAAAATACAAAAAAAAATACCAGCATTCAGTACATTTTTTTATATTTTTATGTATTTATTAATTTTTTAAAATATTTTTTCACAATTTTTTTATTTTTTGATACATCTAAATAAGGTGCATCTAAAAAGTAAAAAAAATGTTTAAAATTTTAAAAATATTCACTAAAAACAAAAAATACGAAAATCAAAAAATTCAATTTTCAAAAATATTTAATCCAAAAAACTCAAACCAATCACACTGATTCTTTTTTTCTTGTCTCTTCATTTGATCAGCTTTTATTTATCGTGTTAGTGTTCAGTGGGGTTTTATAGTATAAGCCATAATGGTTAACTGTGTACTTGTTTTTAGGAATTTAGTTTTTGCTTGATTTTCAAACATACTTGAAAACATTTCTATATTATGTTTCTTCACTTGATTTTGCTTTCCGATTTCTTAGCTGTGGCGTGGGACATAAACATGGATTCAGGGTACAATAGTGACTTTCCAGGTTCATGAATATCTACCTAAGGTGAAGTTGCTTATCCTATCTCTTCATGGAGTCCAGAAGTATTAGATAGAGTTACAGCTTTTGTCGTCCATGACATGAATTATTTTAGTTGAGTGTTGTCTGTGTCAGAGATGGACTGTGAGTGGCAACTGGGTTCCTAGAGGTCTGCTTTAGAAACTATGGCCCCTAACTTGTTATCCTTGTTGAAAACCTTAGCCACATTAGCTTCACCTGAACTTTAGATAGATATAACTATTTTTCCTATGATCCAGCAATACGTTTCACGCATTTGGCTGTTTTGAGGGCAGCACAGAAGCTACATTCTTGGAAGCCACCAAAAACCCACCATGAGGTACGGTTTTTTTCCAAGAAATTAAGTAATGCCATTAGATGCTTCACTGATGAGAATATTTATAAAATTGTTCTTCAACTTAAAAACTAGTTTTAGACACTTGGATCAAACTAAAGGATAGAATGCCATTCCCAGATTAGTTTGTCTGATTTTGCATCATATAGTTGATGCTCTGCGCACCATGCACTATTAGGAGACAAGTTTGAAGTCCATCAAAGCCTTCAAAATCCCTCAGAACTCCTCCCTATCCTGTCAGGTGAGGTACGTGTTGACACTCAAATTACCATTATTATAGACACCCTTCTTGTGTGCCTGACTGAGATTTGGCTGAGTAATTTAAAACCTGAATCAGCCTAAAGTAACTCAACTCATTTGATAATGATTCAGTAATAGCCAACGTTAACCAAATAGGTCAATGAAATGTGAGCAAATAAATTGACATTGTCTCTGCAAAATTGCCTTGTCAATGCAAGGTCAGCCTTGAGGCAAGGCTATCGCTTTAGGCCCCAAAAATTTAACAGAATAATGTATCCAAAAATTTAACAGACTAATTTTAGGTCTTATAGCATTAATAGGTTAAAAACTAAGAGTCTAGTCCAACAAATTTTATAGGTTCAAAATAATGTATCGAATCCAATTAATTTACGTTCACAATTAAATGGCCCTTATATATTATGTAAGCGTAATTAGTAACTTCCCATCTAAAATTTGAGAAGAGTAATATTTAACTAATAATTTGTTGTGGTTGATTCAATTTTATTTTATTTTATTTTTGTCTTTTTAGTTTTTATTTTATAGATTAGACTGGGTGATGTTTTGTAAATTGTTAAATTATAAAGCAACAAAACCATATTTTATTTTTTGAGTTCTTGCAATAATTTCTTCACGTCTTAATCTATATAGTATGATTTTATTGATTATATATGTAAGCACATTTTTTGTGGGTATATTAGCAAATACAAAAAAATTGTAGATATTTGCCATTTTACCCACAATTATTATTAGTATTATTATAAAGGGGTCCTATTTCAAGAGTTTGCCTAGCCCCAAACAACTCAGGATCGGCCGTGCTTGTCAATTAAATTTTTTTAAGTTCCATTCACTGAACCACACATACTTGAATAAGATTATAGAATTTTGAATGAATTTTTCTATATTTGGATAATAAATTCTCCCGTTGGTTCCAGTGAGATCGAAAAATCTCTGGTTGGAGGTTTGGATCTTCTTTGTGCATTGAACCAAGGCATGAAGGTGGGGGTTTCCATCTTCATGGAGCTCCCTTGCGGCAAGGATATCGTGGATAGGTGAGGAAAACATTCTTGGTATAGAAACAGAAAGAAGCTTTGTGAGACACTTTGTAGTAGTAAACAGCAAACTCACACCAACCGTACAAGGGCTCCCTATTAGTTAAAAAACCTGGTGTGAATGGTGTGAGTTGGTATGATTGGGGGGCACTGTTAGAACAATCTTCTATGTACAATAAATAAATTGAAACCAAATCAAACAAATAAAATAAATAACGTACCGAATTTATTTTACCAAACTGAATGAATATTTAAAAGATCAAATCGAGTGTGTGACACTCTGTCCTTAAGACAGATTCACCCCACTACGATGCTTATGGATAAAAGGCGTCTATCTCCCAGAATACAATGATCTTCACAAATTGTAGTATCACTCCAAACAATTTGTACGACGAACAAAATCTTTGTTCTATACTCTCTTTAATTTTTCCTAAAATTATATGAAAAATATAAATGCAACAAAGTAAAACTGGACAGCAAAAAAGAATTTTTTTCAGACTGTCTTTTGAATGCCCAAGACTGCTGGAAATGACCTCTATTTATAGGCAAATAACCTATCCGAACAGGTATGAAATTTGCCGAACAGGTATAGATTGTTTTTGAACAGATTCAATTCAAATTTTGAACAGATTTGCAAACTGTTTGGCAGTTTTAAAACCGCTCGAAATTGCTGGCAATTTTCCTAATCTGTTGGACAGTTTAATCTGTTGAACTGTTAAAAATGGACTGAAAAAATGGGTACAGATTGGACAGAAAAAAAATGGCGCATCCGCAAGAATTTTTGAAAAAATTCAAATGAATTTTGTTCAAAAAATTAATATTGGGATTGACCCACACCCGCGCCCAGTCAGATGGACGGCGGCTGCGGTACGCGTGTGTGTGGTGGTTTGGATTAAGGTTCACTTTGTCCATAACTCATCACTTCTACAAACTTGGGATGCCCCTTGGGGCCGAACCCAAGTGTTGTCACCTAGAACTTATATACACACATAAGTTCTCTTCAAGTTTCAATCTGGGACAAGTCTCACAAGGAAACCCGCATTAAATTCTTTAATTGTCTATTCCACGAATCCGAAAACGACATCAAGTTCCCATTCACTCATAAATGGTTTTGACGAACCGTCTTCACCGTGTGACTTGCCATGCGACAAGGAACACGTCACCTCTTCAGACCCACCTCAAAAGACGTGTGCACCCCACTCAATTTTGGACTCGAAGTTGGCCCAAAAATAAGCCTATAAAACCAATTTTCCAATAATCCCCCATATGAATGGAATTTGATAGAGAGAAAATGCAACAACATGATCTAATTACAGAGAGCACGGAAATTGAAAATATTCTGCAAAGGATAGATAGCTTTTGGCTTTGAACCTTCCCTTGTGAGACACTATCGGATTTACTAACTAACCAATGAACATGATGTCTTGAACTGTTCAACCGTTTGTGTAAACCAAGACAATAGAACTCACACAGTATATCACCATACACAATTTAGTTCTCACTATTGTGTTCATTTTGGCCCTGAACAACCTTGTCTTTCATGAGTACTCTAGAGACTTGTAGCCCTTCACAAATCTCATAGAACCAGCCAGTTCACACTCACATAGGTGATTTTTATGAAGAGTATCCTACCATACTCCACTAGGTATACCTAGATATAAGAATCATTAAATGTATTACTTAACCTAAAACGCTGCAGGCATCACTATTTCATCATAGAAATGGATAGGAGTTTGACTCCCTAGTGATCCTTCTGAGTCATACACAACTCAGTTGTCCCTTTGAACCTAGATCTTGGGATCTCCAGTCAATTAGGTTGGGTTGCCGTTGTGGTAACTCTTATTTAATAGGCTTAAGTCTCATTTCCCTCAATGAATTCTCAACTAACTCTCTTGCTAACATGTTGGTTAGTGGATCCGCTATGTTGTCTTTAGACTTCACATATTTAATGGATATAATTCCATTTGAGAATAGTTGTCTTACGATGTTATGTCGACCATGAAAGTGTCATGACTTACCATTATACATATGACTCTGTGCTCTACCAATTGCTGATTGACTATCACAATATATGCATATAGCAGGCATTGATTTTGGCCACATTGGAATACCTTCAAGGAAGTGGAGAAGCCATTCTGCCTCTTCTCCAGCTTTATTTAAAGCTATGAATTCTGATTCCATAGTAGACCTAGCTATGCAAGTCTATTTGGAAGATTTCCAAGATACAGCTGCACCACCAAGAGTAAAGACATACCCACTGGTAGACTTTGAGTCTCTAGTATCCGATATCCAGTTTGCATCACAGTATCTTTTAAGTACTGCTGGATATCTAGTATAATTCAGCCCAATGTTATGAGTAAATCGGAGATATCTTAGAACCCTTATAATTGTTTTCCAGTGTTCTACTCCTGGATTTCTCATATATCTACTTAATTTACTTACTTCATAAGCTATATCTGAGCGAGTGCAGTTCATCAAGTACATTAAGTTTTCAATAATTTGGGCATACTCTAATTAAGAAATACTTTCATGTACATTCTTAGAAAGAAACAAATTAACATCCACAGGTGTTCTAGCAAGATGATCATCATCTTTGCTAAATTTGTCAAGTATTTTCTCAATGTAACGTGATTGTGACAATGCAAAACCTTCTGATGTTTTGGTAATTTTTATACTAAGTATTACATCAGCAATCTCTGTGTCCTTCATGTCAAAATGTTTATTTAACATTTTCTTGGTAGTTTTAATCATGTCATTATTACTACCTATGATGAGCATATCATCTACATACAGACATAACCTTTGTCTATATTTTTAATATAAACACATTTGTCACACTTATTAATTTTAAACCCATTTGATATCATTGCTTTGTCAAATTTCTCATGCCATTGCTTTGGCGCTTGTTTTAAACTATATAATGATTTAACCAATTTGCACAATTTCTTTTCTTTTCCTGGAATAGAAAATCCTTCTGGCTATTCCATGTAAATTTTTCATCTAACTCACCATTTAAGAAAGCGATTTTCACATCCATTTGATGAATTTCTAGATTGTATAACGATGCAATAGCAATTTGCATACTAATGGATGTTATTCTAGTAACCGGTGAATATATGTCAAAGTAATCAAGACCTTCTTTTTGTCTAAAACCTTTGACCACAAGTCTTGCCTTGTATTTTGTCAATTGATCCACCCGCTATCATTTTTCTTTTGAAAATTCACTTGTACCCAAGAGGTTTACAACCTAGTGGCAAATCCATCAATTCCCAAGTGTGATTTTGCAGGATGGATTCGACTTCGCTGTTTACAGCTTCTTCCATAAAAGAGTCTCAAGACTAGAAATAGCTTCTTTAAAAGTTAAAGGCTCATTTTCTAACAAAAATGTTAGGAAATCTAGACCAAAAGATTTTGAGGTTCTAGCACGTTTATTACGCCTAGGTTCCTCTTCATCAATTTGATCTTGTTCTTGATCATTACTAGTAATAGCATCAAAAGATCTTTTCTTGTTACTAGTCTCTTATCCAATCTTATTCGAAGATACATGTTCAAAGAAAGATGCATTCCGAGATTCAATAATAGTATTTACATGCATTTCGGAATGTTTTGACTTATGAATCAAAAACCGATATGCACTACTATTCTTGGCATAACCAATGAAAATGCAATCAACTGTTTTGGGACCTATCTTAGTCTTTTTAGGACTAGGAATAGCCACTTTAGCCAAACACTCCCACACTTTTAAGTATTTGTAGGATGGTATTCTCCCATATCACATTTCATAAGGTGTTTGATTCACTTTCTTTGGGGTACTTTATTAAATGTATAATTAGCAGAAAGTATTGCTTCCCCCCACAAGTTCTGAGGTAATCCAGAACTTATTAACATGGCATTCAACATTTCTTTTAAAGTCTTATTTTTCGTTTCAGTAATTTCATTTTGCTGAGATATGTAAGGAGCTGTGGTTTGATGAATTATTTTATGTTCTTTACAAAACTCACCAAAATGTGATTCATATCCACCACCTCTGTCATTTCTAAGTTTCTTAATTCTCTTACCAAGTTGATTTTCAACTTCATTCTTATATTGAATGAAAGTTTCCAAAGTTTCTTTTTTCGTTCGAATTAAATGAACATAACTATATCTAGTGTAGTCATCTATAAAAATGATAAAATACTTTTTTCCACTTCTAGTTTGAATTGATTTAAAATCACAAATGTCACTATGAATTAATTCAAGTGGCTCTGTACTTCTTTCAATTGAATGAAAAAGAATTTTAGATAATTTTGCCTCAATGCAAATTTCACATTTATGATTTGAATCAATGTCAAATTTAGGTAAACATTCCATATTAATTAATCTACGCAAAGATCCATAATTAACATGTCTAAGTCTACCATGCCATAAATTTGAAGATTTAAGCAAGTAAGAAGAATATGTATTTTTATTAATAATAGAGGGTACAACAGTCATTACATTCATTTTGAAAAGGCCATCAGACAAGTGACATTTTCCTACATACATCCCGTTTTTGGTAAGTACAAACTTGTCACTTTCAAAAACTAGCCTAAATCCATTTTTACTCAACAAAGATCCGAAAACAAGATTCTTGCTAATATCCGGTACATGCAGCACATTGTTGAGAGTAAGTTCCTTTCCAGATGTCATCTTCAAAATAATCTTTCCTTGTCCTTTAACTTTAGAAGTCGAAGAGTTGCCCATAAAAAATTGTTCATCATTGTCCACCACTAAATAAGATGTGAACATCTTTTTGTCGGCACAGATATAACGAGTAGTACCAGTGTCCACCCACCATTCTTTAAGATTTCCGACAAGGTTTGCCTCGGAAACAACTGCAGAAAGATTTATGTCATCTACACCATTGGAAATATTGTCTACTTCGGTCATACGGGCTTGAGCAGGCTTCTTGCTTGTTCTTCTTTTGCTTTTGCCTTTGCCTTTGCTACGGCAATCTTTGGCCCGATGTCCCTCCTGTCACAGATCTAACACTTGCCATTAAACTTGTCCTTTTTAGTTTCCCCCCTCCCCTTTTAGAGCCTTGTGATGAACTTTCTCCAGAAAACTTTCGTTTCTTTGCTTTTTGAGCATGTTCCACCACATTTGCCTTAGGTTCCATTGGATGCTTACCAACCCGCCTTTCATAATTGCGGTTGTCCTCTTCAATCCTCAAACGCACAATCAATTCTTCTAAAGACATTTCTTTGCGCTTCTGTTTAAGGTAGTTCTTGAATTCCTTCCAGCCTTGTGGTAATTTCTCAATTAAGGAAGCAACTTGGAAGGATTCACTGAGAGACATGCCTTCTACATGAATGTCATGCAGAATGAGTTGGAGATCTTAAACTTGGCTGATCACAGTCTTAGAATCAACCATCACAAAGTCTAGGAATTTGCCAACCACAAATTTCTTTGAAGCGGCATCTTCTGTTTTGTACTTTTTCTCTAAAGACTCTCAAAGTTCTTTTGCTATTTTGATAGGACTATAGACATTGTATAATGTGTTATCAAGTCCATTCAAGATGTAGTTCCGACCAAGGAAATCAGCATGTTTCTAGGCATCGACCACAACAATCACTTGCCGGTCACTTTCATCCTCGTTTAGAGTAGGAGCATTCTCATGGAGAAAACGAGCCAGGTTCATAGTAGTAAGATAGAACCACATTTTTTTATTGCCATCTTTTAAAATCAGTTCCTAAGAACTTCTCTGGCTTCTCACCATGATTGACTGGCACAATCACAACAGGAGGGGTTGGAACAGTTGCAGCCACCACACTAGTACTTGTTTGGGCATTAGTTTGACCAGTTTTAGTAGTCATAAATTCTAAATTATAAAACAAAATTATAATTAGAATTTTATACTACACAGAAAATTTGAACCAAAACCACATAATTAAATTCTGTAAAATAAAAGAAACAAGAATTGTAACTTTTATTTTTAATTAATTTGAAAATAAAATAAAATTTTATTTAACTAAATTAATTCTACATAGAAAATTAAATTTGTGTAACACTTCAATAATTAAAATACTGAAACATAATTTTAATTAATGAACACTCAGAAATAATTTCTAAAAATCAAAATTAATTTCTGACAAAATTCCACAAATAAATATTCTGAAATGTTAATGACACCAGTATATTACTACTAGTTGTCAAATAAAATAGACAGTATGTTTTACTATCTGTCAAAGAGTATATTACTACTATTTGTTTTCCAACCAGAATATTATTTTGTAAAATCACAGAAAATAATTTCTGTAAGAAGAAGAAAGGAAATAAACGAAAAATTCTGTATAAACAGAATAATTCAAATATGTCTGAAGATTGTTGAAACAATCTTCTGTGTACAATAAATAAATTGAAACCAAATCAAACAAATAAAATAAATAGCGTACCGAATTTATTTTACCGAACCGAATGAATATTTAAAAGATCAATTCGAGTGTGTGACATTCTATCTTTAAGATAGATTCGCCCCGCTACGGTGCTTTCGGATAAAAGGCGTCTATCTCCCAGGATACAATGATCTTCATAAATTGTAGTGGCATTCCAAACAATTGGTACGGTAAACAAAACCTTTGTTCTATACTCTCTTTAATTTTTCCTAAAATTATATGAAGAATATAAATGCAACAGAATAAAACTGGACAACAAAAAAGAATTTTTTTCAGATTGTTTTTTGGATGCCTAAGACTGTTGGAAATGGCCTCTATTTATAGGCAAATAATCTGTCTGAACAGGCATGAAATCTGCCGAATAGGTATAGACTGTTTTTGAACAGATTCAATTCAAATTTTGAACAGATCTGCAAACTGTTTGGCAGTTTTAAAACTGCTCAGAACTGCTGGCAGTTTTCCCAATCTGTTGGACAGTTTGAACCTGTTGAACTACTGAAAATGGACTGAAAAAATAGGTACAGATTGGACAGAAAAAAAAAATGGCGCAAAAAATTTAAACAAGTAAATTTTTTCCCACAAGAATTTTTTTAAAAATTCAAATGAATTTTGTTTAAAAAATTAATATTAGAACCGACCCACAACCCACACCCGCGCCTAGCCGGATGGACGGCGACAGTGGCACGCACGTGTATGGTGGTTTAGGCTAAGGTTCACTTTGTCCATAACTCTTCCCTTCTACAAACTTGGGATGCCCCTTGGGGCCCAACTCAAGTGTTGTCACCTAGAACTTATATACGTACATAAGTTCTCTTCAAGTTTCAATGTGGGACAACCCTCACAAGGAAACCAATATTAAACTCTTTAATTGTCCATTTCACGAACCCGACAATGACGTCAAGTTCCCATTCACTCATAAATTGTTTTGACGAACCGTCTTCACCATGTGACTTGCTATGCGGCAAAGAGTACATCACCTCTTCGGACCCACCTCAAAAGACGTGTGAACCCCACTCAATTTTGGGCTCAAAGTTAGCCCAAAAATAAGCATATAAAACCAATTTTCCAACAGGCGCTGTATTAATATTACCGGTGCCCCCCTCCCCCCGGGCGCTGATCTGGGCCGTCCATTCATGTACTTGTAGACAAGTGTACGGATTTTGTTAAAAAGAAGTCACACCCGAGTCCAAGTGTGAGTGATGTAAGTACTTTTGATTCCTTTGCCAGATAGTGCTATACACGTGTCACGTGTGTAGTGGTTGTAAAGTAAAGATGTTTTCAGAATGAGTGACATAAAGTAAAGGCAGGAAAATGATTATGCTTTTGAATGGGGAATCTTCGTCCTTACCCACGGGCCAATTTTGTTATTTATTTGGTACCAGAAAACATTTGATGGCAGATAGAAATATGCTTTTGCAGTGGGATAACTATTATGGTGACGTCGTTTTCTAGTACCTTGTTTCATCCCTCCTTTTCTGTTTTTCTTTTTTGTTGATTGTATTGATATACAATGTTGTACTCCTTAGACGAGTACCCCGAGAATTACGGACAGTTTACTCAAATGTGTGTAGATTGTTTTTTGATGTGGCAAATAGAACTGTGGAAAGATAGCTAGTGGTCAGCTCCGGCGAAGTTTGTTTATGGGTACGAGAAGCAGAAGGCAAAAATATCAAGGCTAAAGTGTCTGACTAGATTTGGAGTTTTTTTAGAAGTGTTCGTTTAAAAGATTTGGAGTTTTTTTATAAAAAATGGAAGGAGTAGTAAGTAGCCAGTATCAAACTCCCCTTGCATACCGAAGGTCAAGGACACCGACGACCGATGGATATAAACGGAGTTACCATGATTATGCACCTTTTAAGGCGACATACATTCGTAGACGGTACATTCAAAATATTTCCTGATATATTAAGAAGACTAAAAGGGGAGTAAAGAAGTTACAACTGTACGATGAACAATTAAGGGACGTTAAGTTTGATAATAAAGGTGTAACGAGATTACTAAATTGTGTTAAGTTGGGTAATAGACGATGTGACCGTCAATCAAACAAGATCATAGTTAAGGGTATAAAATTAATTGGGAATGTTCAATTGGGACAAGAAGCTAAAAAGGAAGCCACGGTCCACTGTGTTTTGTTTTTCGTCATAAATGATAATAGTCCGTCAGATTCCGTCCCCACACTTGACAAGATATTTATTGAAGTTGGTGAGGGTAATCTTGAGACCTGGATTGTTAATCCTGACCAGTCCGACAAGTTTCATGGTAAGAACAAAGAGTATGTTCATCACGAAATAGAAATTGTGGACCGGTTCTTCCCAGTTGACAAAGATACGTTGTTGGGAAATGTTTGAAGTATTCAGAAGGGTGTCATATATTTAATGGCAGCTATTGTTAGTGAAAATGAATGCAAAATTACGTTAAGGAGTCCAATGTACTTTAAAACTGTTTAGAATTATAATTTTATGTATTTTTATTTGTAATGTTCAGGTGAATGGAGGTGGACGATATAAAAACGGGTGTTGTTAAAAGAGTTTCAGCAAATGATTTCAGTTGTATTGACCTTGCGTTACCTAATTTATTTTCTCAGTTGAGGTTGAGATACAAATAAAAGAGTATTAAGGTTGATAAAATATTAATAAAATATTCTCCCTTTGCGTACCCAATGCTAGTGGGTTGGTCAGAGTAAATATATATGATCGGAGGTTAGATGGTAATGACTGTTTACAGGCATATTTTTGTTTTCCTTGTGTATTGTCAGTGCGAATTAGTATATTATGAGAATGGTTATTGTTCCATTAACGAAAAACAGGTGCCATGGATGGTGAAGTATCGACTCGAAGATTCAAACATTAAAAGGGGAGTAACGTATTGTAAAATGAAGGGGTATTTGAAGTATTCTACAAGTGAAATGTCTGAAAATTCGCAGTTGAGGGCCCCATCTACTGTTGTCTTATCTAAAAAATATATGAATGCGAATGTTGATGTTTGGCATTATGCTTCAACTGAAGTTCTTCCAATTCTATCACGGACTAAGTCTGTTGGTTTACTTGAGAGGTAGAGAGATTTGCTGTTAGGAGGTTTTGGGAAAAGTGGTTCAGTTATTGATAAACGCAGACGTCGTTTCAACTTATTCGAGATTGATGTATGCAGAGCTAACGATAGTGCTAATGATATTGATCCTGATCCGTCGATCATTTTGAAATTTTAATTATTTTTGCTTGTGAGTTTTCAAACAATAGAGCAAGTTCCGAGATATCCATTCATTCATGAGCTTTCATTTTTGGTTTTGTTATGCATGTATTTACTCTTATTAACCATAAACACCTTAATTCGTCTTTGTCTTCCATTATGGTCCACTAATGTTATGCATTATTATATTGTCTGGGAAGAGCTATTTTGATTGGCTTTTGGCAAGGCAACTTTGCTTTCCTTCGCTTTGCCAGTGATGTTATGAACCCACCTTATTAACTCATAATTTATTTCGAATATATTTGTGGAGTAAAAATTAAATTGATAAAGTATGGAGTACACAAGTCAAATGAATTTAAATTATTAATTATTTTTTTTGGATAAATTTTAAATTCATAAATCTGAATTTGTAGTGTTGTTAACAGTGATACGAGTCTCTGCTTCCATTGGCAAAAAAAGGTATGAAGCCTACATCTCTGTCCGAAATCTATTGACTTTTCTTTCCTGTTTATTTTTTGGGTCCTTACGTGTGGGCTCTAATAAGTGGACTTATTATCTAATAGATCCTATTAAAAAAAAAATTGTCATAAAAAAAGTCACTAATTGTAAGTTTTAGCGACAACTTATAAAAATCATAACAAAAAAAAGACACTAATTCTTAATTTTTAGCGATATATATAAAAAGTTGTTACAAAAAAATTATTTTTAGCGATAATTTTACCAAAACTTATTTTTAATAGGACTTGATGGGAATTAAATCCAACTATTAGGATATATTAGTAGTTCACCCTTTACTTTTGTTTTAATTTTTTTATATAAAAAAATAACTTTTAGATTCAACTAAATTAAGGAAATTTTTTGCATAATTATGTTACCTTCTTTTAAAGTTTTAATTCACTTATCTTATTGTTTAATCTTAATATAAATCATTGAAGTTATTGACTTGTTAACTAGTAATAAAATCACTCTCATTGATAACTTAAAGTGATTTCAAAATTAACAACTTGAGGTCATAGTTTTTGTTAGAATGAAGAGATTATTGTATCACACAATGAAAGATTCATAGGACAGTAAATTTTACATCGTCGTTATTCATATAGGTATAAGTTTTTTTTAGCAACTATAAATCCTTTTGTGAAATTTGAGTGTTGTTCAAATGATTATCCTTGAATTTTTAAAAGGATGTCTACGGTTTAAGTATATGAAAAAGCTCAGACATTCAATTGCACTAAAAAAAACTTTCTAACATACTAAATCCAACTTTAAAAAAAAAAAAAAGAAGCTTTGGTTGTTATGATTCATATCACTTTCAACCTACTGAATCATATTTAATGTAAGTTAGGTGCTCCATCTTTCTCATAAATGAACATGTTTATATCCATGAATAAACAATTTCAAAAAACAAAGAAAGAAACAATTTAATTTTTCATTAATAAATAACTTTAATTGACTTTGGGAGCATACATTCCAATAATTGACAGTAGTACTATATGACCGGTCGCCACAAGCAACCTTATTATTGCAACACTATATATATTTTTGTTAATTTATTCTAGTCTCTCCGGTCACCAAGGGCGACAACCCACACAATGAGCTATTGTTGTTCTTTGAACAACACCCTCTTCCTATCTTTGCGAGAACGTATTTCATTTTGGAGAAAAAACATACGATCTTATATGAGATTTGTATCGATAGTTGGCATATGTTTCCACCGCGCACCTAGCACGTCTTGACTTGGTTCTGCTAATGTAACTATGGTTACGTTCATTTACACCATCTTGGGTTAGGATATAAATACATGACTTAAGCACAAGCTCAGTTCCAAAGATCACATTTACATGTGCAGTTCGCCTTCCTATGTAAATAGGCCTTTGGTAGCAAGTCCCTACTAACACTAACACTGCTAATTTGCAGTGTGTTTGGGTTGTGCTAAACTAAAGGGCGCAAAGATGTTGAAAAAAGAGACCTTTTTTTAAATTTTTTTCATAAAACTTACACGTTTTTGACCTAGTGCTAATTTCTGCAGCATTTCATTTAATTACTGATATTTGGTTAGAACACAGAACTAGTTGCCTCAGTCATGCCCAAAATGCAAAGAGAATAGAGAATCATTTCAAGTCTGATGGCAAAGATGCAATGGATGATCGATTAAATTGCACACGTTGGTCAAAGAATTACAGAGAACAGGAGTAAAAGAACTCTTATCATAATCAAAATAAGCCAACTAATTAATCAGAGCCCCCGGGGAGAAGCTTTGCAGAGCTAGTTGTACCAAAACGTTGGACTGCAGCTGGGATGACCCTAGATGGCGATAAAACCTCGGCAAATGATACATTGTATGAATCTGTTCCTAACCGACTCTGTAACCACCCTCTTCTTCCAGAAAACCCATCAACCACAACCCAACAGTTCTTAAATCCAAGACTTGTAAGTGTTCTTGCAACAATTTTGGCTGAATCCGAGTACCTGAATTTTCAAAACAATTTCAGCTCGAGGAGAGGAGTAAATTTAATCCAAACTGAAACTATGTGGTACTAGAAGATATCCGTGTAATTCACAATGAGATGGGAATGAGGAAAGAACTCACGAGTCCATGATCATGGTGTTGGTGCCTTTGTTTATTTTCTTTAAATATGAAATCTTCAAAGCCACTATTTCAGCTTCTACTTTCTTTGCATCTCGAACAAGGCCTTTCAGCTTGTTTGGTAATTCTTCCAAACTGAAACATTAGAGGCAATATGGATGGTAACAGTGGCCGTGTAGAGGGTATGGAGATGATGAAATACAAGAAAATTGACAATAAAAAAAGTAACAAAGAGTTCACCATCTGCGTCCAATATTGGACACTATTGATGTGCTCCTCAAGTTGCTTTCTTCCTACCTTGCCCATTGACGAGTCATTTTATTTTTTCTTTCTTTCATTTTTATTTATTTATTTTAATCATAGACAATCTTTCGTTTTTTCTTTCTTTTTTTCCAAATGTGTTAATGTAATATTATTTTTTTCAAGGTTAGGACTTAGAACAAAAAGTTTTTTGAGAAAGTTTTTTGAGAACGATGAGGAGTTCATGACCCAACTCAGATCTTTTTTACTTCAATAGAAACAATTTTGTTTCCTCTTATCAAAAGGAAAAGGAAAGAAAATGATGTCTTCTCTATTATGCGCTTTCTAAAAACTTGGTATAGACAAGATAAGAAGTGAAATACATATATATAAATGAGTTTATTTTAGGGGAGAGAGAGAGAGAGAGAGAGGCAAAACTACTTACGGGATTGCAATCATTCTATTTTTAGCACTAGATGGAAGGCGTGGAATACCAGCCTTGTTCTTGTCCTTCTCTGATCTAATATCAACCATTAGATGATTACTTCTGGATATGAGATCAAGGCTTTGAGCAGGAGTGAGCTCACCTAGACATTAACAATACCGCATTAAATCAGTAACATTATATTTACTCAAAAGAAATTATAAAACCAGAAAAATACAAAGATAAATAGAATAAAATAAAGGGAATTACCAAAAAAAAAAAAGGTACAAAGATAAAATAATTGGAAAACTACACTGCCTTGATATCATTAAATTCCTAACAAAAGTTATGGCAGCACTTGGAAGAAGTTAGAAACGCATTACAATGGGCAAAATCTTAAGCAACAGATTTAAATGCATCAGCACAAATTATTCGACATTTTTAAGAAGTAAAATGGAAAGGAAACTTTAATATAACATAGTAGCAATTTCAGATGTCATTGTTCCAAACCATTCACTATAATTTTCAGATGCACTTCAGATTCCCAGATCAAGAATAATCACCATTGGAACTATGGCCATGTTTGTTTAACTCCATGATCCAATAAAAGGCCATTACCCTGTGTTCTTCCCAACAATTGGTGGTGCAGGGAAGGGTAGACAGAACAAAACCAACCTCTGCTCATATTTGCAAGAAGTGACTGCTCTTAAACTTGAACTCCCATTATTATGCCTAGCGTATCAGTGCACCAATCAAAGACTACTAATCATTCACTCATTTTACTACCATATAGTGACATTTTCTTGCAATTTCTCTCTTTCCTCCTCATTTACTCAAATGAAGCAATTCAGGATTAGTGAAATTTTTCTTGTTTTTTCAAAGAGGGAGAAGCCAATGTACCTTTGTACCCACGAAGGCTGAAAGAAATGGCAGACCAGATGGGAGGAAAAAGGAGGTATGCAAGGAATAATACTCCACCAGCTGCTATTATTGAAACAGGATCTGCTGAAGAGATGGTCTCAACTGTTGATGAAGCTATAGGCTTGGCGACTTCAATCACCTTGGTGGTCTGTTGTGCAGCATCCACAACTGTCTGCAGTCAAGGGCATTTGTAACTTTTAGATAATAGACAATTTAGCTCAAAGATAAAATTTACATTAAATTATGAGCTTAAATGCTAGGGTTACAAACTATTTTGGGTATCTAAACAAACAACCCTAAAAAATTGAGACAAGGAGGCTGGTATTAGTAGACAAAGTGGCTGCCCAAATATGAAGACACGCATTCTCATGCACTTCTGTCATTGCATTGACAATGGCCCTTAAATTTGTTCATTCCAGTTTAAAATAAAATGTAGAAAAGAAAACACTTTGTTGTAAAAGATGAAGACTGTCACAAAGCCATCATAATAAAAGACAAGGGCCTTCTAACGGAAATATGGATGAACTTTGTTTGAAACAAATGTCATCACCTCATCTGGATGCTTCTCAAAAGACATAATGGATTGGTTCCATTTCGAAATAATTCACTGACATAGGACACAAATTCAATGTATACTCATAAACTACTTGCATCAAAGTCAGAAACATATATATATATTTCCCTTTCTCCAAGTTAAAAACCATTCAAGGCATAGCATATTGTTGGGGAAATTTATTGAATATACTATAACAAAAACCCATTAAACAGAATAATCACAAAGGTAACTATGTAAAGTAAAATTCAAATAGAAAATATGGCTGTGATTGTGAGAGGCATGCAATTGTTGTCCTAAGGTTGTTATTGCCTCCCCATTCGAAGATATTAGCAAAAAATGAACAATTAACTCTAAGATACAACCCTAATCACTGTCAGGCATTCCAACATTCTCGCACATGAAAAGGGTTAATGAACCTTCTATGATCTAAGTGGCCCATACTTTATATATATGAAAATAAGAGAGAAAAATAAAGGTCGAGGGAAAGGAAGGAAAAACACGATTTATGAGCTTGAGGTGTAGAAAAGTAAAGAACCCCAATGTCTATATAAGATTGAGGGAAAGCAAGGAAAAATACGACATATGAACTTGAGGTGTAGAAAACTAAAGAATCCCAATGTCTTGTATAGACATTGTAGTGTCTTTTCATTTGGATACATCCCTTACTTTCAAAAAGCATTACTCTTTTTTAAAGCACCCATTGATTGAAGTTTTGAAACTTTAAATTCCAACAGATATCACCATCAACATGGCTAGTTACTATCAATATGCCCATTTGTATTCAAACTTATGCAAACCATTTGGTGAAATTTCACCACGCTCAAACCAAATTGCACCAGTATCCTATCAAGAAACCAAAACTCCAATTTCCACACAAAAGAAAGCTCCTGTAAGTAGCCTTTTACCACAACGGAATGAGCTCAAATTCAAACACATGGTGTGCATGTTGGTGAATGCCTTAATGTATCAATAGCTAATTACACTATCAAATTCAGAACAAGTTAATTTGAAAAACAAAAAGAGGCAAACCTTAGCAGCACTTAAAACAGGTTGTGTGTCGAAACCCGAGCTCTGAATTGCTTCTTGGGCTTTCTTCGAAGCCTCAGAAACCGCCGGAGAAGCGATCTTCACCGCCTCATCTCCAGCTTGTTTCAAGATTGGCAATGCCACATCAATCCCAGGCTTCACAGTTTCAGCCACACCCCGAAAAACACGCTGTGCCACATCGAAAAAACTTGAACCCACTTCCTGAACCTGATCAATGGTCTTCTCCACCTAAAATTCAAGCACAGACAAGCAATTCAAACAAATGGGTATCAATTAAAAATCTTAAAAAAAAAAAAAAAAAAAAAAAAATCAGCTTTAAGAGACAGAGTTGTGTAAGTTTATGGGACTTACTTGGGTGAGAGAAGAGACAATCTGATCTTTGGAGAGGCTGAGAGCTTTGGCTTCATGTGGGGTTGAAAAGAGGGCAAACAAGGAGAGAGTGGTGGAGATTGGGAGTGAAGCAGAGGAGGGTCTGAATTGAGATTTGGATGAATTTTTGGAGAGAGAAAGAGTTCTTGGGGGAGGAAATGGGGAGGAAGGAGGAGGAGGGAGAGGAGGTCTAGTTGTGGCTGTGGCTCTGAGGGCCATTGCCATGGCCTTTCGCCACTGATCAGTGAGAGAGAGAGAGAGAGAGAGAGTTGGTTGGTTGATGGGTTTGTCTGAGCAATGTGTGATGAGAAATAAACGGTCTTTTGGGTGTTACTACAACTACAAATATCCAGTGATGTTGTGTCAATTTCAATTTTTTATTTTATTTTTATAAAATATAACCAATCAATGTTGTATAAATTTTGCTTATTTGATTTTAATAATTTAGTTTTTGTACATATTTATCAAATGATCTTGACTTTTTTTTAATAAAAAAAATTATTTGATCGAAACTATACTAACAATAAGAACTCATATATTACGCTTAGTAATATATCAGCTCATCCACCAGTTTATTAGTTGAAATAAACCTATAAGAAATATTAAAAAATTATTTTGTTAGTTATATTTCTAATTTTTTTTAATTTTATTGACTAAAATAATATTATAAAAAACTAACACTAAAAGATTTGGTTTCTTTAGTATATTCCTATTTTATTTTATTTTTTTAAAAATAATGATTTTTTTAAAGTAGTTTAAGTGATTTTTTTTTTTTTTTTTTTTTTTGGGGTGCAAAATGAACTTTTTTTTTTTAACAAAAGTAATTTTTTTTAATCAATAAATTTTCCTTTTAGTCACAGTCAAATCAAGCCTTATCTTGATCTTGAAAATGTTTTTATTTTTTTTATATTGATGTCTTAATCTTGAAAATTAAAAACGGACAATTTGAAAATTCTAGTGCAACCTTTTGAACGCGTATATATGACTTAGATATTTTTTCAATCAAAAATGTTTTGCCCCTCTAAAATATGAGTTTGTGTTTAGTTAGAAGATTTAAAAAAATATTTGGAAAGAGAAATAAAAAAAAGTATGTGAAATATACATTTCGCCTAATTTCACACCCCTTTTCTATTTATTACAGTGTAAAAGAGCTCTAGAGATGCACTTCATTCTATTAATGTGATATTTTAATCCCTTTCCTTTTTTTTACTACTCTTACAACTCCCTTTAAAACTCAAAATTTAGAACTATTTATTATTGTTTCTCATTATCAGATATTTTTCGTTGGATCATAATTCGAGTAATGCTCACTTTATAAGCATGTCCCTATCTATTCTAAAGTTATTTATATTGATGTGATGGATGTCAGGTCTTCGTTAATTAATTTTTAAATACATAGATAACATATGTAAAATTATGAGATATGCCTCTTATAATTAAAAAAAAATAATAATATAATTTTATTCTATTTAAGTCATAATTTTAAAAAAAAAATTATAACTAAATATCATATAAGACATAATTAAAGATTTTATAAATTATAATTAAAATATTATTACAATTAAAAAAATTAATCAAAATTAAAGAAAAAAAAATAGTATAATTAGACGTGTGTACTAAAATTTTTCAAATAACATATAAAAGTATCCCATTAAAGAGTTGGTGTGAACAGTGATTATTGTGCTGTCCGTAAAACTTATTTTGAATCTTGATTTGATAATTTGAATTATTTAAATTTTAAGAAATATCAAAAATAAATATACTTGTAATAAATTAAGTTGATCAGATATCAATAACCTCTTTATCAAATCATGTTTGTGTATATAAAAAAATAAATATGTATGTATCAAACTGAATTCGAATGTGATTTGATAAAGTTATTGATATCCGATCAACTTAATTTTTTATAAATATATTTTTCTTGATGTTCTTTCAAATTTTAAACAATTTGAATCAATTAAATAAGACCCAAAATAATTTCCATGATTTGCACAATAATCACTACCGTTGTGCATTACGCACAGCAGCAGTGACTGCAAATCCCCACATTAAACAACAAATAAATTTCGTCATTCTAAACTCAATAATTAATCCTCAAATGAAGTATCCAAGTATATCCTTAAAATATATATATATATATATATATTGTGCATGCTATTGTCAAACTACTAGCCTAAAAAATTGTTACATGGATTTGAATCTCTAGGGATTGAGAAAAGTAGACCAAACATAGATTAATAAAGCTTAATTTGGACCATTTGGCCTCCAGTCCAGCCCAATCAATGACATTTAAGCAGGCACTGTAAAGAGCTGGATTTTGCCCACCTCCTAACTGACCCAAAATACAAAAAAGTAAAGGGAAGTTACCAATAAGCCTCCGTTTAGGGAGTGGGTTGATTTTTTTATTTTTTTATTTTTTAATTATTTTAGTTTGGGTTAAAAAGTTTGGTTTGAGAAGAATTTTTTGATTTTTTGACTTTTTTTGTGAGAGAATAATGTAATGATTATGGGTTGGATATGATGTTTTATTTGTTGTGACTAAAATAGCCTATTTTGTTTTTTGTGGCTAAAATAGCCACAAATTAGTCCTATATACAAAGTTCAAAATCTATTTAATCCCAAAATAAAATATTTATACCAATTAGTCCTATATATTTTTAATTGTTATCAAAAAAATCCTAATTTTTTTTTTAAAATTTACAGATGCTGTTACATTTACTATCTTCGGACTTCCGTCAAACAATCACCGGAGACTTGCCGGAAGGTTCAACATCACCGAAAAGTCGGCGGAGTATCGCTGAAAAGTCACCAGAATATCGCCGGAAGTTTACCGGACTATTATGAATGCCAATGGAAGTCACCAGAATGTCCAGAACGTTCGTTAGACGTTAAGAATATCATTGGAGACTCACTGGAATGTCTAAAATAGTGTCCGAAGAAAAAATAAATAAAAGAAAGAATAAATTGAAAAATTAGAGTGAAAAAACATAGCAAAATGTGCTAAATATTGATAAATTAAAAGAAAAAAAATGTAACGACAAAAAACAGCAACAATGGAAAAAATATATGTTATTTTTCAATTTTTAAGGGTTTAAGCAAATAATATCCAATATTGATCAAACTGAAAAACAAGTTTTGAAACTGTAAAACATTACAGTTTCAGAGTAAAAATCTATTAAGTATTTATCCTTATTAATCAAACTGAAAAAACATGTTATGAAACTGTAAAATTTTACAGTTCTAAAGAATATTATGAAACTATAAAATTTCACAATTCTAAAGAATGTTATGAAATTGTAAAATTTTACAGTTTTGAACCATAATTCATTCCAGCATCGAAAAAATTTGATTTTACAGTTTTCACTGCTGATAACTAATACTTGAAAACAACTTATTCAGAATTTGAAAATTTTCTCCATTAAAACAGAAAAATAGACTTGTGTAACAGAAAAAAGGTAAAAAAATTGAGAAATCGAAGGAAAGAATAGATATAGAAAGAATATTGTACTATGGCAATTATTTTTTATTTAGATCTAGTCGGATCTCATGTAAATCTACTCATCAAATTTCAGTAGATCTACTCATCCTTTTCGCCATCGGTAAGGATGAAGTCACGAGTTGATGCCGATAGTTGGTGGTTGCCGGTGAATCCCAATCAATGGTGATCCTCAGTTACCGATGACTATATATTAGAAAGAGAAAAAGAATAAGAAATGTGTAATCATTGATCGTCGTTCATGACAAACAAAAAGAGAGGAAAATGCAGAAAAAAGAGAGAGGAAAACGTAAAAAATGAGACAAAAAGCAGAAAGAGAGGGAGAGAGAGGAAAAGTAAGACTTTTGAGTCTACTCAAAAAGTTATTAAATTAAATAGTATACACATATTCCAAAGAGGACCTATGGATAATTTTTTCAAAAGTAAACTATGTAGTGGGAAAGACTGGTACCTCATAATTAAAAATATATATATATATAATTTTATATTTTTTGAGTCATAAGTAAAATAAAAAATCATAATCAAACATATTATATCAAAAATTTTATGAGCCATAATTAAAATAAGATTATAATTATAAAAAAAAGTCACAACTAAAAAAAAATGACGTAATTTAAGAATATATATGGTGAAAGAGATTTATAGTAGAATTTCCCCTACGTAATTTTGTGTTGGATTGATGTATCTTAATTCTTAATTTATGTAAAAAAATGACAATTTTTTTTAAATGTTACTCACCTGATTTCATTCTTTCAAAATTGTTTAATGATATATAAATTACAAGAATTTATAATTTTTATACAGAATAATTGTTTCAATATAAAATTTTCAATTAAAAATAAAATATTCATATTCACACTAAAAATAACAATGTCAAACCATTCTTCTGTGCTCTCAGAAAAAAAAAAAAAAAAAGAAGCCATTCTTGTGAGAAAAAAAAAAAATTTATCACGAATAATATATTTTCACATATTACAATTTGACTTCCTAAAAATTCATTTAAGGTTCAATCGTGACATTAACAAGTCAACAAATTACTAATTAATAAATACTTCAAAAATATATAAAAACCAACTTACTTAAGTTCAATCATCCTTATTTGATATTGGTTTCGAAAGATAAATACATCAACCTTAAGCATGTTTGTTTTGAGGGATAAAGGGGTGAGATTGGACTATTAGTTCCACCGGACTAATAGTCCATTGTTTGTTTGAAAAATTTTATTAGTCCCCACAAATATGAGACTATCCTATCCCATGGGGGGTGTGGGATAGAAATCATGAGATTAGTATCCCATGGGATTATTGTGTGAAATGTTCATTTTACTCTCCATGCTATTACTTAGTAAATAATCAAAAAAGGGTAAAATAGTCTTTTGAACATTTATAAATTATTTTTTTAGTATTGTTAATTTAAAATTATATATTAAATAAAAATTTTAAATTATAAATTAAATTTAATTAAAAATAATAAATTATAAATTATGGCCTTATAAATTAAATTTTTTTAGTGTTGTTAAAAAATTAAATTTACATATTAAATAAATTTTTTTTTTAGTATTGTTAATTTAAAATTATATATTAAATAAAAAATATAAATTATAAATTACATTTATTTAAAAATAATAAATTATAAATTATGACCTTATAAATTAAATTTTTTTAGTGTTGTTGAAAATTTAATTTATATATTAAATAAAATTATTTTTTTATTGTCGTTATTTAAAATTATATATTAAATAAAACTATAAATTATAAATTATAAATTTAATTTAATTGAAAATAATAAATTAAAAATTGTGGCCTTATAAATTAAATTTTTTTAGTGTGGTTAAATTATAAATTATAGATTATAAGGGTAAAATAGTCTTTTAAACATTTATCCTTATCCAGTCCGTCCAACCAAACATTAGATTTACTAAAAATAATCCAATCCAGACATCTAATCCCATGACTAAACAAACATAGAATACAAATCCAATCCAACCAAATAGTCTCAGGACAATGTATCCCGAGACTAAGGCCTTGTTTGGCATAACCTATATAATCCATCTTTTTATCTTTTTATCTTTTTTCCATCACATCACCTCTCTACTTTTCTGCACATCTTTTTGTAAAAAGACAAAAAGTGCACTTTTTTAGGACACCCCAAACCAACCTTAACAATCCGATGGATTATAATCCGCCCTTATGTAGTCCGTCCAAACAAACACACTACATACCCAAAGATGTGATCAAAAGGGATAAATGCAGCACCAAGAGAGTTCCAGGGGAAAACTTTAAACTTGTTTGGCTACCTAGAAATTTTCCCGCAAAACAACAAAAACATCCGGAACCTTGATACTATTTGTGGTCGTAAGGCCGCTATAAGATTTCATTTTTCTCAGGAAATTCGATCTTTCAACTATTCTTCCACAAAAGGGCTATCTTTTTAACAGAATCATGAATGTAATCCAATACCAGGTTCCTAGAGTTCACATCAAATGGCCAGATTCTCTAGCAATTGGATCATACTTGTGTTTATGTATTCTCACTTTCTTGTAGCAATGACGATTGTATGTTTCCCCATCTGGGTATTTTCGTTTGGAAATTCTTTCTACCTCATTGGAGGGGAGAGAGAGAAAAAAAAGAAAAAGAACAAAAAAAGATAACACTTTTTCAGCTATGTGCTTAAGAAATTGACACGTGATTGCCAACGAATTTGATTCCCATTACTGTCAATCTGGATTCTGTAGTTCTGAAACAAAGAAAGTAGTTTGGGACAACACTAAAAAAATACACACAAAACCCATGAAGAAAAACACCTTTATGGAGTGTTCTTTGGCCATCACATCATTCACCAAACTTAAAATTTTTCCTCAGTCACCAAGCTATATTAAATCATAATTGAAAGAATAATTCTATATGTAATTTCATTTCTTATTCTATTTTATCATTCATAGATACAAAGCAATGAACACGCATTAATAAATATACATTTGTGTGTAGACGAGAAAATATGATAAAAAAGAAAAATTTCAAATTCAAAATGGTGCAAATCAAAGACGGGCTCACTAACAATGGCATTTTAAAGAGCAGTTCTATTTTCACAAAAATCAATCACAAAACCCGACACAACTCTTACATGGTACAAGACCCTATTTGTGGAATTTAATAGGTTCATTTGCGCAAGTCAAAAACTACCCTACGAATGTTCACAATAATACTAGAAGACAACATTTTTCATTCATGTCATTTTAACTAACACTATGAAACAACAATACTTTAAACATCAAGATGGTCAACAGAGAAAATTATCAAAGTGAACGCAAATTAGACAAAAATAAAAACAAAGATCAAAAGCTTTCCTGATCTGCAGGACGAAATTACACACATCATAACCCATACAAGTAACAGGGCATAGTATCCATTCTCATATGCAGAAAATCAAAGCACAATCTAAAAAAGAAGAAAATCATACCCAGCAAGGCCTCGAAATAAATAATTTCCTCCACATAAAAAAGCAGTAATAACACAATGATATGGCTATGCTGCCTAGTATTGTAAGCACAACACAATTAAAGATCTCCCCAGTTTCAACAGCCAAGTACGAGCCAAAACATTCAAAGAATCATAGCATATCATTCTTTTGAGATGAAAAACATAAAATATTTCAAGATTCCCCCAAAAAAAAAAATTAAAGTACCAGAGAAACATGAATCAAATGCCAGTAAAATAGATCAGAATATGAAACTAATGTGGCTTAAACAATGTATAAACCAAATTGAAAAGAGAACTGCAATGCAATACCACTTTCAAATTAAACAAAGATCATTTCAAAAGATAGAGACATCTAATATGGTGTATCATTCAAAACCAGAGTCATCAATGATCAATTATCAAACACAAACCTTAGTGTTGAGCTTCATACAAATTACAACATCAAGTAAAATTGGCAAAAGAAAAAGGAAAGATAAAATTAATATAAAAAGAAAAGGAGATTTCAATCAAAAATATTATCTGACTAGATTGAACAAGAAATCAAAAGGTTACACTTGCTTCCCCTTTAAACAGATAATATGAAAAAGTTTAACACAAAAACCAACTACAAAAAAAGAAAAACGAAAAAGAAGAAGAGGCTACAATATGAAGAAAAAAGAGTTTAAGAACACAAAAACTGATTACAAAACCAGAGAAATTCTGTGTTATTTCTGTGTAGTTTCCATGCAAGTAATTAATGATCTTCTAAAAAAGCATATGATCTTTGCTTTTTCTCTTTTTTTTTTTTTTTTGATTGGCAAAAAAAGGAATCTTTATCTGATATACACATAATGACACACCAACACACACAAGGATACATATTAAAGATTTGGATCCAAAAATCAATTACAATATAAAAGCTCAAAAGGGGTTCATATATATCTCTGTACACATATATACATATATATATATAGAGAGAGAGAGAGAGAGAGAGAGAGAGGTGGGGTGAGCGCTGGATGCAGAGGTTTATCGACCGATTCCTGTTCTGTATATTTATGAATACACAACCAGTTCAGGGAACAGATCGATGAACCGCTGCGTCCAGTGACCTCAACCAAACAATTCACACCTACACACACACACACACAAATCTATAACCTCCAAACTATAATCAAATCAAAGATTTCGATTATAGTTTCATAGAATCAACGAAACAATGATCAAATCAATGCGCACAAAAACAGATCTGAACTTTTACTACTCAAATATTTATGAATACACAACCAGTTTAACGAATCAGCCAGAAATCGTAGAACATGAGCGAATTCAAAGTAAAAAAAATTTGAAAGCGAAAAAACAAAGCAGTATATACATAGATTCATACATGTATGTATATGAATACGTTTCACAGTGACCTCAAAAAAACAAAAAAGTATCTTATCTATCTTTTTAGAGAGAGCGAGAGAGAAGCAAATGAAACCAACGAATCTCAAGAGTCACCATTCTCCTCTCTCTCTCTCTCTCTCTCTCTCTCTGCAATTCGAGTCGTAGATGCAGAGGAGGAGGTGGGTGAGCATGGGCCATTATAATGGGCCTTGAGGTTCGGCCACGTGTCGTAATGACGAAAATGGCCCTGATGTTGTTGTGGTGGGTCTTCGGAGATGGATTAGGAGATGAGCAACGCTGATGTTGACGTGGCTTTAAGAAATTCAACCTGCGGTTTAGAAGGCGCACATTTCAAATTGCACTTAGGGCTTGTTTGGGAAGGCTAAATAAGTGCACTTTTTGTCTTTTTGGACTAAAAAATTGAGGTTGAAAATATGGATGTTTGGGTTAACTTTTTGACTTTTTATGGAAAAATGTGTAATAAAAAATTGTAAAAATTGGTTTGTAGAGTAAAATTTGAATTGGGAGTTGTGCAGCCGTAATTGTTGACTTTTGGTGAATAGTGTTAACTTTTTAACTTTTTGAGTAACTTTTTGGCTTTTTGGATTATTTGGGGTATCCCAAACTTAGCCTTATTATTAGGCCCCTTCTGTTCTTGAGTAAATTATTAATAGTTTCTAATAATTGAAATTAATTTTTATTAAATTTTATTGAAAATATATTTTGAAAAAATTATCATTAAAAATAATTTTTTTGTAATAATTTTTTATATATGTCGTTAAAAATTAGTAATTAGTGATTTTTTTGTCATGATTTTTATAAATTATCGCTAAAATTTACAATTAATGACTTTTTTATAACAAATTTTTTTCATAAGACCTATTAGATAATAAATCTACTTATTAGGACCTACACGTAAGTATCTCTTCTTTCTCTAGACATTTTTCTTAGGATATATTGTCATCACTTCAAGGGTGTTTTAGATCTCGTATAATATCATTTTTTAGTTTAAAAGTTAAAAAATTATTAAAAAATTAAAAAGATAATAATTTATATTAAAAAGTTAAAGATTTTTTTTTCTATTTTTTGCACATCTTTTTGTAAAATATTAAAAAATCATTTCAAATATATTATTTTTTTTTACATCATATTTTAGCCAAAAAGTTATTAAAAAAATATATTCCCAAACAAGGCCTTAGATAAATGGTTAAAAGTTAATTTTTTAATTTTTTTTGAAAAAATACGTAAAAAATATAAAAGATAGGGGAATTTTTTTACAACTCCCTAATAATACTAATTTAGAGGCTAAAGGACACCCAAAAATATAATGATGTATGAGGTCCCTGAGCTACTTCGCGCGCGTTTTTAATTATTTTTTTGGACCAAAATACCCTCGCCAAAATAAACACAGAAACGATATTACTTCCGACGTCTGAGTTCATTCCAAGCATCCACCATTTTCACGAACACAAGAACAGCAAAATTAGGGTTTCAACATCATCTTCACGATCGATATTCGAGCTTCGTTCTCTTCTGCACAAATCATTCCCATTCCTTCCTCACAAATTTCTCTGACCTTCCTTAGAGCTTCGTTTTCACTGCTCATCGTCATCTCCGTCCACCTTCGTGACGTCGCATCTTCATCTCAGACCATATCAGCTCCTCATTCAAAGTTTCATCCTAACTTTGGTAAGTTTTTCTACAATACAACTAGATTTTCTCTGGAAACACAGTTAATTGCATTTTATATTAAACTTCAATAAATTAGGGTTTCACATTCGTTTTAAAAAGCTACAGAAAAAGTTATTTCTGTGTGTTTTGTACTTATTCTTGAACATGTTTGTGTGATTATTTCTGCAAATTTCTCTGGCATTTGAATTTCTCTGATTTTTGCTTGATGTATGTTTCTTCTTTCAGTTTTCTATACCATGTTTATTTTGAAAACAGCAATTTCCTGTGTTTTCATCTAATTTTTGAACGTGTTTCTCTAATTTTGTTTCTGTACATTTCTCTGTAACATGTTTGACTGGACTGAATGTTTCTTATCTGACATATGTATTTTGGAATGAATGTATCACCCTTTCTGCCATGTTTATTTTGGACTGGAATGAATGTTTCTTCTCTGACATGTGTATTTTGAAAAAAAAGTTATTTCTCTGTGTTTTTATCTTATTTTTGAACATTTTTCTGCGATTTTGTCTATCAATTTCTCTACTTTGAAAATTTCTCTGGAATATGTATTTTTCTCTGGAATGTTTATTACTTTCTTGCTCTGTCTAAGTTTGTCTGTATTGATAATTTTCTCTGACAAACATCACATCACTTTCCTCCCCTTGTGTATCTCTATCATGGTTAACTTCCTCTGGTTGTGTATGTAAATTTCTCTGGCATTTCAATATTATGAATTGAAATTTTCTCTAGAATGGAAATTTACTCAAGAATGTGTAATTTCCTCTGGAATGTGTATTTATCTCTGGTATGTTTATTTTGTTCAATTCTTGGTTTCAATGTGGTGTAATTTTCACTGGATTGTTTACAATACTTTATTTATTTTATCTTGTTAATTGTGGAATGGAAATTTTCTTTGCCTTGCCATGTTTATTTTTCTCTGTCATTCATTTTCTCTGGTATGTTTACTTCTATATGTAATTTTAAGAATTATTGAAAATTTCTATCCCATGTTTATGATGCTTTGTTGATTTTCTTTGACATTTAATTTTTGATGTCCAATTTCTTCTGGCATGTCCAATTTTCTGTAATTTTCCCTCAGCTGTAATTTTCTCTGACATCTTACACTTTCTCTTATCTGTAATTTTCTACCTTATCTGTAATTTTCTCTGACATGTCCAATTTTCTCTGGCATGTTCAATTTTCACTGGGATTTAATGTTGAAATCTTTATGTTTTAATCATTGTCTAGCAATGGCAAAACGTAAAAGCACCGAAACACCAGAAACACCAAGCAAGAAACAGAAACTGACTCAGTCTTCTTATGAGCTGCGATCAAACACCAGCAGCAAAGCACTGGAAACACCAACCAAGAAAGAACAACTCTCTCAGTCTTCCTATGATCTAAGATCAAAAACCAGCAGCAAATCACCACAAACTCCACTCCAAATCACACAAGGTGATGAGGCAACTAGCATCCACATGAGTACCCCAACTTCAACCGACTCAACCTCAAGGGCCAAAAAACCTGCTAAACTCCACAGAAAGAGAGCTCACTACACCATTCAATTCCGATCCAACCTCTCATTTGTCGTCTCATTTTTTCAAACACTTAAATTCAATTCAAAACAACTTGTAGAGCTTCAGAAATCCCCATTCTGGTACTTGATCCAAGCTCTAACCAGTGGAAGAATGGATCCAAAGAAATGTAGGAAATCCGATGATGATGTAGTTGCCATAATCAAATGTTACAATCAGAAAACAAAAGCATTCACTGTTGGTAAGAAGAGCCTGACCTTCACAACAAACGACATGACCTTGATTTTCGGTTTGGAAGGAGGTAAACGACCCATGTCATTAAGGTACTCTAAGAAGCCAAAATCTGCATTCCTGAGGAGAAGATTCCAAAAGGACACACGGCTGACTGGTCCTGTCCTTAAAAACGCCTTGCTCAAGCAATGAAAGGGAAGCAACCAACAGACTACAAAGATGTAGCAATCATCGTTACATTGTACTTGTGTCTGACACTATTTTTTACAACAAGTGGGAATTCGATAGGCTGGGTTTTTATACAGTATGTCGAACCTCTTGAATCCATGAAACAATATGATTGGCCTGAGGCAATCACCTCAACATTGATTGATTCTATCATGGCATTGCACAAAATCCCAGAAAAAGTTACGGGGGGTGTCATTGCTTTGCTTGTAAGTATAATATCCATTCAAATTTGCAGTTATCATACTTATAAATTTGTGCATTTAGAAAATTTTATTTACTTTAATTTTCATCACAGTATTGGATATGTGAACATGCAACCATCATTGACTCGGAACACAGCAACACAAATGACTTCCCGAGATGTGCAAAGTGGAACCTGCAAATCTTGACAAAACAGCTGCAGAAGACACCACTACACTCTCTTGCACCTCGACAGGTTAATTCCTATTGCTCCTAAAATCTCAGTGAAATTCCAAAATATCTCTGACAACTACTTTGTTTCCCTCCTTGTGCATTGATTGTTTAAGATCAATTTTCTCTCAATTCTCAATTTATGCTTTCATCTTTGGTACAAACTTGTTCATTTCTGCATTGTAATCAATTTTCTCTACAATCCAAATTTCTCTGACCACAATTGTAACACATTAACTTGTATGCCCTGATTGCTTTTCTCTAATATCTGAATTATGTTGTTTCATAATTTTCTTTGGCCCATAACTTATTTGCCCTCATTGCTTTTCTATAATATCTGAATTATGTTGTTTCATAATTTTCTCTGGTCCATTACTTATTTGCCTTGCATCTTTGATAAACACTGTTTATTTCTGCCCTTCTAATCAATTTTCTCTGGAATCCAAATTTCTCTGACACAATTATAGTCAAACATTAACTTATATGCCTTGATTGATTTTCTCTGACATCTAAATTATGTTGCTCATTTCATAATTTTCTCTGCCTCATAAAATTAACTCCTTGTCTGTAATTTTCTCTGGCCCATGCAATTTTCTCTGAAGTTTGATTCCCATTAGTATCATTTAGATGAATTTTATTTTCCTTATTTTAATTTTTCTCTCAGTGAATTTTGTAACATTTCTCTAATAAAAGAGCCTCCTGTTACAGATAGATAACAAGCAGCTAGTCAAAAACCCATCAGAGGAGTTCTGTCTTGGTAAAAAGACAAAGAAAGAATCAAAAAAAGCAATTGTCAAATTCAAAGAGAAATTACAAGATTCATCTGAAGGTCAAGCAATTGTCAAATTCAATGAAGAACCAGAACCCAGAGAAGAAAGTGAAAGCAATGGACAAGAAGCTCAAGCAAGCAGTGGAGAAGAAGAAGCCAGAGAAGAAAGTGAAAGCAGTGGAGAAGAAGAAGCCGGACAAGAAAGTGAAGAAATAGAAGCAGAAGAAAAAGAACAGAATGAACAGAAAAAAGAAGACAGTGAAGAAGAAAATGAAGAAGAAGAAGATGAAGAAGAAGAAGAAGAAGAAGAAGAAGAAGAAGAACAGCAAGAAGAAAACGAGCAAAGTGATCAAGAAGAACGTATTGAGCCAGTGGACCAACAACAATTTGAGGAATCAAAGGACGCACAAATTGCTGATCTGCGTGAAAGACTGAAGGCACTTTCTCAATCTAAACAAGAAGAAGACAGAAATTGGATGGAAATACTTACTGAAAAGGATATTTCAATAAGAACCCTGACATCACTTAACTCAGAACTTCAAGAAAAAGAAAGCACAATCCAAATGAAACTAAGGATATTGGAGCTTGAAAAGGAACATGATATGAAAACAATTCAACAGTTGAGGAATTCAAATTCAGAGCTTGAAACAGAAAATGCGAAATTGCATGAACAAGTACAAGAACTTTCAGTCCAACTAGCAACACAACCATACAGAACACCAACACAACTTCAACCACAAGGTCAGTGAAAATCTTGACCCACAAAAAGTCTAGTCCTTGAGTCAGCATAACTCAGAGAAAATTCTATTTATTATAATTTTCTGACATTGGTAATTTTCTCTGGAAGTTATATTTCTCTGAACACATTAGTTATTGCCGATTATTTCTATTGATTTCTACTGCTCATTTCATCTTCTCTGTCTATTTTCTTATTCCATTTTTGGGATTTGTTTGATTTCCACTGTGCCTAGTTGGAATGCAAGTTGAACAACCAACAACCCAACAAGAAGAAATGGCCCCCAAAGAACAACCGAAACAAAAGACGAAAGTCTATGGTAACTGGAAAATATTGAATCACATAAATTTACATATTCAAATATCATCTGTTACTTCAGAGAAATTTCACTTTTACTAATATTTTCACTGTCTACAGTCAAAAAAGATCCGACGTCAATGATAAAAAACTTAAAGGCAAAAGAAAGAAAGGAAAAGCAGCATGATCCAGAATTTCAATATCCAAAAGTTGCGAAAGTCACTAGAGCTTCAAAACAACCTGCAAAGCAAGCTAAGCAAAGCACGAAGGACAAAGAAGTGCTTGATGCTGATGCCTACATCTTGCCTCAACCTCTAAACATCAGAAAATCTTGGGTGTTCCCACAAACTCTTCCAATTTCAAGATTGATAAAAGAGCACGTAAAAGATATGTTGCAGCACATATCAAACGTCTCTGGACTTGAGTAAGTACAACAAACAAAATAGAAGATAACAAACAACAAATTACAAACTTATATTGAATTAACAACAATTTAATTTCCACAAACTTGTCTTGTAGGGCCTTAATTTGGACAAGTGAGTTGAACCTCATTACGTTCGAAGACATTGGAAACCTAATAAAGCAAAAAGAAATTGCCAACAATGTAAGTCTTTCCCTTTCATCAAAATTTCTCTGCCTTTATAAACCAATATTTCAATTACAAATCATATTTTTCAGGTCATTGACGGCTATGGGGAGATACTTTTGGCTGACCAAATGAGAGAGAGACAACAACCAACCTCATTTTTTTTCACATCCATGAGCTTAGTATGTTACTACTATTTTATTTGATTTTCTCTGGAATTTACTTACTACTTTCTCTTCTTAAGATACTTCTTAGATTTTCTCTGAACATAACCATTTTTGGATTTTCTCTGAACACAGAATTTCATCAGGATGACACAAAATCAATCTTTTCGAGTGTCCTTATTTGACAAACATATTGAAACAACATGGAGGAACTACAGGTTCCTCCATTTCCCAATAAACACTGGAGGTAATGAGAAGTCCACAGCTGGAAATCACTGGACCTTGCTTGTCCTAGACAAACAAGACAGTTTATGGAGGTTCTACAACTCACTGAGGCCAAGGAGGGAAGATGCAGAAGACAAATATGTCAAAGATGCAAAACAATTGGTAACCAGTGCAAATTTCTCTGATCCATCATAATCTTTATGTGATGATAATTTTCATACAATCTCATTGATTTGTCTGTAAATTTCTCTGTTATTTAAAAATCATTTTCTTGCAGCAAGAATATGTGGAGAATTTTTTGAAAGATTGCCTTGAAAGAGACGCTCAATCACAACCCTCCTTCAAGTTGATAAACTCACAAAACACAAGTTACGACTTTGAGTATGTCAACAATGCTCCCCAACAAGAAAGTGATTCGTAAGTTTCATACATCTATAAATAAGATACTCTGATTTGCATGTTTCTTAAAACTAACCATTCCTATAATTTGTATGCAGTCTGGATTGTGGCCTCTTTGTCTGTTATATCATGAAACAATATAGCAAACATGAACCAATCAGCTCCAAATTGTCCACACAAGAGATCAGGTTGATGAGGGCAGAACTGATAGAGAGATTTGTCACTGATGTTGGCCGATCATGGACTGAACCAATTGAAATACCTCCAGAACACCAAACATGTAATAGTGAAACTAGTGAAAGGAAGACAATGTACATAGCCAGACAGAGAAAATTGTCTCACATATATGTATATATCCATACAGTATTAACCGTTCAGTTTTTTGTTGACACATCGAATGAATACTGATGCTTGACTTATCCATATACATCCTTTCTTGACTAATGTAAATTTCATTTTTTTTTTATTTCGACTAATGTCAATTTCATACCTATCGATGGTTAAATAAATATATATTTTTTATTGTGATTGTCAACACAATCCACACAGAGAAAATTGTCTGCACAAATTTCTCTGGTATCATATTACCAGAATTCAGAGAAATTTAACACTTACAGTCCCAACGGGATGCCTATATGATCATGTAATCTGTAATGCTTTGTGTTCTTACAAAACAATCATCAAACTCAACAAAACACAAAAGCGAACAGTAATTTTATCTGCTACTATAAAATTTCACTGGATGAATTTGAAATTTCTGAGTTGTGAATTTCTCTGGATTGGTGAGGAAAATTTCTCTGGCTTTGAGCAAAATTTATGAGTTGAATTCATTCTGGATAAATTCTTCCCTGGTCTAGAGAAATTCTTAACTCAGAGAAATTTCAAAAAAGCATGATTTTGTTTCTTGGTTGTACTCACTGCAATAATTTTGTGTATGCTCTGTCTGGTATGCACATTTTTTGAAATGACTGACATGAAGTTACCACAAATTCACAAAGAAATTTAACTCGTATCATGCCAAAGAAGGTGCCTATATGATCATGCAATCTATAATGCACTGTGTTAGTACAAAGCAATTATCAAATTCAAAAAACAAAATTCACACAGTACTTTTATCTGCCATTTTCAAATTTATATGGATGAATTTGAAGCTTCAAAACACATTACACAAAATTTTCTCTGCCATACCAAATTTCTCTGCATAAATTTGACAGGTATTACAAACCCAATGCCTATAGTATATATCAACAGACACAATGCACACTTTAACTGATATTGCAAAAATTTCTCTGGATGAATTTGATTGATATTATTATATACACTGTCTAAAAAACACATTTCACAAAACAAAATACACAAACTAATCATCAAATGTATTATTCAATCAATAAAATGTATTATCCTCAACTATTTAACAAAGGTTCCTTGCATGTCCTCTTATTATGGTGACCAATACTCCCACAACGATTACACTTAATCACCCTTTTAAACTCTCTAGTAGAAGCAATTCTGTTCTTCTTCGGCCTCCCAGCTGGTCTCTTGTTCAATGGAGGTAAAATCATAGCATCTTCAATGCTACACACAGGTTTTTCAACAGTTGGAACTGGGCCAATCGAAAACGAGTACGCTTGACGATACATATCAGCATGAAAAAATGGTTCAACAAATGAATTCAAATTCCTTCCACTCCTAAAAATTGCAGCAACAGCATGTTGACATGGATACCCATTTATTTCCCACTTTCGACACGAACAAGTTCTCAAGCCAAGATCAACCATAACCGAAGGAAAACAATGCACTTCAAAGACATTATCAGACGACAAACTCACATTCCATGTCCTCCCATCCAAAAAATACTTCTCCAATACACTATCCATACGAGGACATAGAACTTTATTCCATTTACTAGAGAGCAGCCTCCTATCAGACCTCATATTCATAATTTGCAACCGTATCATGTCCACCAAATTTGTTATCGGCAAGTGCCGAGCATCTCGTATCCATGAATTGAATGACTCAGCAACATTTGAATACATCTCACCATAACGTTTCCCTGCAAAATATGCATCACTCCAATTTTCATATGGTAAACTTCTCAAGAAAGCAGTCACAATGTCTCCTCCCTCACTTTTTAATTCATTTAACTTGAAATGAAATGATGCCTTTGTTGGCGCATATGCACATTCTGAAAACTTGGACACAATCGTCTCCCTAACCAAATTTGTGTTTCCCCATGACAACTTATCCCTCAGATTTCTCTTTAGATGTTCAAGACAAAATCCATGAAAGCAGTTAGGGAAAAACCTAGCAATTCCCTCCACAATACCACAATGTCGATCTGATATGAAATTTATCACCCTTTCTGATCCCAATACTCCACATAAATGTTCAAGAAACCAACACCAATTTTCTTTATTCTCAGCATCAACAACAGCAAAAGCTACAGGGAAAAAACCTACAAAACAAATAGGAACAAGCATATCAGATATACACATGCATAGAAAATTAGAACAATAAACAACCAGAGAAATTTGACACTGCCAACATCCAGACAAAAAATCACTTAGTGCCCAACTCTAGAGAAAATTCACACATTGGCAACATCCAAAGAAAATTGACTTAGTGACCAACTACAGAGAAAATTCACACAATCATAATATCCAGAGCAAATTCACTCAGTGACCACCTACAGATACAATTCACACAATGACAAAATCCAGAGAAAATTCACACTGACCAAAATCCAGTGAAAATCCACACAGGCCAAAACCAGAGAAAATTCAAAGTGTCAAAGAAAAATCACATTCACTGAATTCCTACATGTATAGAAAATTGACATAGTTAGATAAAATTATATATATTTACAATTACCTTCATTCCCATCTTTCGCCGTTGCAGCAAGCATAACTCCTTTGTATCGCCCTTTCAAAAATGTTCCATCAAGAAAAAACAATGACCGACAATATTTGAAACCAACTGTGCATGCATAAAAAGCCACAAACACTCTTTTGAAACGCTTGTTGTCTTGAAAATCTAACTCAAAACGACTACCTGGATTGTTCTTCAATGCCTCATCAAAATACCACCGTAATTGATCAAATGACAAACAAGAATCCCCATATGTACTACGTTTTGCTTTTTCAACACCCAACCAACCACAGTTATAACTGATTGAGACCCCATACTTGTCTTTCATTTCTTTCACAACATCCACTGGACGAGTTAAAGGTTTTGCACTTACCTCGTCAACTATCAGCCCAGAAACTAAGCTGGAAGTCATCCTCGAATGTTTACTTGTACGAACCGCCACACCACACGTATGTTCATTGTTCAAAGTCCTTATGTAGAAGAAACCATTTGTTTTTTCAACAGAAGCATGTACACGCCACATACATCCCCTTGATTCCTTATATGCACATTCTGCCGTAACCCTCAGCTTGTCATTTTTAACATACGTAAACTGAAAACCAACCTCAATAGCATACTTGCACAAAAAAGTACGGAACTCAACCACACCACCCTCAAACTTTTGTCCAACACTCGTAATATTATTCCGCCAACGAGCCGACAATAACACCTTTTCTTGGTGAGAACAAAACTTAGAGAGTGAATTCCTTTCAATATCCATCAGCCTATCACACTCACCATCCACAACATCTACCCAATTACACCCCACTTCCTCTTCATCAGAAGTACCACATCTAGTAACTGAAACATCAACTATATCAACACCGCGTGCACAAACAACCCTCAACATATTCAAAAAATCAATATTATTTCGAACCATACAATTCGGATGGCCCAAAATAGAATATGAAATACACATAATCTCAGGTTTCAAATTCTCCCATGTTTTACACAAAATTCCAACCAATTCCTCAAAATTCAATTCGCATGAAACATTAATGACAATAGTATCATTCCCATATTTACACAGCAACAACACTGCACTGTCCATTGAAACTGAAACAAAAAATAAGAAAAATAATTTAGTTAACATAGAAACACTTCACAAGAACAACATAAAAAGTCCAGAGAAATTTCTAAAAATTATAATTTTCTCTGAACTTAAAATAAAAGTCCACAGACATCTACAAACTGATATTCACCTTCAAGATGATAAAAAACAAAATCACAGAAACTCAATGAATCACAAAGAAATTTACTGCTAACTATTAAACACAATCATACAAAAAAATCCAAGTCCAGAGAAATTTACAATCATAGAAATTTACAAACTGAAAGTCAGTAACAAACTTACAATTTTCTCTGAACTACAAATACAAGTCCAGAAAAATTTGTGAACTTACATTCACTTTCTCATATTCTATCTGCATTAGAAACTTCTAATAATATGTCCACATGCACTTATAATTTTCTCTGGACTACAAAAACAAAAGTGCAGAAAATGAAATTTCTCTGGTTTAAAAAAACAGAACAAAACTGATATTCACCTTCACAAAACTGGAAAAAATTGTTTAACATAGAAACACTTCACAAAAACAACATAAAAGTCCAGATAAATTTCTAAAAATTATAATTTTCTGTATTCATAAAATAAAAGTTTGTCTGTATTCAATTGCCTCTGTCTAACTTTGTCTGTATTCATAAAATAAAAGTCCAAAGACACATCTACAAACTGATATTCACCTTCAAGATGATAAAAAACAAAATCACAGAAACTTAATGAAACAAAGAGAAATTTACTGCTAACTATTAAACACAATCATAGAAAAAAATCATATACACCTTATATATGAACTTTACACTGATATTGCACTCATAGAAAAAGCCAGAGAAATTTACAAACTTATATACTATCTCATATTCACTTTATTGCACAAATTTATGAACTTACATTCACTTTCTCATATTCTATCTCCACTAGAAACTTCTAATAATATGTCCATATGCAGTTATAATTTTCTCTGGACTACACAAACAAAAGTGCAGAAAATCAAATCTGTGGTTTGAAAAAACATAGAACAAAACTTATCATTCATCAGCATGTTCATAAAAAACAGAGCGCGAAAAATAAACACTAAACATCAAAATCAACTACACAGTCAACACTATTTCAAATTGATCAAAAAAACAAAAGAATGAAAAATTAATTCCAAAAATAAAAATCAACTCTATAAACCTCGCCTCTCTCGAAACAAAAATTCAAAACAAAAGTCAAATTCCATGTGGAATCTAAAATCGAAAACAAACCTGATTCAACTCCACTCAAAAACCAACGCGATCAATACACTGTCAACACTCCTTGAAATTGATTCAAAAACAAAGAATCAAAACTCCGACGAAATCTCCGACCAAATCAACACGATCGTAGCAATCTTTCTCGTCAAACTCCACTCAAATCTCGACGAAATCTCACCACGAAATCTCCACTGAAATCTCCGACGAAAACTCCGACGAAATCAACACGATCGTAACAATCTTTCTCGTCAAACTCCACTCAAATCTCGACGAAATCTCACCATGAAATCTCCACTGAAATCCCCGACGAAAACTCCGAAGAAATCTCCCCTGCGAATTCGGTTTCCAAAATCTATCAGTTAAGTCAACGATATTATATTCAAACAGATTTATGTTATAAAGAAAGGGTAATTTAGGTAATTCATAATTTAAAATAAATTTTATGGACCTTAGCCATTAAAATATATTATTTTGGACTTTTTCTCTTATCAAAAGTAGAGGAGGGACCTTAGGCCAATTTTCCGTAAAAGATAATATGGCTTAAAATGGGTTAAAAACAAAAAAGTGAATTTAACTCGCTTTCTAAAAGGGACCCAAGCATGCTGCTTTAGTGTTTTTTATGGCTTTTTTATAATTTTTTTAAATAATTTAAATTGTTTATATTGTAAATTTTTTCAAATATATCATTTATATAAAAAAATAATTTAATTAAAATTTCACAATCTCATAATTAGATTCTAATTGTTTTAAAATTAATTATCAATATTATATTAATTATTTATTTTTTAAAAATAAATATTTTTTATAAATGTTTAATTAACTAAATTTTTTATATAAATAATCTACTTAATAAATTTTATAATATGAACGGTTCAAATTATTAAAAAAAAAATTTAAATCTCTCCAAAAGTCCTCACTCGTAGCAAGATTCCCTTGTCTATTGAGGGATCAACAATGCTAGGTATCATGAAAAAACTTTATTATAAAAGATTTATGATCCTTGAATTACACTTAAAATAAAGCACCACACACTAATCAAAATAATTTAAGAATTATAAATCTTTCATGATTATTTTCATAAATTTTTTTTTTTTGATAACCCCTAATTTTTTCCTAACTTTTCCCTCGAGGGATATGTAGTTGATGTCATTTGAGGGTAAATTGGTCCGTAAAGCAAATAAATGGAGTTCTTGGGCAGCCCGTGATTGTGCGATTTGGGGGGACCGGAATTATCTCTATAGTTTTAATATTATTTTTTTAAAATTTTATTAATCATTGAGTGTACGGAAGGTGAGGTGGTTTTATCAGAATTATCTCTATAGTTTAATATTATTTTTTAAAATTTTTATTAATCATTAATTTATATAATGACATAAAATAAGATAGTTTAATTTAATTTTTAAGAATTAGCTCCTCTTTATGCTTTTATCTCTTATTTTTACATCTTTTGTAAGTTTTAAATGGAATCCACATCGATGATCTAGATTATCTATCTTGTAGGCCTTACAATAAATGTCATATATGTAAAAAAATTAATTTATCAAATATCTATTAACATATAAACAAATCACACTTTATTTTTTAAAATGAATATGAAATATGATTGCAAACTCAAATTTTATAAAATAGAATATAATTTATTCTTGTATTTATATTGTCCGATAAAATTGATTTGGGTAAATTATAAATACACCTCCTGAGGTTTGCTTAAAATACAAATTGCTTTATGTGGTTTGAAAAATTACAAATACCCTCTTATTAGAATTTTTTATTTTACATAATTAACTAAGAAAATAAAATTCATAATTGTTCTCCTATACAATAATAAAATTACCTAAATTATTAATTGAAACATATTTTTAACATCATTAAAACTATTAATTGACTTGATAATTTATTAATAAAATGGACGATGTTATGGAATTAGAAACCTCAGGGGGTGGAATGTAATTTTCAAAACCACAGGAGGTGATTCGTATTTTGATTAAACCTCAGGGGGTGTATTTATAATTTACCCAATTGATTTTTTACATAAATAACCTTGATTGTGAAACTTACGAAATAAACTGTTTGAATCATCTTTTTGTGCCCGAGTTAGAGCACACAGGAGAAGTATAGACAAGTATAGAGAAATAAAGTATGGAAGTGAGCTTATCCCTTAATTTTAAACATAAATTAGCATGTCACCCGTGCTATGCACAGGATAAAATAATATATTATTTAAATAATTATTTTAATTTTTTGTATTTTATCTCTAGTAAATAAAATTTTATATATAACTTTAATAGGTTTGTTTTAAATATTCCTTTACTATAATATATAGTATAGGTAAATTAAAATTGTTGTATTGACAATTAACAATTAAAATTATGTTTTGTTACAAAAAAAATAACATAGTTCTAATCCTTCACTATTTTAGAATTAAAATATATGAATTTTAAAAATTTGTTATATTGGTTTTTGAAAGGAAAATAATTAAAGAAATTTTAAAAACTTAATGAGTAAGAAAGAATCATCGTAATATGTAATTTAAAATATCAAAAAAAAAGTTAAAAAATGAATAAAGACTTTAAAAATATGCGATTACAATTAAAACTAATGTCATATTTATTAATAAGTATAATTTTATTTGGATATCTATTTATACTTTAACATGCTTATTTAAAACAAAAATTTTAAAAAATATATTAATAATTTTGAGTTTTAAATATGATTTTATAGACTTGCTATATTAACTTTGGAAGGAATATATTGAAATATTTTTATAAAAATTGAATATTAGTCATTGAACAAAGCTTATAAGATTTAAAATAAAAATTTATAATAGGAAGAAATTAATGATATTGCAACATATGCATCTTAACAATTTTAAATTTTGAAAAAAAAAATAGATTAGGACTTTGAATTTCAATTATTCTACAACATTTTTATTTAGATAATAATATAAATAAGGATAGGTAATAGATAGATTAAAATTAATTATAAATATAGCTATATTTAAAAAGATATGGTTTTGTATAGCTATATTTTAAATTCTAAAATTTATTGTTTTTAACTTCCTATATAAAAGATTCAACATTTAAAATTACGTATGATTTTTTTTTCTAAAAATATATGAACTCACAATGGAATAGAGAGAGAAGTACCATGAAGGAAGAGAGGGCTTGCACATATTAAAAATAAATAATTAAATAATTGACTAATACCTTTAATAGTTTTGAAAAAATTGATTAAAAATATTTTCTTTTTATAACTTTGAAAAACTATTATATGCCTTTGAAGTAATGTTGTGCATCAACTGCCAATTAACACATATCATAATATCAAAAAAATATTAAAGTAATTTTTTTTCTAAAGTAATGATATACAAACATAAAATCAATACAAAAAACTTATTAACAATGATTTTGTTTGGATTTTGATCTATCACTTTTATAATGAGTGACATGTTTTTTATTATACAAATAATCCTATCATGCCATTTTAGTATAAAAATTCTAGTATAACAATATTAACTAACAAAAAATAGTTATAAACAAAAAAAGATAATGGTTGGTAGAGAGGAGGAAGAAATGACAAACAAATATATAAAATACAAAAACAAAAACAAAAAAAAAATGGTCATAGATAATAAATAAATAAAAAAAGAAGAAAAAAATGGTATATCTAAAAGATAAAATAGACTGTTTAAAGAATACAATAGATTCATAAAAAGAAAGTTAAAAAATAATGAGTTTCATCGTTCCATAAATGTAATATTTATAGGGCGAGGAAGACATGAATTGCTTAGAAAAAGTATAATGTATGATGGTTATGATTTTTGGATAGAAGAAAGAATTGGTTAGATAAAGAGTGCATAATAATAATTTTTTTCATCTTTCTTTTTCTAAATTATAAATTGTGGAATCATTATAAAAAATAATAAATTATGAGATTTTTTTTAAAAATATATATAGTATAGATATGCTTAAATTTATTTGGGAATAAAATTATGTTTAATTATGGAATAGAGAGAGAATTAGATATAAGGTTTAATTTTTATTTTATGTTACGTTTAATTTTATGTTTATATAGATCAGATCGGTTGCGAAAAATATTAATAGTATACATTTTATGAGAGGTGGGAGAGTTTTCTTTTCATTAGATTATTTTATGAGAGAGAAGATTGTATAAGATTTATATTCTTTATAAATAAAAGTTTGATTTATTTTGAGAATGAGTGGGAGGTTGAGAATAGTGTTTTTTTTTTTTTTTTTTGCCTTTCTTTCTTTTTATCGGCAATATATTTGTATTAAATAATTTTGAAGGTTAATATTTATATCATTGGAATAGCCAATAAATGTTTTAATTTTTTTTTATAAAAATCAAAAATTCAAAAAATTAGATTTAAGGTTTTGAAACACTTAGAATCTCTAATATAAAAAGTCACTTTGGTATAATATATAGCATAGATAGATAGATTATGAGATTTAAGAAAGAGATAAATATTATGGGAGAGATTTTTGACACTTATAATTCAATTATTATTATTTTTAAAATCTATAGTTACTTTGTTAGCCAATAATATTATTTTTAAATATTTTTAAAATTACAAAAATTAGCAATTTTAGCTTTTTTTTTTTTTTTAATCTATAGTTACTTTGTTAGCTAAAAGTAATATTTTAAAATTACAAAAATTAACAATTGTGATTTTACGTTTTTTTTTTAATCTATAATGTTTTTTTTTTTTTTTTTGTAATTTTTTTTTTTAAATGTATAATGTTTTTTTAATGTATATTTATTTTGTTATGAGATGAGATTTAAGAAATAGAGAAATATTGGGGAAGAGATTTTAGGAACTTGTAATTCAAAATTTTAGGTGGTTTTTTATTTTTATTTTTTTAAATCTATAATTACTTTGTTAGCAAATAGAATTATTTTTAAATATTTTAAAATCACAAAAATTAGAAATTGTGGAATGAGATTTTGAAACTCTCACAAGTTTTCTCACTAGATGTGTGTGTGATTTTCCGACCACACTGCCAACTCAGTAATCAGTTGGAGAGTACTGGCAGAATAGATGACACCTGACTAACCTGCAACAGAAAGGGAAGATTCTGGCGGTGGTTCGTCCAGCCGGGGGTACTCCAACGATCAAGTCAGTATATCTCTCAAAGATAATCAATAGTGCTAATCTTACTGTTCAGAATATAAATTGCGTACCTTAGACCCATCGGGGGTGCCTTTCTTTTATAGCTAACTCAATCCTAGTCTTCATAGGAGCCTGGCTTTAATGGACTTTAGCTTAATGCTTATCCAGGACTCTTCAATATATATAGATAAACTCCCTAAGAGCTTTATCTTTATCCAGGCTGAGTCTCCTCATCATCTAGGATTCTTGTACCTTATCCGCTTATCTCGGATTCCAATATCTTCGGAGATAACCTCGACTTTGCCAAGATCACCTCGGCATCATGACCAGGACACGTGGCACCTCGGCTGACACATCGGCGTCACCTTGGCCACGTGTTGGTATTCAGAAAATATATCCCCAGAACTGCCCCCTAGGCTCTATTACCTCGGCATTCTGAGGTGATGGAACCTATACCAGAACTTCCTGCCAGTACATCAGCTTAAATCGAGATCATCATTATAGGTCGACATGTCTTCTTAAAGATCAAGAATTTCAAGAGCTTCCTCGCGCGTATGAGCTGTTATACATAACAATTCAACCGTTTCGGTTACGTGCCTTTCCCTTACTGGATCGTGTTTATGACGCGCCTTTAATTCGTCTCGCGCCTGTATGCGCCGTCTGACAAATTCGTTTTTCTAGGCTCATCAATTTCTTTTTGCCGCCTTTTCACATTTTTGGACAAAACCAATATCCCTTCTCTTTGTCTCTTAACTTTTCATCGTCTCTGAAACTTTCTCTCTCTCTAGTTTTCTCAAAACCCTCAATTGTTTCAAGCTTTCAAGCTCTGCTATCACCACCGTTTATTTTCCTCCAACGAGGCTCTTCTTCTGCTACCGTCGTTTGTCTGACTTCGGCGATCTCAACTCCGGCTTCCCCTCCTCGGTGAGTTACTGTTTCCTCCCGATTTAATATTTTGTTTCAGTTTTTGAAGATATCTTGAATTCCTGTCATTCTCGCGAACTTTGCTTGTGACTCTGATTAGTTTGATCTGTTCATATATCTGAGTATGATTGCCTCGTGATTCTGTTTTTGCTCAATCTGTTCTTGAGTATTACCTGCACACACATTTGCCCACTTTTGCCATTGTTCTTGGCCTTGTGCCCTTTCACACACTCTGTCACAGTGTTCTTGGTAGTTCACTCTTGTTCTTGATTCTGAAACACGTTCTTGTTTTCTGTTTTCTGTGTCTTTTGTACTTTGTTTTTCTCTTTGAAGTAATGTAAACTCCTCACATCGCCGATGTGCCTTTAATTCAACTCTTTTGTTTTGAATGCTTGCATGTTTGCCTTGTATGCTTCCATACTTAGAATATTTTGTATGTCTTTAATATACACTTCAACCCTTGTGCAACTTTCTCGGGGTGACACACCTCGGTCATACAAACTTGGTTTAACTTCAACTTGTAAACTGTTCTCAAGTTTCAACAAGTGTTAAACATCATCTCGGTTTAACTTCAACTTGTAAACTTTTCTCAAGTTTCAACAAATGTTAAACCTATTTTTCTTCTCTTTGCCCCCTGGTGTGAACCTGAGTTCCGCTTGGGTTCTCATCATACATGTATTCCAGAAGCAACGTTATGAATCGTTATCAGTCTCAAGTGTATAAAACATATATAAACAAGCTAAAAACTTTATTTATTTACTTCGGCAAAATGACAAAAAATTCTAATGATAGAAAAATTTCAAATTGCAAGTGTTCCAGGGTCTTAGCAACTCTTTGCCCTCATTATCTTCAAGCCGATATGCCCCATTGCCCAATACCGAAGTGACTCTGTAGGGTCCTTCCCAGTTTGGGCCAAGCTTGCCCTCCCTAGGATCCTTCCTGTTGCCGACGACTTTTCTCAAGACTAGGTCGCCGACTTGGAACTCCCTTGGGTTAACTTTTTTATTGTAAGCCCTGGCAAGCTGTTGCTGGTATGCTGCTAACTGAATTGCAACTCTTTCCCTTCTTTCTTCTAGTACATCCAGATCTCGGGCTAATAATACGTCATTGGTCCCATTCTCCACTCCCTGGGTTCTGATCCCAGGGATGCCGACCTCCACTGGAATGACAGCTTCTGTGCCATAGGCCATGGCAAAGGGGGATTCCCCCGTTGATCTTCTCGACGTAGTCCGAAATGCCCAGAGCACACTTGGTAGTTCATCCACCCACTTTCCTTTTGTTGCCTGCAGCCTCTTCTTTATCCCATCCAAGATAACTTTGTTGGATGATTCTGCTTGTCCATTGCTTTGGGGAAAGCTTGGGGTTGAAAAGTAGTTCTTGATCTTGAACTTTGCGCAGAAGCTCTTGATTAGCTTACTGTCAAATTGTGTTCCGTTGTCGGCGACTATTACTCTTAGGATCCCAAATCTTGTGATTATGTTCTTCCATATGAAGCTCTTAACGTCCATATCTCGGATCTTGGCTAAGGACTCAGCTTCTATCCATTTGGTGAAGTAGTCTGTTGCTACCAGCAGGTACTTCCTTTGCTCAGTTGCTTGGGGCAGTTGTCCGACAAGATCCATTCCCCATTGTGCAAACGGCCATGGACTGGATACTGGGTTTAGGTCTGCTACTGGTTGGTGTATCAGAGGTGCAAACCTTTGGCACTTTTCACACTTCTTCACATAGGCTTCTACATCCTTCTGTATGTAGGGCCACCAATACCCCTGGGTAATGGCCCTATGGGCAAGTGATCTGCCCCCAGCGTGGCTTCCACAAATTCCTTCATGAATTTCATATAAAAAATTTTCAACTTGTAAAGGATGTACGCACTTTAAAATGGGTCCAGTGAAGGATCTTCTGTAGAGATGTCCTTCTGCTATCAGACTGAATCTTGCTGACTTCAATCTGATCTTGTGTGCCTCTTTGTGGTCATCTGGCAGCTTTCCTTCTTTCAGGAATGCAACAATTGCATCCATCCAGCTTGGTCCCACGTCCACACACATTGCTTCACGCTCTGTGGTCAGTGGTTCGATGCTCGGGCCCGACAAGTAGTCCACCATTATTGTCCTCGCTTTTCCAGGTTGTATTGCACTAGCTAGGTTGGCCAATGCATCGGCATGACTGTTATCATCTCGGCTGACCTGAAGCAGTCGGCAGTTCTGAAACAAGGCTGCCAACCTGATGACCTCCTTTGCGTAGGCTGACATCCTTTCATCTCGGGCCGCAAACTCTCCCGTTGTCTGGTTAACTATAAGCTGCGAGTCACAAAAAACTATTATCTCATCTGCTTGTACTGCTGCTGCCAGCTTCAGTCCTGCAATGAGTGCTTCATATTCTGCTTCATTGTTTGAGGCCTTGAACCCCAAACGAATCGACTATTCTAGTATCTACTCATCTGGAGATACTAGTACTACTCCTGCCCCCGTTCCCTGTCGGTTGGAACTCCCATCAACAAACAGTCGAAAGGAGTCGCCGATGTAAATGCTGCAGGGTCTGAGTTTTTCCTCTTTGCTTCGTTCTTTCGCCTTTGGCTGGGCTCCTCCTTGCTTGTTTGGACATCGTTCACCTTGGCTCAACGGAGCCCGATGTTTGATGGATTCTGGCGTGAACTCTGCCACGAAGTCGGCCAAAACTTGACTTTTGATTGCTGTTCTGAGTCTGTACTCCAGGTCGTACTGGCCCAAGGTGACTGCCCATCTGGCTATTCTTCTTGTCAAGTCTCCTTGTTACAGCAAGGACTTCAAGGGGTGTTCAGTTAGCACCACAATTTTATGGGCTTGGAAGTAATGGTTCAGCTTCTTTAAAGCCATTACTAAGGCCAGTGCCAATTTCTCTAAGGGTAGATACCTCATTTCTGCATCGGCCAGGGTTTTGCTTACATAGTAAACAGCCATTTGTTCCCCTTTTTCTTCTCGGACTACCACTGCGCTTATTGCATGTTCTGAAACTGCTAAGTACAAAAACAACTCCTCTCCAGGTTCTGAATTTGAGAGAACTGGAGCTGTGGTCAAATACTTCTTCAAGTCGGCCAGGGCGACCTCACATTCTTCTGTCCATAAAAAATCTGTGGCTTTCTTCACTAAGTTGAAGAAAGGTTTGCACTTTTCTGAGCTTCTGCTGATGAATCTATTCAGGGCTACGGCCCTTCCTGCTAGTATTTGCACCTGTTTTGCCGACGTCGAGCTCTTTAAATCCAGGATGGCCTTGATCTGATATGGGCTGGCCTCAATGCCCCTTCTGGTCACCAGGTATCCCAAGAACTTACCAGATCCAACTCCAAATGCGCACTTAGATGCATTGAGTCGGAGCCGATATGACTTCAGGATGTCAAAGACTGCTTTCAGGTCTGCCAGATGACCTTCAGGTTCATTGGTCTTCACGACCATGTCGTCAATGTAGACTTCCACCATTCTGCCAATCAGGTGTTTGAACATCTTGGTTACCAATCTTTGGTATGTTGCTCCTGCGTTTTTCAGTCCGAAAGGCATCACTCTGTAGCAGTACAGCCCTTTGGGAGTGATAAACGCAGTCTTCTCTTCATCTGGGGGGTACATAGTTATCTGATGGTACCCCCTGTATGCATCTAGGAAGCTTATTCTTCCATGCCCCGAAGTGGCGTCTACCAGTTGGTCAATCTTGGGTAGAGGAAAGCTGTCTTTAGGACAGTCTTTGTTCAAACTGGTAAAGTCTACGCAGACCCTCCATTTACCATTCTTTTTCTTTACCACTACTGTGTTTGATAGCCATGTCGGGTAATTTACCTCTCGAATGGCCCTGGCCTCGAGAAGTCTGTCTACTTCCTCTTCCATTGCTTCGACGTGTATCAACGTCGGTCTTCTTGCTCGTTGGATTACAGGTTTAGCCGACCTGTCAACCTTCAGTTTATGGCAAGTGACCTCGGGGTCAATGCCAGGCATTTCGTAGGGCGTCTACGCGATCACCTCAATATTTGCTCTAAAAAAAGTTTCCAATTCTTTTTCCTCTTCTTCGGCTAAGCCCGAGCCGAGAAGAAAGAAGCGTTTTTCATCCCCCTCCTGGACGAGGATTTTCTTCAGTGCTTCTTCACTCTTCTCGGCTGGCTCCTTGCCGACATCCTCTAGGACCTCCACGTCCTCGTTTTCGATCTCTACCTTTTCTGGTTCTCGAATGCTGCAGGTGGATTTCATTGCTGCCACGGAGCAATTCTTTGCCTGCAACTGATCTCCTCAATCCCATGCTCTGTTAGGAACCGCAATAGTTGATGCATTGTTGAGGGAATAGCCCCCATTGCATACAACCATAGTCTTTCCAAGATGATGTTGTAAGGAGAGGGTGTGTCAATTACGGTGAACTCGGTTGTTATCTTCCTGGTGCCTCCCTGCACCTCTAAGCTGGTTGTTCCTAGTGGCCATATCGGCGTTCCATTGAACCCGATGATTGGGCTATTGGATTGCTTCATATCGTCTGGGTGAAGGCCGAGCTCCTTGTAACATCGGACGTACATGATGTCACAAGAGCTGCCTTGATCAATCAAGATGCACTTTACTTGGCATATCCCAACCTGGAGGGATATTACCAAGGCATCATTATGCGGATGCTGCACCATCTCAAGGTCGGCTTCAGAAAAGGACACTACTGGCCCTTGGCACTCCTCTGCTCGATGTCTCTTTTGCCCGACTTGGTTGACGTGCTGCATGTGCTTCACCTTCTAGGTCTCCCCCCTAATCTCGTTCTCGTTGACCTTCGAGTGAATTACATTAATTACCCGAGGTCCTCCTTCCTGAGGTTGCTGTGCTGGGGAAGGCGGAGATGTTGGTGCCTGAGGTAGTCTTGCCTGCTCTTCTCTTGTCCTGGCTTCATCGACAAGGTCTTTCAGATAGCCCTGCCTCACCAGGTCTTCTAAGTGTGCTTTCAGGGCTCTGCAGCCCTGAGTCATATGCCCGTTTTCATTGTGGTAAGCACAATGCTTGCCAAGGTTTCTTCCCATAAATTCTCCTGGTGCCCTTGCTGGTGTTCTGAAATAGGTTTGATTCTGAATTTGATCCAGGACGTTGTGAATTGGGATTCGGAACACAGTTGTCACTGCCTGTGTAGCCCTTAGTTCGATCTCTTGCTTGCTCGACCCATTGTTACCTCGGCCTCGCTTCGGCGAGCCGTTTCCTTTCTCTTGCTTTGTCTCCTTAGTCCCCGATGTATCTTCCTTGGCTCTGGTGTATTTTTCAATTCTGGCCATGAGCTCTTCCATGCTTTTTTGGCAGTGTCTTTACCAAAGACTTTCGCAGCGGGCAGTTGTCTTTTAGGCCATTCTTAAAAGATACGACCGCCACCTCTTGGTTACACTCTGGTATTCGGTTAAACACCTCATAGTATCTTTTTGCGTAGGCCCTAAGGCCTTCATCCTTACTGATCTTCAGAGCCATCAATGCGTATAACCTCAATGGCTGCAGCTTGTTTGTCACGAACCTGGCCACAAACATCTCGGCCAGGCCTTCCCAAGTCTTCACGCTTCCCTTTGGTAGTTTGTGGAACCAATCTGATGCAATCTCCCCGAAGGATGAGGGGAACACTTTGCAGAGCAACGGCTCGTTCCCACTATACAATGCCATTGAGTTCAAGTATAATCCAACGTGGAAGTTGGGGTCTGACTTACCATCGTATATTTGGAACCGCAGCATACTGAATCTCTTCGGCACCTCAAACTTGTCCAACTCCACCGAGAATGGTGTCCTCGGCTTATCTGGGGAGGTTACCTCGGTGTCGGCATTCTGTTGCTTCCTCTTGAGGTAATCTCTTAAGTCCTCCTTTGTCCGCCCAGGAGCTCGGCTATCTCCTGCTTTCAATCTTTTTGGTGCACTACTTTCAGCCTCGTGGTGAGTCCTCTTCGACCTTTCTCCATTAGTTGTGTCGAAGCATAACGCCTGCCCCTAAACATGCCGATGTTCTTTGGGGTCTGCCTTCTTTGTGCGATGCGTCCTCCGTGATTCTTTCCTTTTTGACTCTCCTCGTCTGACTTCCCTGGAAGGTCGGTGAGAATGTCTTTCGCTCCTGGTGTGCTGAGGAGCTATGGAAATTGTTTTCTGCGCTCCCTTCTGGGTATTGGCCGCTGGAATCGGCGTGTCCTGCAGCGGGAATGGTGGCTGCATGAAATTGTTTTGCATCATGAAGTTGACGACCGATTATAGGTCCACCAACTTGTTCGCCATCTCTTTGACCTCTTCGTCCCTCCTCAGGCATCTATCCTTCCATACCTGGAGGTTATCCTCTTTGTAGTACCCACTTCGATCTGGCTTCTTTGGTGCGTCGCCATCCTGGCCGACGTCTTTGTTGCTGTGATTCTGGTCACGAGTTTCTGTGTTACGGTTGTCTCCTTCAACGTCAAGGTCGATAGGTCTGCCACTCCCAGCAGGAGTGTCGTCCTCAATCTTTTCCTTCTGTCCGTTGCTGGCCATCTATTCTCCTGTCTTTCCCACAGACAGCGCCAAATTGTGTGTGTGATTTTCCGACCACACTGCCAACTCAGTAATCAGCTGGAGAGTACTGGCAGAATAGATGACACCTGGCTAACCTGCAACAGAAAGGGAAGATTTCGGCGGTGGTTCGTCCACCCGGGGGTACTCCGACGATCAAGTCAGTATATCTCTTAAAGATAATCAATAGTGTTAATCTCACTGTTCAGAATATAAATTGCGTACCTTAGACCCATCGGGGGTGTCTTTCTTTTATAGTTAACTCAATCCTAGTCCTCATAGGAGCCTGACTTCAATGGACTTTAGCTTAATACTTATCCAGGACTCTTCAATAGATATAGATAAACTCCCTACGAGCTTTATCTTTATCCAGAGTGAGTCTCCTCATCATCTAGGATTCTTGTGCCTTATCCACTTATCTCGGATTCCGATATCTTCAGAGATAACCTCGGCCTTGTCAAGATCACCTCGGTGTCATGGTCAGGACATGTGGCACCTCGGCTGACACGTCGGCGTCACCTTGGCCACATGTTGGTATTTAGAAAATATATCCCCACACTAGATACTCCATTTTCCTTATATAATATATAGATAGACAGATAGATAGATAGATAGATAGATGGTTGAATTATCATAATAAAAAAATTAATGAGAAATTTTTCATGAATCTCAAGGGGTTGGCCTAGTGGCTTGAAACTTGGAGCTTAGGGTCTATTTTCTCTAGATATCAAGTTCGATTCTCCCAAGCAACATAAAAGCCTTGAGGTCACGAAACGTAAGAGAGCCTATTTTGGAAGACTTGTTTGGGCTGTAACTCGTGTGCGAAAATTGACCCAAGATACTCTACATATCAAAAAAAAAAAAAAAAGAGAGAGATTTGTTGTGGCTATTATTATTATTTTATCGAATTAGATTTAGTACAATGAGATTTGTGAGAATTACAAATATGACAGTATTATGTTGGATGCTATGATACACACCCCTTACAAGTTTGATTACTACAAATGCCATAACTCAATTTTATAGGAGTCATAACTAAAAAAAAAAAATTTAAAAAGAGAGAGAGTTATAACTAAACATTACATAAGTTATAACCAAACAACTCTTCGATTGTAATCAAAATAATATCATAATTAACATCACAATGAATCATAATCAAAGACACAAAAGGCATAATCCAAGGTGCATTTGGTACACTCCCTATAAAATTTTCCTTATGTTGGAGATAAAAAGTAAAAAGGAAATAACCTGTCAATGGTGGTTAGAGAAAAAAAATTTCAAAAGGTGATAAGCATTATAAATATTAATAATTAAAATTTTAAAATTTTTCATTAATATGTAATAATTTTTTGAGATTACCACTAAATGGTAATTTTTCAAAAATAAATTGTATTTATTTGTGAGTGATAATGTGGTATTAGTTGGTTTAAATTGAATATATAAATTTATGTAAAAGTCTTCAATATATAAAATGTTACTTTATTATTTTTATAAAGTAAGAGTAAATCAATATTTCCACCTCCAATCTTATAGGATTGGACGATGGGATTACTAACCCCCCTTTGAAGGGATTCATAGTTCCATGCAAGCATTTTTGCAAAGCAAACATAATTTATGTAGGACTCATTGGATTGTTAATCCAATTCTATAACCTATGAATTAAAACAAACATGGCCTACAGAAATTTTAAGCCTCGGATTGAGTTGGAATGCAAAACTTAAAATAGCTTAAAGACCTATTTATTTAGTAAATTAAATTTGATAGAATTATGAACACGATAAGATTGAGTGATGTAA